>JAHDVE020004027.1:0-50708 GCA_022606495.2 Halesus radiatus
CGTTGATGTCACTAATGCTACCTCCATGCGCGACAGTGCGTCCGGTACCGTATTTAGTTTACCTTTTCTCTGAACAACGTCGAAAGAAAATTGAGAAAGACGAGTTGACCAACGAGCTAAACGACCTGTGGGGTTTGTTAGAGAAACTAACCACTGTAGGCTCGAGTGGTCCGTAATTACAGTAAAGTGTGTTCCTTCAACATACGGTCTGAAATGAGTGACAGAGTCTAGAACCGCAAGTAGCTCGCGCTCCGTAACACCATAATTACGTTCATGAACGTTTAAGCAACGAGAAAAATAACTTACCGGGTGTTCTTCACCATTAAAATTTTGTGTTAATACACCGCCTATCCCGACTGCGCTAGCATCACAATGTATTACAAATGGTAATTTGAAGTCAGGACAGTTAATAACCGGCGCTGTTGTCAGTGCCTCTTTTAATGGGTTAAACGAATTTTCCGCTGCCTTGGACCATACAAAATTGCTTACTCCTTTCCTTGATCCTGTAAGTTTAGTCAGAGGAGCTGCTATCGTGGAAAAATCTTTAATGAAACGACGATAATAACCGCATAATCCTATGAAAGCCTTTATTTGTTTTGAGTTCTTCGGGATCGGGTAATTTTTAATGCATTCTACTTTAATGGGATCTGTTCTCAGTCCTTTCGAATCTACAATATATCCCAAATACTTTAACTCCTTTTTACAAAATTCGCTCTTTTTTAAGTTTATTGTTAGTCCGGCTTCTTTTAAACGATAGAAAACCTTCTGCAAAAGCTTTAAGTGCGATTCAAAATTTTCCGAAATTAATATTAAATCATCTACATATCCAAATACGTTATCATCAAATTCTGGGCCAAACAGTTTATCAATTAAACGTTGCAATTCACTAGGTGCATTTTTTTAGGCCGAAGGGCATACGCGTAAACTCATAAAGACCATACCCCGGAACAACAAATGCCGTTACAGGAGCTGAAGATTCATCTAGAGCAATTTGCCAGAACGCTTTCGAAAGATCTATAGAAGAGATGAAACGCGCACCCCGTAGCTTATCTACAATCCGAGATACATAAGGTAGTGGGTATGAATCTCGCCGAATGACGCCATTAATTTTACGACTGTCTAGGCAGAATCTCGCAGAACCGTCTTTCTTTGTTACCAACAGAACCGGGCTAGACCAAGCCGAACGTGATGGACGCACAACTCCCAAAGCTAACATATCTTTCAATTCAGCTTCTAATAGGCGTTGACGTGCTGGAGACAAAGGATAGTATCGTTGTTTTATCGGTTGACCCGGGGTCTCGATATGATGTTGTACTAGGTGCGTAAGTCCTAATCCGCATTTTTCAAAAGATATGTTTTCAAATTGTCTAATTATTTTTTGCAGCTTACGATTATCTCCGGAAGTAAGAAAATTGGCTGCAGTAACTTTTCGAATCTCACACACCGTATTCTTCAAATTACTGCTGTCCACCCTTGGGAACAATTGCGGAGCTAATTGGAATTGTTTCCAAAAGTCGACCCCTAAAATAATCGTAGCTGATAGAGAAGGAATTATGAAGAAAATAATTTTTTCCGTTGTTTCCCTATAAGGTACTGGTACCTCTATTGTGCCAATAATATCCTGACGCTTACCATCAGCAGTTGTGACGAATGATTTACAACTAATTATTTTTAATCCTAAATTAACAAAATATTTGTAAGTGTTTCCACCAAAACAACTTACAGAAGCACCGCTGTCAAAAAGACATGAAAAAATTCTATTCGAAATAACAATATTAACATGAGGCCTTGTGTCATTTCTATTGTGTTCCAGAGGCATAGATGCGTCCATCGTTTGCGCTCCTGAACACCTTAGATTGCCAGAAACTTCAGCCGATTTCCCCCCATCTTCGTACGCAAGATGGTGAAAACCGTACTTTAGTTTTTTTGAACTATTGTTACGAGAATTGTTGCCTAATTTTCTCTTCCTACAAAAATTCCACGTATGCCCCGGTATATTACAAAAATTGCATTTCAAATCGGCCCTATTCCCAGGAAAAGAAGAAGAAGGAGATTGATTATTAATTCTCTTATGAAAATAAGCGGTGTTAGTATTTCCCTTATGCGTGTTGTTTATTGCTGGCTTCGCAGTAAACATTTCTAGTTGTTCACAGACAGCAACTAATTTATCAAAGTCGGAAGTGTAACTTGAAGCAAGTACACTTGCATATTTGTTTAATAAACTATGCTTGGCTAGTTTTACTAATTGCATTTCGGATAAATTGTCAACAAGTTTAGAGTTAGCTATTTTTAAATTCGCGACAAAATCTGCTACCGACTCGTCCGATGATTGTCGCATCTTGTACAAGTTACGCGACGCCTGCACTTGTGCATCTTCACGTTCGTAACGCGCTAGTAACAATTGCTGCAGATCTCTCCACGTCAGATTGTCTTTACATATAGAGCGAAACCATGTAGCTGCTTTTCCTTCCAGCAAATCACCAAATCCGAGGACAACATCCTCTATTTTTGTTCTCCTGCTTCTACACAATTCTTCTATCTTATACACGAAATCTCTGACGTCAGAGGTTCCGTCATATTTCAAATCCCATTTGTAAACTCCTATCTCGCCACTTGTTGAATAATAATAATTATTTGTTATATTCGTAACCTGAGAGTCCGTGGGTTTATTATTTGAACCTAAAACTTCTTTAAGAGACGCGTTAAATTTACGTGCTTGTGCCCGCATTTCCGCAAGAGTCGCCTCCGGAACGATTTCTTTTTCCTCTAAAATAGTGGACAATTCCTCTTTCGAATAACTGTTAATGTTGTTAATCTCCATTGTAAACAGAATTAAATTACTTATTTATAAATTATCCGAGACGCAAACAATCGTGTACACGCAACACCATCTATTGTCCAAATCATGAATCATTTTAATTTCATTTATTTAAATTTATTTGCATTAGTTTTAGTTACCGACGCCAGGAAATGCCTGTGTCGCAAAAATAATTCCCGTTTCTTTCAAGAATAACAATGTCACAAATATGCCAAAAATTACGACAATTAATATTTACCAACCTTCTAATGGCGTGATCACTGACCTCATGTATGCACACATATACATAAACAATATTATGATATAATTAATAATATTTCTGTATCAATCCGCCCCACGTTGGGCGCCATAATGTAGCGTATAAATGATACGACGGCTAATGTTCTCTCATCTCAAGATTCGTGGGTGAGAATGATGGTGAAGCACAGGGAAGTGGGATGTATTGATTGATACAGTAAATAAAACCCTTGTAAAAGGAAAGAACATAAATTTAATAATTCTATAACCACGTCTATCATGGTTTAGCAAAGAAAAGAGTAAAGAGAAGGATTGATCCCAACACGAAAAGGTTCAAACAACAATTGATGGCTCTCACGGTCCGACTCCTCTCCCCAGCATCATGGAAGGCCTCTCCAGGTCCAGATGCTCACCGATCGTAGTAATCTCCAAAAGAAGTCTAGGACGACTCTTCTGAAGCGCCATCCGCCATAGCCTCTTCCGTGGGGTCCAGACAATGGAATATGCAGATGCTACCTTATGTCCTTTTTGGTCCGCTCATCACTTCTTCCGAGATTTTCACCACAGCAGCAGGCACGCGCGGTTTGGCTTCATCGCCTCACAATCCGGCCATCGATCAATCAATAAAACAAAAAACACACCCACTTCGGGCAAATTCGGTAGACGCCCTCCGACGTCAAACAAAATAGAAAATCAAATACATAATCTCTCCCAAAAACACACACGTCGATCACGACCGCTCCAGTCAGGTTCTATCGCCCGCCATGTTGAGTTGCTCCCTTCCGTCTGCCGTCTCCCATAGACATCCTCTCACCAATCTCTTCCGTAGACAATTATCCCAATCATAGACTCGGGGTCAGTATTTACGTTACAAAATTTAAACTAGAAAACATAAAATAAAAAGAATTGAATAAGAATACTAAAGTACCACGTGAGTAAGCTGTAAGATTTACTCGTTATCTTTGCCACAAATAACAAAATCTTTAGAAAACGCCTTTTACAAAGCCACAAAAATTGCGAAATAACTGCTTTGAATCAATTACCAAAAAGCAATATTATACAAACAAGATATGTAAGACAAAATTTTATGACATCACTGGGGACAATCTCGCGTATTATCTTCCAATGCTCAAATCACATTTCATTAGATTTGGGGCTAGGTACATTCCAGAAAGATTTAAGATTTTTCGGATGACCGACTGTAGTTAAAACTGAGATAAAT
This sequence comes from Halesus radiatus, assembly GCA_022606495.2. NCBI lineage: Eukaryota > Metazoa > Arthropoda > Insecta > Trichoptera > Limnephilidae > Halesus > Halesus radiatus. Next base: position 4,278 of record JAHDVE020004027.1, read on the forward strand.
AAGTTGATTTTTTTGTCAAATGAAATAATCAAACATTGTTTTAACCATATTTATTTTTCACACCTACCAGTTTCGGAAGAACCGTTCCATCGTCGGGGTAAAGTATATAAAATTATGGCAGAACATACATAATAGGTGTCACAGTGGGGGTGGGGGCGTGACTAGGGATTAGTAAAGAGTTGGGGAAGAGATAAAGATTGAGGGAGGGGTGAAAGGAAACATACTTAAAATGGGGCTGTAAGGTAGGTTTTTTTTATCGGTAATAATAGACTCATTATTATTAAAGGGATTTTTCAATTTCCAAGGCTTCTAAATTATCGATGCGTTTGCCTTTACTATTAATGTGAAGAATGTTGATCCCCGTATTTTTTAACAAATGGATGAATGTTTGAAATAATATGATTAGCGAGAGTTATTTTGACGTGGGTCTACAGTTACTTCGTGTAAAGACAGTCGCACGGATATCGGACGGTCCTGTAGCTCAAAATAAAATGTAATCGTATCCAGTAAACATTTCACAAATAGTTTTTTAAATTTCTCGTAAAAAATGTAAAATGTATATTATCTGCGCAACATGAAAACTGAGCCCACAATCGTTTGCTTAAAAGTCGATTGCTTATACCACTAAGCTACGTAACTCTCTTGAAATGGTGAATAAATCAGTTACAGTATTTTATACAGGCATAACCCATCTGCTTTCCTTCCCCATTCGCCACCTTAATTAGTAATTTAGTTAACTTAATTTTTTCCCACATTATGATTTAAATGCCAACTTTTCGCATTTGTAAAAATATGTATTAGGCAGTGGCGTGCATTCCTCTGTGATCGAGGGTAGGCTATGCGTAGTTTTTTAAGTTCGAGTGTGAAATTTGCATTGAATATTTGAAAAGGACCATTTTATTATCATCGTCACTGATTGTTATGGCCAACTGAATAAATGAGCGTACAAGTTCCTTGTGAAATTCGTGGGAAATATACATTTCAATCAAAAATTAATTGCCTTTACTAATTTCTTCTTAGGGTAGGCACAGCTTTTCAACCATTATGGACTACACTATACTGGTATTAGGTACCTTCCTACTACGAAAACCTAATATTATATCTGTATAAGTTAGCAAAAAATCGTTTCATTTCGAAGAAATAAAACTAAATAAAATGAAAAATAAATAATAACTTTTAAAATGTTTCTCGATTGAAAAAATATTTACGTTAGGGTAGCATATCTTCCTTTCGATTAAGAGAAAAAATTCTTCATATTAATATTACGTTTTTGTTGAATCTTATAACAAAGTTGCATGCGTTCATTAATGTACGTAAAGTAGTTTCAAAAGTAACCTCAACATTTTAAAATTCAAGTTAGTTACAAAGCATAAAGGTTTTTTGTTGCTCCTGTAAAGTTTCCAAAATAGACTAGGAACTAATTTACAAAAGATAATTTTCTAATAAATAGTACCAATAATAACATAGCGTTAATATAGCGCAGTTTTGTGTTATTTCAATTCAATTACGCTTTTCTATAATACACATAAAATAATGATTTACTAATTCCAATAATATCCTTCGGTCGTTTGTAGCCTTAGTGATGAGTTGGTGTCCATATTTCCCAAAAAATCTACAAAGTTGAAAAATTATTTGAGTACTTTAAATTACCTCGAGGGAAAAAAATCGCTAAGTATGCTCCGAAAAATATAAATAACACGCGTAGTGCTGTTATTCAACACGTAATTGGTATGTACGAAAAAAAATAGGGAGTTTCTTTAAATGCTACCTAAGCCAAGTTTGGAGATTTTTGCTCTTGTTTTATTAAATATTTTTAAAACGATCATTATTTAAATTTAGGCTCTCTTCCGTATTATTATACGCCCTTTTCTAACAATGTTCAGTTGCCGCTCGGAGGATATTCCTGGGTCTTAATCCCAGGCTTTGTTTGAGGATTCTAGAAGAATTACAAATGGCACTCACTTCCCAATGCATCAACTATTCAATTGTATCTACGTACGAGTGGCTACGTCTGCAGGTTGCATGAATACTTTTAGTTTAGGATTCAGAACTGTTGGAGTTTAATGGGCTTTTGAACTTTATTCAATTAGTAAATTGCTATCGCGCTGCCAAGAATCGGGTTAAATTGAAAACACATTAGGTGTCGATCTAAACACATTCCCTTACGGAGTCATTATACAGATGTGCAGAAGTCCAAGAATTGAAGATATTAAGGTTGGATGACGATAAGATGCAGGAGGAAATAGGCAGAGGGAAAGCAAAGTAAGCTAGTTCAAATTACAAAAACAGTCTCTGACTTCAATCGCGACAAGTGATTTTCTTTCTTTTCTTTTTTTAATTAAAAATTTAAAAATTTAATGATCATTATTTTTATTTATTTTCAGGAACGGTTTATTTATAAACAAAGTTCTGCTAGGTAATTATTATTACACGTGACCAACTAATTGTTATTTAAATTAAATAATGATAAAATAATTAAAAAATATACTAGATATTTAGCAATTTATAAATATATATTGATATCTACATATTTCGAAAAATGGAGATATCAATGTACTCGTATATTTATAAAGTGGTGACTACTAAGTATATTTTAAATACATTTATTAATAATGAGGCCACAGAGTGAATACCAATCGTTTGAAGGAATTATAAATAATAATAGTTATAATTACATTTTAAAAACATTAAATAAAATACAAATTAAACTTGAACACATTTAAAAAAGATTAAAGTAAAAAATTTATTAAATGATTTATAAATAGGATTCTGCACTTTCACGGATGATTCCATTAAAATGCACGTTAAAAAAACCGAACATAAAAAAAATACTATTTTTACGGGATTTAAATCCATACTAAAAACATTAACATTGTTTTTTTTATAAAAAAATATGTTTTACAACATAAAAATATATATATATATAGCCCGATTTGTCAATGTGGAGAACTTGTATAAATTTATACAAAATTCTATGTTCCAAAAATTAAAAAAAAAGTCTTTATATATTATTTTCTATTAAATGGGATACCTACCTACATAAGTCAATTTGCTAACCCTTTTTCAGATGCATCTTTATTTCTTTAAATATGTCGTTATATCATTTAAAATTATTAACATTACCGTAGGTACAGTTATACAAAATAGAAGTAAAGAAGGGGTAGTTGATGCTGGGTAGTTACCGTGTGGGCGGGGGACTTACGGGTGGGGTGCGATAGACGCAGACAAGAGGGAGGAAACAGACAATAGCGGAGCAATTAATTTCCTTGCTTTGAGGGCGCAAGGTACAATGCACTACAAAAAGAAGGAAAACTGAACAAATAGAAAATAAGAAATTAATAGAAACCGTGCAAATAAAAGTACCTTGCTTAATTCAAATATTATTCATTTAATTTTTACGAAATTCAAAGATATTTTCCTATAGGTTATTGAAATGATGTTATTTTTAAGGACATGAACATTTTAAATTTTAACGATTAGCCGTCAAATAAATTGAAATGTTTGCTCATTATATTAATTTTAAAAAAAATCTATTATAAAATTGTCAAACATCGAAGAACATTGAATTATTGATCATATCACCACGACTGCAAAACTCACCACTACTGTGTGCTATCTACTTTAGACTGTTGTGGCTGAAATGTGACTCGAATTTATACCGTAGGTAAATCAAAAATCTTTATTTCAATCAATTAATTAGTCACTTTGTTGAGTGTACATTAAAATATACAAAACGAACTTCTGGAAATTGTTACATAAAAAAGAATGTAAATGTAAATGAATGTAACCTTGTAACGTTTTTTTTTCTTGTAGTTTTCATCGCATTAATATTTGTGAACGATAAACTTCGAATAATAATGAAGGAGATAAATTAAAATAAATTTCATCCTTTAATCACCTTTATTTGGTTCGCTAAGAAAATTTTGTACTTCATCTATTTACGTCCATTTTAATAACAAACAATATTATTCATTTATAAATGCCAATTTAATTGTCGTACTTTTAGCAGGAGACTGGATAAAAAATTAATTTATAATGATATATCCGAGAAGATAATTTATTGTAAACTAAATGAATCACCCGGCGCTGCCGGGGTCATGTACGGTTTGGAGTAAATTTTTTGATGATGTATTAACCCTACCCCTACTCAGTACTTTTCCTCTTATTTAAACGTCAAGTGGGCAAAATTTTATTAAGAAATACCAACATTCTGCTTTAAGGGGTAGGAAAGGGGTGGTTTTCGAAACTTCATGTAGACAGTGACCTTTTTCTCGTTTCGGAGGTCAAGTTTGTAAAATTTCATTAAACTCAAAAAAAAACTGTAGATTCTATATGCAAAACAAACACACCGCCCGCCTACTACATTCTTCTGTATATAATAATGATGAATGAAAAAGAAATTTTATAGTATTTTATTAGACGTATCAGTGTGCATATGGCATATGGAAAATACGCATAAATAACTACGGAAAGTCGAGCAATTCATCAAAATGATTACGAAATACAACATTAAGTACGTGCCCTTCGAATAGCAAGGTTCTATATGACTCGACAATGTTATGCGATATTGAACTGTAAAGTAGTATTCTCTAGACCCCATTGTCGTATGACATTGAAGTGTCAGCTAGAACCTCGTTGTTCCAAGCGCGCGATAAGTTATAATAATAATTACATTACATACGAGTACATATTTCACTTCAAGTGCGATATATTAAGTTATTTTTAATTTCTTGTCATTGACCAAAATGTCAATGTATCTAGTGTGTTATGAAAACTGAACGTGTCAGAAGATACAGCATGCAATGCATAATGCCGAGGAGAAAAAATATTAAAAAAAGGTTTTGAAAAATTAAAACCTATTTTAATTTTGCGTAAAACAATATCTCGGTCTGGCCGTTTGCCTCTGGTGGGAATACCCCTAAAATCATTTGGTTACGATTAAAAATAAGTTGTTTCTGAGCACATCTTTAATCTAATTAATGACATGAGTGCACCTGGAGTGTAATGGCATGTGCCCGCTAGCCCGATTTCTGTCCGCCTGAGTGTATTCGGGTAAACCTTACAATATTCATGGCGTGGAAGACTACGGGCAACCAGGTACGCCATCTGCTTCTGTTGCTCTGTGTTTTCCTAACATTTATTCCCTACTAACATAAACACCGGGAACGGTTGTTACGTTTATTTAGTCCTTACACCTCTGCTCCCGGATACAGCGGTACTGCTGGCTTCGTGGAATTCAAATTAAAGTTGTGGAGGATCTCTATGATTTCTGAAGCTTATGTAATTATTCCAAGTATTGTGTATTAGGGAACCTTACGTTTAACTGTCTGCTTACCATCGAAAGTAACAACGGATCTTTGGCCTTTGACAAAAGGAGTTTGGGTTCAAAAATAACATCAGACAGTGGGAATTATTTTACAGACTTTTAAGGGTCGGTTTAATAACCATCCGTTATAAAGTCACACCGGCGATCTGTCGAGTCTTTGTAACTTCAAATATCTACTCATATCATTAACTTTTTTCCTTTATATATATTTTTTTCTCTTGTTTTATTAATCAATCTTACGAGGAATGAGTTCAATACATTAATATTATTTATAAATTAATTAAAATTTACGTCGTAATCACCACTTTATTAATTTATAGATATCAACATGTTTCGAAAGTGATGCTTTCCTCATCAGGAATATACAGAATACTAAAAAAAATAATAATGTCAAGTATAGACAAATGATAAACATAAAACACAATAATGTTAGAATAGACAAATTTGATTAAATTGCATAATAATTAATTAAAAATGTTAATAAAAAATTATCACAAAACATTGAATAATAAATTTACATCAGATTTTTTTTTTTCATTATTAATACTTATATGAAAATAAATTCAACAGAAATATTTGATTATTAGTTATATTTATTTGACTATTAACGCTTTTCTTGATTTCTAAAATTTCAAATTTGTCTAATTGTAAACCTTTTATGTAAAAATTTTAAACCTTTATTTATATCAAAAGAATGATTGGTTTCCAAAATATGATTGGCAAATTCAGAATAATAATTATTAAACATGTTGATTTGTGTATATGTATGTATATTAATAGAGTGGTGATTACAAAGTAATTTTTAATTCATTTATTAATAATGACCCTGGAAATTTAATTTTATTTATTTAAATCACAATTTTATTACCTTGGAAAAAATAAGATAGTCTATTAACTTCTCATACTTATTAAAAAAAAATCACAAAAAACTCGAAACCAATTATTGTTAACGTAATATTCACATAAAAGTTCAGAATAGACGCTACATAAGAATTTATAAAACATTTTATTTTTAATTATTTAATCAAAAATTTGCCTATTCCAATACAATGTCTCGTATCTGTCGATTGTACAATGATATAGAATGCGACGATATAGACATCATTTTAAAAAGCAAATCAGCCATATTCTATCACGTCGTGAAAAACAGTGGTGTTATTAGAATTTATTTTTCTTCTTTCTATATCTTATATCATGTTTTATGCCTTATGGTGTTATTAGAAATGTTATAACATGCTCTATTGTCTTTTCTTTTCTTTTTGTATTATATTATGCTTTATATTCTAATTCCCTTATTTCTTTTTATTATTTAGCATCTGTACCAAGTGATAACTAAACCAAAAACAGTGAACATTTTTAACTGGATTCTTTAACACTTGCGCACTTCGCATTGTTAATTTTACAAGTATGATAATGTTAATAATTTTCAAATGTTCCAAAACAATAAATAAATTAATATGAAATCACATGTATACATATCAAGTAGATCGATCTTCCCACTCTCATTACTTTCCTCACCATTTTTTTATTAAAATACCGGTAAAACAAGGACAGCATTCCCACCTGACGTTTGTCCTCCAAAGATTGCAATCCGTTTGTTAAGATCGGTGAATCTATCAAACGGACCGCCCGTTTCTGCACAGAGTCAAGGGTTTTTTTCAGATACTTTGGGACTCCCGACCAGAGGTGGATGCCAAATTCTACAGTGGGGCGCACTTGCGATTTGTACAGGGTCAGCAGTTGTGTACTATTAAAGTATCTGCGGGCTCTGTATAAATCTGCCCACCTTCTGAGAGGCTAACTTTATTCTGGCTCCGTTGGAGCCCCGTATGGCGTTATATGCATGTATGATATATATGAGCCATGTGGGTATAATACTTTATATGTCAAGAGACATAAATAACCTACTCGTGTAATTTTAGTACTGTTTTGTTTATTCGTATAATTTTAATAATTCCAAATATAAAATAGCACAAATGTAATACCTACTAGCAAACACAAAGTTACATTTATACGGTATTTGAATAATAATCATCTAACCTTTTACAAAGGGAGAATGTAGGCGCCGCAATAACACATGCGCGTTTACTATAGCCACCTCCTTGAGAAATCCACTTTAATCAATATTATAGTTCGTTTTTTATAAATTATTTATTAATTGGGAAAAACATGAAGCATCAAATTTAATGACCAATTTGAAAAAAAAATGCTGTTCAAATATAAATTGAGTTTAATAAATCTTATATAAAGCTTTGCTCATTCAATTACCACATCACCAAGGACGACCTAGATTAACTCACCAAATATTGATTTGAACCTTTATCGTAATCCAAAGTTTTCAAAATGATTGATTGATCGTTTATATTTGTCAAACATTAAATATGAATACTTACTCGATTCAGTGTAGGTACCACTGACAGGCAGGGACTTTTCGATTATCACATTTACGATTCTAGGGCAATAACGTACTTTGAACGGTAAAACAGGTTGACTCACAGACTATGGCATGAATAGGTAGCAATCCAACCAAACGTGTAAGTTGTCAACAAATCATGCTAATACCTTACTAATTTATAAGGTAGACTAATAATTACAACAAAAAACACAATATGTCGCTGTATGAAATTCTATGAATGACGCCGTTTTTACTTGATTTATCGAGTATTTTGACATTATCGTCATCAACGAAATAAAAGATTTTTCAATAAAACAGTTAGTTTTATATAAAAAACAGATGTGTTCAACCTGCGACCCTGGATATAATGCAATGGGCCTAAAAGGAAGGTGTTTTTTGGGGAAGAGTAATGAACTCCATTGAAAATAATATGACTTTACAAAATGAATGAATACATACGTTTTCTTATATGTAGTATAAAAAATCATTTTAATTGAATTAAACTCCAACAAGAAAGCCCTGTTTAGTTAGAATCATTGGATTGTCGATTTCGAGATATTTGCGCGTTTTCTGATATTATATGGATATTTTATAAGTCATTTATTAAATGATTTTAAATATGTAGGTATCTTTTAAGTTTAATCTTAGTTTGTCAAACTGGCAAATAATTATTGTCAATACGGAAGTTAGGATATTGTATTAAAAATATTATCCTAATTTTTAGAGTTAAAGTTTTGAAATACGTACATAATTGTATAACTTATGTTTAGTTATAGTTTACCATGAATATAATATATAATAATGTTCGGCAAAGTAAATTCCTGTTTTGACATCTGAAAACATAACCTTAAAAATGAGGTTCGGGATATTAGAAACCCGGAATTTTTTGGTCGAGTGCGGCTATGTTTGTATTTTTACACTGAAATAAGAAAGTGACGAGATACTAACATTTTACAATATGTTTTTCAATTAATAGCTGTTAAATTTTTACGAATAAAAATTGACTTGAATTTGGCTTACGAAACCCATAGTTTATATGTTGAATATTTTCACAGACGGGAAAAAAATTGCTGGGAAAACAAACTTTATTAAAAAATGCTGGTATTTATGTTAGATGATCAACATTGAAAAAAAAACATACCGGAGTTCCTTATTCGCATTATTGAATGACTCGAAAACTTAGTAACTAAACGAATAAATAGATAAATATATTTTTTAAATATTTGCAGCCACTTACATCAAACCATTCCCCTTCACCCAATGAGGTCACTCGAAACCAAAACCTTGAACATGTAATTTCAAATTATACATTTTTGTACTATATTCCGGTGTAGGATGGTTCATAGGTACTTCATAGTTATTTTGAAATTTGTTTTAGTAAACCGCAAATCCTATTATGACTGCGGAAAATTGAGTGGTTTTATGGTAAAGTGATATAAATGCGTTGCCAGGAGGCATTCCTTTTTTCAGAATAATCATGTTCATTTTTGGAAACAACTTGATATTTGGAAATTTATTTTTTCATTTAATATCAGCGGTATAAATATACCATGAGCAATAATTATATGTCACAGTTAACTACGAGTATAAGCCAATGAATATAGCACAAATAATTTAAAAGGCTAACTGTTAAATGTGGCATTAGGTCGCACAGTGACACCACAAAGTATATAAAGAATAAAAGTTCATAAAGGATATAAAATTATAAGATATGCGTACATATAAAACTTATAGTAAACTTAAGTTATATTAATATTAATCGAAAATATACGATAGTATAGCCTTCTTGTACTTACCTTCCGTGCACTTAAATAGATCTGCCACATCTGCGTATCTATTACAAACTTCATGTAATCTAGGTACAAGCGAGTGTTTATATTGCTCAGTCCTGGTGTTGTTACATTTGAACAGGATTTTGCAAAGAGTTGCTCTCGTAGGTATATGAAATATATGCACCGACTGTTCTAAAGTCTTCCCGATAACAACGTGTTTTTTTCTTTATCTTGTTTTCTTGTCTTCTAAGCATCATAATGAACACTATTTAAGATAAACATTTACTTTGTGACTACCCTGCCCTTTGCTTACGATTATACCGCTGCCGCCGGGCCAATCACGTGCCAGGAAAAAAGCTAATACCCCACTGAGCTTTACAGATAAGGGATTTGAAAAGGTGTTTGTGTAGATCTCATGAACAGGAACGCGCTCTATAACATGTGGTAAACTTTACAGTACCCAATGTGTTATTTAATGTTTATACTGGTTTGAAACCTGGTACCGCAGATACTGCGAAAGTAAGTGTTTGTTTACGCTCTCAGTAGCTGCGTGACATGTTGTTGAAGGCAGTAAAGTTGGAGGCTTGGTAGTTTTGACTATAGTTTTTTTTTGGTATAGAAAGAAAATTCTTAAATTACTTTCACAAAAGCGAGTTCACTTATGGATTGTGTCAAAAGCGCAAAAAGTTTCGTGATCTATCGCTATTTCAGAGAAATAAACAACCTTCACAAAATGTTAACTGTTATTTATGCGATTGCTTGTCAGTGTAGCATATTACCTGCATCAATTATATCACTGTAACCGATACATTTAACTTTGCAGGCGGCCAAATGAGAAAATACGAAGAAAAATATCTTTTCTTATTTTATTTTAGGTACCTATAAAAAATGTGTGAAGCTGTAAGATTGTTACAGAATGGTGATAACACGTATAAACGCGGTATGAAATTATATTTCTACTGAAAAGATGCGTAAATACTAGAGTGGATACGAGGTCATCCAGTAAATTCATGAGTGAGTGTGTTTTTTCCCATTAATGATATAATATCATTGTGTATGCACCACAATTCACGAATGCCCGGCGGGTGGATTTTAACTGGATAAACGGAGGTTGAAGTACCAAAAAATAATTGTTTCACCGCGTTTCATTGGATGGATTAAAACAAAACACGAAAACATAAAACAGTTATTTCATTGAAATATTTAGCTCATTTGAGTTGCAAAAAGGCTTGAGAAAGTTCATTCATCAGTGAACAGAGTTAGTGAACAAAGCTAGAACCATATGAAGCGATGTGGTGTGCTGGTTAGTATCGCCAACTACCATAAATGGATACGTCCAGCTTCTGATATTTTCCATACATTGAAATGGCAAGATGCTACACTAGCGCCTCTAGCGACGGAGGTTGTATGAATTGTTTTTTTTCTTCACATATTTTAGTAGATATAACGTGAAATGTATTCTAACTAAATTATAGAAATCGAAAATTCATACAACAAATATTGGACATACTGTTTTTTTTGCTGCTACGCAATATTTTTTGTAAAGGGTTATCAGGTTTGAAATAACAGTTATAATTCCCGCCACTCGCCGCTTTCGCTAGATCCATAGGTGGTTTAGAAAGGGAATAAAATACTTATTTAATAAATTTTCTTTATTTTCAGATTTTTAGACTTGACCTTTTGGCTTAAAATATCCTACAATTATTTTTTTTATTTATATATGATTCAATGAGGAAATTTAAATAATTAACAAAAGCCTGCAGATATCGCGAAATTTAAAAAAATCTAACAAACACCTAGTCTTCATTTTATTTATAGATATTATAATAAAATCGTTAATATTGTTCATACTTTTTTATGAATTAAGTACTCTTGCGGCCAATAATTAAATTTGCATACATATATATATATACTATTGCATGAAGCTACCACTTTGTGGTTATCCATTATAATCAAATAAAACAATCAAACTGTGTTTTAAAAACATTTATTTTTCACGCCTGCCGGTTTTGAAACAACCGTTCCATCGTCAGGGCAAAGTATATACTAAACAGTATTACAAAATTATGGCAGAACATACATAATAAGTGACATAGTGGGGGAGCTGTTGAACATAAGAACGAGTCGTAGAAGCGACTCCCTCTCATGTGACAAATATCAACCATGTGCAAATGTTGGGCACGCGTTTGGCGTGTTTTCTGACTATGCACCGGTGCCGAAGGGATCAATGGCGTTAGTTCCTTAGAGCGTCTTCCATTAAAATACTCGTAGAACAAGGACAGCATTCCCACCTGACGTGTGTGCTCCAAAGATTGCAGTCCATTTGTAAATATAGGCGAATCTATCAAACGGACCGCCCGTTTCTGCACAGAGTCAAGGGTGTTTTTCAGATATTTTGGGACTCCTAACCAGAGTTGGCTGCCAAATTCTACAGTGGGGCGCGCTCGCGATTTGTACAGGGTTAGCAGTTGTGTACAAATCGCGAGGGTAACTTTACTCTGGCTTCGATGGAGCCCCCATACCAGTTCAGGTCACTTAACCAATAATCTTTCAAACTCGGTTTAGGTACGAGACCCATGTTTAACATAACGCTTAAAAGACATGCAGCTCTTCACGTGTAACATCTTGACAAGTGTTCCAAATAGAGCGGTTTTATAAATCGTTTCTCCTGATTTTTCTCGCTCACGAATGTATTAGTTACGACTACAAAATTTGAAAAAAATCGTTGCAGAAAAATTCTTTAAAAAATCGATTGGTTCCCAATGGTCTTTAGTTAAATTGAGTACAGGTGTTTTTACTACTGTAACAAATTGATATCTTTCGGGAATTCTATCAAATCGGAAAACTATTTTCCAATCTTCGGGATTCAAATAAACATTAATAACAGAGGATGACCTAATTTCTTCACTTGTGTCATTTTAACTGTCACTCGTCTACATAATTCTTTCAATTTGTCCTTACTTAAAAATCACTGTACTCATTGTAATTGAAAATTATCATCACTGTCACTTTTCTGTGTTCGTATACGAGTGTATTTCGAGAATTTAAAACCGAAAAAACATACACAAAACAAACTTGTGTAGCATTGCGATTTATGATAACAGTGCAATAATGTAACATTATCACATTTTGTTTTAATTAACGCGGAAAAGAATACATGTCTTCAATATTTTATGTTAGAAGGTCACCGTATACTTGTGTATAAAATGCTGGAGCAGGTATATAAATAGATCGCGTCGAATGCCACGTACAGACTGATTAATAATTCCCTTACGTCTGGCTATAGGAGTGTGTGTGTGTGCATTAATAATCCAATAAAAAGAACATATATTTTAGGTATCTTTTGCTTAATTGGGGGTTATAGATCACATATGACAAAATAGAAATTTATTTTACTTTTTACAAACAAAAAAGTTAATATAATGCTAGTATATTATTTAGAAAAAAATATATAATAATATGTGGACTATCATTATACGGGCATATGACTAGTTTGGTAGCCGAAAATAATCTAAGCTTTGTACTAAAAACTACAAATATGAATAAACAAAGTTAAAAAAATATATCTGTAAACTTTTCGAATCAATTCCGAGGGGAATTTATTTAGCGAATTACCAGAGGAAATTCAAATCAAATAAGATAATCTTAAAATTAAATTAATGTTAGGAAAAATTGTAATTAATATATAAATCAAAATATTCATGTATCTGAGGATTTTATCGAACACAGGTATGTATCATTTTTATTTTAAAACGACAGATAAAGCGCGATTTTTAAAGTGAAATTTTAAATTCCATGACCGCTTCGTTCAGCGGAGACAAAGAGCATTGCCATCATTGCCGAGTCAAAAATAAGAAACTCGATTAATTTATTTTTGCCGTCGGCCACACTGCTGGTCCGTCCGATGGCAGCCGCTACACGCTTGATTTTGACCGGAAATAGTAGGTCTAGTAATTCCGTTCTCCTTTTCTATGGCCATGACTCTTGGGCCAAGAATTTGTCGCATAACGGTTCGTTTTGCCCATTTATGGCGAAACCACACGTGGAAGCTACTTAAACGATAGACAAAATGTGAGATTGAAATTATATTGGGGAAATACCTATTTTCGATTAAAGGTCATTAATATTGGATAATTAGCAGGAACAAGTAATCTGAACATCTGGTTTAATCATAAATAAGGGAAAAAAAATTGATTTCTTCAAAAGAGTATTATCAGACTACATACAGTCCTGTGCAGTGTGCGGGAAAGCAGCCGTTCTAATGAAATAACATATGCTTCCCCTTTGACCGCAAAGATTTAACATAAACCTAAAAACCTCTTTAAAAATATTATGCATGAGCAAATAAGCAGTAGTCGTATTATGTGAGTTACCTAATATTTGTTTACTAAATTTTCGATTTTTAGAATTTATTTAGAATATATTTCACAGAATAATCCCGATTCGTACAAACCCCGCTGCTAGAGGCGCTAGTGTAGTATGTTGCCGTCAAATGTCAAAAGTTGGACGTATTATCTATTTAAGGTAATTGGTGTTGCATATCATGTTTGTTGCTAGGTACGATTGATCTTTTAATATAGACCAAGTGAGAGAATCGAAACGCCAAATCGACTTTAACCTTGTTTGGTGACCAAATCTGAATAGCCAAGCGCTCTCCAACATTCGCCTTCAACATTTCTTTCTTCTACTCACGTCATTTAGTCTCACAACGTTATCTAATATTGGGGATGTCATAGATCCACTGACTCCGGCAGTTAAGACTTCTGTTCGCTTATCAAATAAATTACAACAAAAAACGTAGAAAGCAGGATGCAACCTTTTTAAATGTAAATATAATTTATTTTAACTAACTTTCTGAAGAGAACAAACTTAGTTCATCCGGTTTGGATGGGACCTATATTCATATCAATCTTAGCTTACAAGTTGTAAGTTTCAACTTTAGTTTCTTCATTCAGTCTACTTTCATCACGAAGGATGGAAGTAAACTAAATGCTGTAGAAATGAGATCTCTGAGACATATGTGTTGTAAAACTTTGTATGAATATGTTAAAAAGCAGATTAGCAAAGAAAGTAGTGTAAGAATAACATATGACGCGGAAGTTTATGGTAAAAGAAGACGGAGACACCCACGGAAGACAGGGCAGGATAAAGTAAAATAATACTTGAGTGGGTTTATGTCTATAGTCAGAATAAGAGAAGATTATGTATGAAACGATAAGACAGTACGAAGCAAGGAGTGTGTCTTCAGAAACAGAGTTGTATGGCGGTCTATCCATTCTGCCTAACCCTACGAGGAAACGGCGTAATGCTTAGTTAGTTAGTTTATTTATTTACATTATTTTATTTATTTATTGATGCATCCATATAAATATAGTACTTTATATATTTTTTATCTAACGAACTAACTAACCATCACGCCGTTTCCCCGCAGAGAGGACGGACCTCCAAACAACTCGATCTTTGCGTACACTTCTTGCTTCATTCACATTCATACAACGCCTCATACACTCTCTTCTGTTTTTCCGACTTCTGACATGGCCCCGGCTTCTTCTTCCATTCACATTCGCGTCATACATTCTTCTTACACTTCATTCTTCGTTCATTTGCTCTACATGCCTGAAACATTTAAGCGTCCCTTTCTTAATCTTACTCATTGCATTCTTAAATTTTTTTATCTCTTTCTTGTGAGAGGCAAATTACAATTTCTTTCTTTTTTTATATTTATAATATTCAATAATGCTTGTGAAGGAAAATTATTTATTGGAGCTGATTTAAAAGAGCATATATAACAATAATGTATAAAAACGTGTATGTATAGAAATATCAGCATACGGTTAGACTAGGGTGAGTTCGCTGGTTATTGCACGTTGTAAAGCACATGTATTTGTCTATTTTACTCTGTTTCTAATCATTGTCGCCGCACTTGTGGGGTTAAGCTGAAAAAAAATCATGTCCAATATTCTTCAAATATGCTATTTACCATGCGCCTAACATCGCGAGAATCTTAACTAATGAGATGCGGACATATCTGGGGCAAATTCTCAAGCAGCGGCAAGCTGCCAATAATCTACATATCTTGGCCAACGAAAACCAATTATTATCGAACCATTTTACAATTTTTTTTGGCGATGATAAAATTTTTTACATTCTGTCATTTAAAAGTAGTAAAAAATTAAGAGGGCTGCAATCGTTTAAAATATTGTAAATGGCAGCGTGAAGAAAAATCATAGAAACATGGTAGAAAAATCAAAGAAAAATCAGAGAATTAAAAAAAAAAGTGAATATGTTTTACTTTAAACGGTGTCCAAAAATTAGTGGTACTTGTGAAAAGAGATGATTAAGATAATTTTATTGTAGAAATTTTTATGTATCAAAATAAGTATTAGATATTAGATAAATAAAAAATTCAGAAAAAAATATTTAAAAAAAGAAATCTTATAAAATTGCCTTGTTTCTTTAGAATCATCTGTCAAACGCAGACATGTGAAAATGTTTAAATGTTATAAACAAATTTCAAGAACGAAGTCAGTAGCTTGGTGTTGCCATGGTAATGACATTTTGTAGTTCCAAAATAGTAAGTATTTATCTACAATTAAATGCCAAGCTATAATTAGAATCCAACTTTGGAAAGGAATTTATATAATACTTTTAAATTATTATTGTTATTTTTCTCAATAGCCTGGAGTTCTGTATATACATTTATTCAAGATGGGTAGGTAGGTGGTTTATACTTATAGAGTAATAAGTTAGAATAACAGATAAGTATGCATGATGTATTAATGTATTATTATGATGTATTAATGTATTATTATGATGTATTAATGTATTATTATGATGTATTAATGTATTATTATGATGTATTAATGTATTAATAAGGGAAAAGACATGATTGTTAGTTAGCTAGTTAGAACTAATGTTAATAAATAAATGTTTTCTTAGAAATATTAATCTTCATAGGTTAATCGATTGAAACATTTGCTATTTGAATTAAACTACATACCAGATCAGTAGATACTCTCAGTATCGCCCTGGTGAAAGACCACCATTCGGGATCGAATCGGTGGCTGAAGAGGCTTTCCATGTTTAAACATCAAGTGCTTCTCATCCGTCCACTCCCCATCCCATTCCCTACCCCACTCCCTTCAGCCTTGCAACATACTCGAAATGGGAATGCCATAGTCGCATTGGCTCCGAAAAATCGGAAGTAGTTGAGACTCTTGTGCGGTATTGACTTAAATTAAAAAAAGGAAAATCTACATATCCCATTAATGACAAAAAAATCGAAATAGTTTTTTGGTTCCACCGTGAACATTTTATAATAAGTCTATTAGCCTGTCAAAATTCGAAAATATGCATGTAATTTTTTCAACCATTCTTATGGGCCCTTTGCAATCACATCAATCATAAAAGTATTCGGTTTTTTCCTGCGGTTCCGGGTTTATTTCCCTAATATCTAATCCCAAATGAGCTGTAAGCCTTGTCGTTTGTACGACGGAATATGAAGGATATTAATGATGGCATGAAAATGAATTTTCGGAAAATTCGGGACATCATTTCAGGTGCCTATAAATTTATTCATTCTCGGTTTTGAAGCAAATTTATATGTTAATTATTTTTGTGTTTAATTCGCAATACTCCATTAAAAATTCGTGGAAAATAAAATCACATAAATAAATCGTCTCAATGTGGCCGTGAAAATGGCTTTTAAGGTCGAAAGAGTGTCACGAAAACTGAAATACTCGCAGAACTTTATAATAGCATTATCCAATTTGATTTACTTTAAATTTTATAATATTAAAAAATAAAACAATTTTCTCATGGAATTTTACTATTAATTATTTGATATAAATGTTAAATTTTATGCCGTCTTTTCATATAGGGGACATATAAATAAGGTACAAAGGATAAAACTGAAGAAATATGCTTCGGTCATGGTAGGGTAGTATTAATATTTACTCCCACTGTGGTAGATACTCTCAGTATCGCCCTAGTGATATACCACCTTTCAAAATAGAAACGTTGCTTGAAATTATTTTAGCCGTGTTTGTTAACCAGATATAAATAGCCACGTAGATACTTCCCATCCTTCTTTTCTCTTCTCAATTTTTTCAACCTCAAAATACTCCAATTGGGGATGCCAAATTTGACTGGCTTTCAGCAGAAAAACTTTTTTTTAAATAATTCTTTTAATTATTAACAGAAATTAGATGAACCAATATTATTTATAAGAAAGGTAATGTACTTATGATTAAATAAAATACACTTTTAAACTCTATTCCACTTTTATTTTTGACCATGACCGGTTTGAATCCAGATGAATCCATATCCAGTCTGAAGATAGCCCTCTCAGTCAAAAATAAAAATGGAATAAAGTCAAAAATTGTTTTATTTTTATTTATTATTTAAGCATTACAATGGAATTCCACCATGTATTAACAGTTGCAAAAATGGAAATGATGAACTTATTTGTATTCTCTTTTGTTTCAGAAGCGAGGATTTAAATGTGACAACTATAATATTGCCCAATAAAATAATCATTGAAGAGAACTCATCGATTTTTCAAATAAAAAATAATAAAGTCTAAAATTTAGGTAGTTACTAAAAAAATGTATTTTTATTCTTTAACTGGTTTGAACCTCACTAGTTGTTTTATTTTTCATTTAATTTGAAAAATATTGAAGTGTTGCTATCTATATATTTAAAAATACAGTGATGTAAACTGAAAGACACGAGAAAACGTAAATCAATTCCTATCCTTAAACTACATTACGAAAATAAAACTTTCATGTTATAAATTCAACCGGCAAAAATGTGCTTTACTAATCCTTCAACCGTTTTATATCAGACCGGCGCGTGGAACAGTTTAACCGTTAGTTTAACCGATAGTTTTATCAAACGGATAGCCGGCCATTGGAGGCTATGATTGTGGGTGGAGGATTAGTAGGCGAAGGTAATAACAGGTTGAGCGGCACCAGCTCCGGTATGGGCAGGAGGGCGGCACCTGCAGCAGGGTCCGCTGTGGGCAGATGGATGAAGTGGTTCCTCGCGGCTACAGTGCTGAGCTTCGATACAGGTAAATATAATAGATTATTCTATAACTTTTAAATAAACATTACGAAATTGCTTGAGCATCGAACTCGTATTCCAATTCGTCTGACTCTGCTAGCCAAGCGACCTATTAACCGATGACAAACTATTATAATCTATACGAGTGTATAACCGAGTCACAATCCGATATTTAATCTATATAAGGCAATCTGTTTAAATGGCTTGAGACCTACTTATAATCACAAAAACCACCCGTAAAGATATCTAACTATATATCTCATGAAATTGAACGTTCATGGAGGGTGCCTTAAGGTTCTAAATTAGGTCCGACTCCTTTTTATCTTTTTAGTAATGACATGGTTTAAATATTTGATGGAGTTCATTTCCTATTGCTGGCAGATGATTTGAAAAATTTACCCCACTATAAGAAATTTAATGGACCGTGTTATTTAAAAAATTATTTTCATCGATTATATGCATGGTGCATTTTAAATTATTTGTTTTTAAACATAATAGTCTCCCAATATAATATAAACATTGTCAATATTTCAAAAGAATAATTAATAAATGACCTGGGTGTTGTTTTTGATATTCATACCTCATATTGATGTAATTACAGATAAAGAATTATGCCTCGGTTTTGTATTATGAAAATAGAAAGTTAATAGAAAGTTAAATAGCCCTAGCCTGGTGAGTATAATTAATTAACGTGTACCCATTAAATACGATACGAGACTCCATGATCTATTTCATGTAGTTTCTTCTCACGTTCATTTTATGTACAATTCTTGTTCACGTTATTTTTTAGTATTCTATATATTCCCGATGAAGAAAGCATCGCTTTCGAAATATGTAGATATGTGTATATTAATAAAGTGGCGAATACAAAATAATTTTTAATTCCTTTATTAATAATGACGCCACAAAGTGAATTCCGATCTTTTGAAGAAATTGTATTTCAGTGAATATCATTTGAATCCACTATTTGATTCTCTGGGTCAATACTGACAGTATATGCTGCAAATGAATGTAGGGCAGTTGCGGTTTGGGCCAGGTTCCAAGGGAGTCTAGATGTAGTCAACATGATATTATAGTTTCATCAAATATATCTTAGATGTATACATAAGATATCCATATTTCATGATTTTTCTATTATAAGACACAAAGAAAAAACAAACCACTTCTGATATTCTAGCTACTTTATTCTTCTCTTCTTCTTTTCCCTTACTTTTGTTCAGGTCAACTTCTTGTTAAATAAAGCACGGCCAAGTGGAAATATCCCCTCTTTCTCCTTCGGACCCTCATTTAGTTACAGTACCATCTAGAAAATCAATGACTTCGCCACAATCCTATATTTGTTGGTTTTTAGATGGCTCCCAGTGCCCCCACTCTACTGTGTCTACTACATTATGCTTTGTATGAAAATTTATCGATGAACTCAAAGTCGACCTTTCTGCCCAAAGTTTAGCCCATTTGCGAGAGGTTGTTTTTTTCCTGCCGGTCCATTTGTTTTGCTTAAATTGGGATTTTGAATTTACAGCTGCCATTAGTTTAGCTCATAAAAGAAAATAATGCATTTTTTTCATAAAAATTCCAATATCTGTTAAATGAATTTCAATTTCGTTTGATTTGAGAGCCACGAATGGTAATTTTTAGGATATGAGCTTATTATTATTTTCATAAACCCCGTATTTTTATGTTACCGAATAATTTACAGGGGTTCATCATAACTTTGGAAATAAAGTTATATTTATTTCAAAAGTAGCGCTTTGAATTTTTACGAGGGTTTTATTTTATTTTTTGCTTATGTGACACCATATACTAGGCTCTCTGGCTGTCTGCCACCTGATTGGGTGACGTATTTTGGAGCCTATGGAATCAGCAATTGGGATATGTTGTGGGCTGAAAAAAATGGAACAGGAAGGAGGTGATGAGGATGATTGTTAGATGAACCACCCTGTTATGCACAGCACGAAATTTGTTCAGTAAAGTGAATAAGTATTTGAAGGCGTACTGACTGAAAAAAAACCATCGATATCACCTTGAAAAGTGGGATCTAAAATAAACCTTTAAAAGCGTGTACTCTTCAAGTGCAATGTTTTTTTTTAATTGGTTATAACTTAGAAGGAAACAAAAAAACTGAAATCGTTGAACAAATAAATTTTAAAATATGAAAACCTTTGACAGTCCCAGGTATGAAACTATGGAAGTATAATTTATAAAATCTATATCGAATGATATAACAAAAAAACTTTAATATTCTTTTCACGAGGAAACACACACCCATATTGCATGGCGTATCGCAAAATCATAAAAAAATCGGTTTACTGTTTTATGCATTGACGTCTATGAGCTCATTGTTCACACACAATAACTACAGGTCCTTTATAAAAAGGAACAACATAATTGAACGTTAAATATTTTGTTCTGATACTATTTTTTTACTTGGTGACCATGATTTGTTATCCGATTTGATAGGGGTGTTTTCTTGGGGCTAGAACATTAAGTTTAGTGATCGCACGAGTTCAGTAAATCTCCTTGTTTTTCCATGGCTTCCGCACAACACACGAGTAGCTAAATGTAATCGCTTGTAGTGTTGTACGGTTTGTTCAATATGCCTGTATGGCTGCACACCTAACCGTAGAAAACGTGGCTTATAAAGCGTGTTACTAAAGTGTTTTGCTTTTAATACAAGGTGCCTGAATTCACAGGTAACTTGCAAATGATTATCATTGAACCATTTTATAGCATTCGTTGAGAAAAATCAAACAGTACTACAGTATACATAATTTTTATTTGGAATACTATGAATTCACTTATGGTATAAAACTGGTATGGAAATGAGTTTAACATTTTTAACCTAAAATAATAAAGCTTAAATCAACCGATTAAAAATAAAACACATTTGACTGATTGCATTAATTTATTCGGAATTTTATATTTATTTTTATCAAACAGTTTGCTGTATTTGAATCACTACAAAAAAAATCATTCCTGCGACACATTGATGCATTGAATTGATCACCGTGACCTGCAATTTTTTGAGATAAACGTACGATTCTTGTAGTTTTTTTTCTTCTTTTTTTCTTGAAGACCCATTTAATTTAACAATTTCAGTACTGCATTCGCCATTCTTCTCGAAATAATCTTATAATTTTTAGATTTTCTAATTAGTGAAAATCTAGTGTAGTATCCGATCATTGAGACCATGTTAACATATTTACAAGTAAATAGACTATCAGGAAGGCAGGAAAACGAAAGGGAAATTCATCCCGTAGAATCCATGTTCCTCGCTCACGGGCAAACATAGAAAAGGTCATAAATTCCCTACAGACTGGTTTATATACTCGTAAACAACGAACACGCGTCATACGCACATATTTTGGCGATTTATCGACGGACAAAAGTGTCCTTGAATTGCCTGTTTGCTTAACTAAACATAACTATCGGATAAAAATGTGTACCCAGGGCTAAAATATCGCGGAGTCAAACCCGTCTGTTCGCTCGCTAGTATCACAAGAAATTCTGCTGCCCGTGTTCCGGTGCTTTGTTTAGGTGAGCTTAAAGCACTATTTTTTTAGAAATAATAGTTAGTGTTGTGAGGTGGTTTAATGTTAAGAGGAAAGGGATGAAGGTTATCAACTTTATCAACTAGGATTTTCAGATATAAGCAATCATCAGTGATTTTAAATTACGTCTGGATTCTAAATAATTATTTCACACTAAGGTTTTGTAGTAATTTTGAGGGGTGAGGCTGAAAGAGAGAGGAATGAAAAGGAGAGAAGGAAGGTTTAGAAGTTCCTTCCTATCCACATCGGGTCACTTAAAAAAGCTTAGGCAATTAACGTGACGTTTCGATTCAATTGGTGGTCTCCCTCGGGCATGATTCGTACAGCATCATCCATGGAACGAAGTAATTTATTAATTTTCCATAGTTACATAAGTCAAATTGAACTAGACAATCAAATACTCCACCATTTCCGAACCCCTAGATCTTTTCAATCTGCCATGGAGGTCGGGAGTCTATGTGTATGTGCTTAAATTAAATTTTCATATCCATGTTTCCCATTTAATAAATCATCTGTCAAAAACAAAGACCCGATGATTATTAAAATTTTGTTCGAGTTTATTTTTCTATCAATTCCACATCTCACTATTATTATTTTTAAAATGAGAAATATAACTTTGTTACTTATTTTTGTGTTTAATTCGCAGAACTCCATTTAATTTTCTTTTAATTTAATATATATTAAATATAATAATAATGTTAATATTAAGTTCTGCAAGAATTTTTAGTTTTTTTTTTATTCTGATAGTTGTTTCGGCGTTCAAGGCAATTTTCAAACTGCGGTTAATCCACATTCTGACGACTTATTTATATGATCTTATTTAGACCCCGCCATTCTAATTTGGACGGGTTTTTAAAAATTATGATTTTAACTAACTAACTAAGTAACTAACCATCACGCCGTTTCCCCGCAGGGGTGGGTAGAGAGGACGGACCGCCACACAACTCGATCTTGGCGTACACTTCTTGCTTCATTCACATTCATGCAACGCCTCATAGATTCTCTTCTGTTATTCCGACTTTTGACATGGCCCGACTCGAGTATTTGATTCACTTGATCGTGCCATGTCTTCCTCGGGCGTCCCCGGCTTCTTCTTCCATTCACATTTGCGTCATATATTCTCCTTACACTCCTCTCTTCGTTCATTCGCTCTACACGCCCAAACCATCTGAGCGCCCCTTTCTTAACCTTGCTCACTACGTTTACATCAGCCTTGCATTCTTTACGAATCTATTACGAATCTAGAAATTATGATTTATTATCGATCAAACCGATTTAGTTAGAAAATAATTAAAATTCTCTATTCTGTAAGGTTTTTACATTTATAATATGGCATATATGAAATATAAAATATGTGGCATAAAGAAATTGAAAACTAAAAATATCTCGCCCGAGAAATCGACTTTCTTTCTTATAATTTTTTTTATCTTATTTAATAATTGAAACATGACGTCATGTCTTGTTTTTTGACAGTTACCAATAGGAATATTTCAAAATTTCATACCTCACGATGGAAATAAAACGAAAGAACTTAAGCTAGCTTCACAAGTTAGTTCCATTATCATCAAATTTGACAGATTTCCCTGTCACACACAAACGGTAGAACGTTGTTTAAAGGTTGTGACTGAAGCATCTTCGGAAGTGTGTGGCAAAAAGAACAGAGAAGACCTTATTACTACCGCCATAAACACCAGGAAAAATATGCCAAAAATTAAAAACAAAACGTGATTTCATATCGGAAAAATTAAACAAATTTAACTCTTTATGATTTACGTAAAAATTATGACTGTATTTTTTAATGTTTTAACTGCTTTTAATAGTAAATAAATTATTGTATAATTGTTGCGAATATTGTAATTGCAACTCCTTACCTTGCTACTTAGAATAATTCAGAAAAAATCTTTTTTTTTAATTATTTTTCAATCGCTTTGCGAAACCTAAAAATGATAAAATTTAATAAATGAATTTCAAAATATACTTTGTATTCACCACTTAAAATAAACATAGATACCTATGTTTCAAAAGCGATGCTTTTTTCAATACTGAATATATAATATACGAATAGTATTCATATATTTCTGGTGAAGAAAGTATCGCTTTCAAAACATGTAGATATCTATGTATATTTATAAAGGGGCGAATATAGTATATATTTTTTAATTCATGTATTAATAATGACGCCGTAAAGTGAATACCAATCATTTGAAGAAATAGTTTTTAATACATTTTTTTAAATGAATTAAAAATTATGTAATTGAAAATACACTTTGTATATTCCACTTTACTTAAAATATATAAATATTTCTACATGTTTCGATAGCAATGCTATCATCTTCAGGAATAAATGAATACAAAATAAATAAATAAAGTATTCATTTATTCCTGAAGGTGATAGCATTGCTATCGAAACATGTAGAAATATTTATATATTTTAAGTAAAGTGGTATATACAAAGTGTATTTTCAATTATATAATTAATAATGATGCCACAAAGTTATCAATCATTTGAAGAAATTATGAATTAAAAATTACTTATTTTCCTCATCAGAAATATGAAGAATACATCATTATATACCTGATGAAGAAAGCTTAGCTTTCGAAACATGTTGATATGAATATATTCATTTATTAATAACGATGCCACAAAGTAAATTTACCAATCTTTTGAAGAACTTTTTTTATTCTTTATTAAGATTTAAGACCTAAGACAACTTTTATCACTAACGTTTATGAAAATAAGATAAAAAATCACCATACTGTTTCGGTCCACACTAGTGTTTAGTCACAAAACAAATTGTCCTTTAGTTTTTTTTCAATATTACCAAAAAGAGGCAATGATTGTGTTATGGAAATATCGTGCTAACATTCATGACAAGTCACTAAAAGAAACAAACTCTAAAGCTGTTTTGTTTGAATTTCTTTCACGGACCACCCCATTAAGTTGTTTGTCGCACAAACGTATCATGGAGAAAAAAAAGGAAAGTTTGCGATAGATAGTAACAGCTCCCCGTCCTCGCATCCGCCAAGTTTCCACTTCGTTTCCGAACCCTTTTTTGTCTTCTATCCGATATCGATATTATAGACATCTTGCCCGAGCTAACCATACATCCAGCATCTAGCCCGAGCGAGCCGTATATCATGAACTTTGGTATTTAAAATACTAGATTACCCCTGCGGTAAAAGTGTGTGTATCACTAGAGAGTACCGGCATCGAAGGGCATGCATCTGTAACTTGAAGATACAGCTCGCTGTTCGGAGAAACTGTTAGTGATCTGTGGAATGTTGAGAAGGTAGACTTTAATTATTGTGGGTCCAGGCAACGTAATAAACCATTAAATTTCACGTGAATTTGTCGTATGTACGACATTACGATCCTTATTCGTAATGATCGCGGCGACGATCGCGCTGATCCATCGCCTGTCGGGTCGGTATTCAACACGAACGCTAAGACGCTCGTGGCTCTCGTTTGGTAGCGGCATGTGTTTGGTTGGTAATTTGTAAATAATTGATCAACTCGAACAGCATCAGGATTCGCCTCCGCCTCATATGCCGTCCAATTCGCAACTATATATAAATGATATACGAGTATATGATAAATGTATTATGTTATATTATCGTGCCTTCTAATCGGAGGATCTGTACAGAAGTAATGATGTAATCCTTATCGACATTGCGGCACTTTTCGAGAACCAGCGTCTATTTTTCCTTCCTCCTACAATATGAGTCTCTTCAAGAACCAGGTTTACTCCATCCTTACCTCAATAAGACCCTCCAAAAAGCATATTCAAAGATATGAAATAGAGGCCCCGAGGGATATTATTACTCAGGGCCTCCTATGTGAAATTAACATAAAAAAGATAGCAACCTTAAATCACCGGATCATTCTTCTCATTCTTGAAAAGCCTTCTAACATCCAGATTTGTGCATAGTCAAGGTTACTCACCACTTTCCCACCCCGGTATATGTAATTTATGGATATTCCTTCAGGGTGCACGTCAATGAGTTTTTTTTTAATTAATCGAACCTATAATTTTTAAAAGGCTCTAATCCCTCAAGAGTCCCTGCACAGCTTTCACATAGAAGAAGGTTAGTCACAAACACACATCAAATTGGTCAGTATAGATACTGACGACGACAAAATATAGCCCTCAGCGGCTCATTTTGTCGATAACCGGAGTAATCCAAGGTGGAATGCGGGACTTCACCACCAAACCCATGATTAAACAAACAAAAAATACAAAAACAAATTATATCCAGGATTACATGTAGCCAAGAAACCAGGGCAGTCCCTCCAGAGCAGTGCAAAGCGTCTTCCTGCTTCCGACACTCTTCCCAATAAAGCATTGCGCCAGTCACACGGAGTATCTCTTAAGAATAGTGTATCTGGGAGGTGGGGTGAGAAACACCTGCCATAAATACCCTAGGGATAAAGAGGGAATTCCGATGGCGGGGAGCGTGCCGCCAGGTTGAGGAGATGGGAAAAACAGTACCCGGCAATGCGTGCCCTTATGCATAGTTAGGCCTCACTAAAACGTTTCCAGGATGCCAAATTTTAGCGGCTCTCACCCATCTAAAGTCTGTAGTTCTCTTCAAAATGCCGTCCAGTCTCATCTTGTAGGCGACAACCGCTTTTCTATCCCATCCGATGATACTGTGATTCCAACAGTCATCCACAAGTCGTGCCATCGGAGCTACAATCTAGAAAATATAAACTTGCTTTACCTCACTTTAAATCGAGACATTGCAATGGTTAGAGTATAAGGTATAACTCGCTATATTAGGTCGATGTAACTATGAAATATCTTTTTCCCTAATTAAACCTACAGAAATCTTTATGATTCTGTAACTTGTGGAATTTTTTATGTATGTGTTATCATGCTAGTCATGTTCGGTGTGATTTATTCAATACATTTTATGGAGCATCTTTTCCGTTTTTATTTGACAGATCGTTGCGTTGCACGTGACGATGTTGAGTATATTCCAACTTTCAGAAGACTCGCTCAGCTAATTTAACTTATTCTACCATATTTTGGACTTCCTTAAGGAGTGACATCTTGTTTCTAACACGTTTTCTCATCAAATGAGGTTTTCCATCTAACCCAATACGGGTTTTTACATGAATTAAAAATGCCAATCTACTTTTTTATAAGTCAATGATCAAACTGAACTATAAGCTAGGTATCCACATATCACATTGCCCCGCTGTACGAAATTTTCCCGGCCAGACTATGCCATATTTTCTTTGATGAGTTCTAACAAAAACATTTCCGATAACATGTTTTACTTGAGAACGTGATGGTACGAAATCGGGGTTTTTGACACTGACAACGTGACGCGTATATGACCTAATGTTTTTCATGCATTGCGTGATATTTCGATACAAAAATTCAACCCTTACAACACTTATTTTATTCTGGAATTATTATTGTTTTATTTTTTTAAAGTAACTCCACATAGGAGACCTTTAAGGAAATAATTTCCCTCTAGAACTATATCATCTTTGGAAATGGTGTTTTGAGGGCCTTTTAGAGGATGGGAAGAAGTGAACCTGGGTTTTGAAGAGACCCATGTTGGAGGAGGGAGGAAACACAGAGGCCGGCAGATCATTACACAGCCAGGCTGTTGAACACAAGAACGAGTTGCAGAAGCGACCCTTTATCATGTTACAAATTTGGCTTGTTTCACGACTATGTACCGGTGACGAAAGGATCAATAACGCTAGTTCCTTAAAGCATATTTCATTAAAATACTACTAGAACACGGAGATCATTCCCACCTGATTAGATTATTACTTCGATACAGTTTAGACACAATTAAACATGATCGGGTCTTCGAAACTTTATATTCGACGAGGTTATTCTTACCCCAAGAGGAAATCCTCACTAGGTCCGAATCCATTCTCTGCTTTAAAGCCCTCCGAGGCGTTAGAGTTTGTGTGCCCTTTGAGGGCTTGTCAAACAAAACAAAAAAAATACTTCAACGTGGTATAACATATTAACACAAACCTAGATTGTTGTTTGAGTAATTGGATATCCGTTCGATCCTTGTTTCCTCAAACTCTATATGTATGATCCTTCAAATAGCGTATTAATTGTACTGTTTAACAGGAAACACGAGGCAGGCTCAATTTCTGTAAAAATACAGGTTTTTTTAGTTTCTACAAAACAACCAACGAAAATAGTAATTTAAGTATTTTGTTCACACCACTTTCTTTAATATATGAATATCTACAACCTTCTGAAGTAAAGCTTTCCGCATTAGGAAAAACAGTATACTTCTTATTAATTATATCGATAATGACGCCACAGAATAATTACACATCTAACAAAGAAATAATTAATTTAGTAACGTTTTTTTCTGCAATGAACTACGTAGGTATCTATGTTAATTATGAAAGGATAATATGCTATGTGAATTTAAAATTACTTTGTAATGGTCACTTTATTTATATATAATTGTCAACATGTATCGAAAGCGATGCTTTTCTCATCAGGAATACACATTGTATTCTGCATATTAGTAATTTTTAATTCATTTATTAATAATGACGCCACAAAGTGAATACTAATCTTTTGAAGAAATCAAAGAATAATATACTATTTGAAGTTTCTCAATTTTCTCGTATAAATACGCGGGAATTTAAAAAAAAATAGAATCTTAAAATATCGTATCTCCAATAACAACGGTTTTAATACCTATCGAGGAGTTTCTTGGGGACTAAAATAATAGTAAGCCCTTTAAGTCTACTATCAAAATATGATGCGAAGTGAGTACTGGTGTTCTCTCTTTCTAAAACACATGTCTGACCTTGAAAGGAAAGAGGATAGAAGGGGTTTTATGAGGACCGTCATTTGGTTTCCAATACAGAACAACTAAAATCGGAAGGTTAACATTATTGTTCTATTAGTCCAGGTATATCGAAAAGACAATTTCATAAATTAACACACAAAATGTTAATACAGAAAGAATTTTTGTTTTTTGTACTTAAGAGTGAATAAAATATGCACAAAATTTTCATAACATAAATAATCATAACGACTACGAGGGGAGTTCAATAAGTTTATAGAACTAAATGTGAAGAAAATTCTAAGGTTAGGGTAGGTTAGCTTTAGGAACCTTTTTAATGATCAACACATTTCGTTCAACGATATTTGAGTGTCATTATGTCGATTTTATGTGAAATTTCACAAAAATGGACGACTCTTTCGCATACAAACTCCTCACTCCCCCAAGTAATATTTTCAAATGTGGGAGCATATACATGTTGGATGAGGCCTGGTATATTGAATTTGGGGTATGAGAAACAAATAGATTCTCAATAGAAAAATTTGGCGGTTGTTTGTGTCCACGACTGAGCCGGCGCATTGTCCTGATGGAACAGCTATTTTTACGCTGTGTTCTGGGTTGTTTACCATCAATGGAAGGATGCAAATTGTCCTACTGGTCAAAATAAAAATCTTTAATGATCGTATTTATCATTTTCAAATAAACCCGAAGAAAATTTCCTTGAGTATATCAATAAACTGAAACATCTTTGCCGGCCGATGGATTGGACATTATCTCTTTGTTCACTGTTTAGATTGATCTTTAAATTTTGTATAATGTCAGTGACTTAAAGTTATCATAGGTAACAAATCTATACAAAAAACTGTTTAATTAAAGTTCATCATGATTAACCACTCCTTTCAAATTTTATATTGTTTTTTTTTCCATAATCAGCATTCGCAGCACTCATCGATAAACCTTTTTATACGCCTAAATTATAAATTATAATAAAATATATGTCATGTTTCGATATGTCTTAAGCCTCCGCTATATTATGCACACTCATTCGCTGGACACCCAATTCCATATCTTGGGGCATTTTCTGAAGCTAACCCCAAAGGCCTACCACCGCGAATGTTGTCTTCAATAGATATTCCTCCTATTCTAAATTTATCAGTCCATCTTTCCATTATGTTTTAAATAGGTGGAAAGTTGTCGTACAAAATAAGTACATAAAAAAATTACGTTCTCACCATAAAAACCTGCAAAATTATCGATTTCCACCGTTTCCCAAAAAAGTCAGACTCATCGCGTTCAAACTTCTGTCAAAACTAAACTGAAAGACATTTCGTATTAAAATTTTGGCAAGACTCTTTATGTAAGTTTTACAAACTTATTAAACTCTCGACGTATACGAGTATAAGGGAAAATAGTAATACGTAAAGTGTAAGTTAGACCACTACTTTTTTCAGAAATATTTGAAACCCTCTTGTACGTTGATTATTTATTTATTATATACGCCCTTATATATGCATTACGTATTTAGTTAATTACAATATTGACACTTGTGTAAAATACACAACAGTAGGTATACACATAAAATAGAAAGCCTTCATGAAATACAACTAATAAATATTTCTTTTTTTTTAAGAAAGACAAATATTCCTTGGTTTCGAATAACCTGACAATATTTTAAAATATCCTACTACCATCGCAGTAAGCGGGAGATGTTGCTTGTGTCGTAATGGAGGACTTAGCCAGCCGTGGAATTGAAGTCACGACGCCTGGGTGAGACCCAAACGCGATGCCAATTCAGCCACTGACCGGCTCTCGAACAAATATAGGTATAACAGATTATGATATTCACACGGTTCTGTTTAAGTATCACGTCGGGTAGCACGTTGAGTTCATACTCAGGCGTCGTGAGTTTAATTCTTCAGCTGGTTAAAAGAGCCTACAGATGATTGCTCGCGGTACAGCAAGTCATAAAGGATCCTGTTATAACGGCCTGCCAATGGAGTAATAATAATTCGGTCGGCGGTTTTGCTTACACACGATCCGACTAGACATGTTGAATGCCGTCATCGGTGAAAGATTTTCAAATATTGTTAGGTTTTTCGAAACCCAGGAATGTTTACTTTTCTTTGAAAAAAAAATAATCCGTTGCATTGGAGCAGTGTTTTCAAAAAACTGTTGGAATTTTTGTTTTTACTTCAATTGAAACCTTTTTTTATTTTAAATAATATTTTTTTTATATTTTCAAATGAAGTGGTAACTTTTTGATATGACATTATGATATAAAAATAAAATAGTAACTTTGTTGACGTCACTTTTATTCGTTACATACTTTTGCCGACCGGGTTTCGCTACTACCGTAGCTTCTTCGGGGCAGTATAATATTACTGAACTATGATATAAGATACACATGTGTTACAGTTAGATAGGGGGGAAAAGCTATCAGACCGGGAAGGGCGTTTTGTTGATTGGGAATATTTTTAGAATCGGACTTATATTTAAATTTCTTTGATAATTAATGAGTCTACTATAGTGTTTTTAACTGTCATTATTTCTAACGCTTTTAAGTTATCTAGTTAAATGCCTATTCAATTTTTATGCAATAAACTAGTGCATATATTTTTATTGAATGTGCGGTTTGTTTCTAAAAGGTGGTTGGCAAATTTCGAAAGCCAATTATTGTTGAGACAGGGTTTTTTTACCCGAATGTTAACATTACACGACGTTTTGCCTAAATTGAAGTGAATAATATTTAGAATGATTTTTTTTAATGTTTTGAATAATATTTAGTATAAAATTTTTTTGATATTGTTTGTTTCCTAAAGAAAGCTTTATTTGCTTTCATTACAGCTGCTGCAAAAAAAACCAATAAAAAAAACGTTATTTGTTTGTTATATGCTTATCTAAGTTTGATGGTAATTAATGCAGCAAATAACTAAAGGTGAATTAATTGATTATCCTAACTCAGGTAATAAAATGGATTTGATATCAAGCCCTAGATAAACTGATTGGTGTCTCACATCAAAATCACAATTGAAAAAAGAATTCAAGAAACTGGTAGAGGCCTTTAATCAGGAAGAAAGTGGTTTCTCGTGTCAACGATAAACATAATTTCCTTCCAAATCCATTTTATCAATAGACTTCAGGCAAATTTTACTCCTAATATAAACGTGAATGATTTTATTTTACCCCCATTTTTTCGTCGAAATTACGATTTTTTTCGAAATCGAACGAAATATGAAAAGCGCGTCAGATAACCGCATTTAAAACATGTCAATTCACTTCTTTCGCATTTCCCTTATTTCGCATTCATGAAATTTTCGGAAAAACCAATTCGGTGAAATGGCGCTGAGAGGTGGAAGTCACGAATGTCTTTAATATGCGACCGTCCGGGCGTTAGATCAGATAAGGAAAAAACTTTAGAGACTTGAGACTTTGCCCTACTTTATGAAACGTAATAGATATGACTGGTGTCACATCATAGCGGAATATTACCTAACACAATCACGTAGAGTAGGCGCTACGTCCTATGTTTATTGAGAGGAAACGGTGACTTTTCTCATGAATTTTCAAGAGGCTGGTTTGATGTGCCAATGTTTGAGTTTAGAGGAAATCGAAATCAAGGGGAACCCTCTTGGCATGGGGGGTGTCAACGCTAATTCTGAATCGGAAGGTTTATTTAAGGACTCGAGTGGGATGAAATACCACGTTAATTGACTCCTCTCTGGTTCTTCAAATAAACCGCTTACTCATTAGTAACTGAAGAACGACCTCTATCGAATGAGTGTACTTATTTTATGGAGGTCAAAATTAAATATTTACCTTAACAAAAGGGCGCTTTTATGGTGCTTTTTATTGTTTAAATTTTAAGTTTAGTAATATCATATTAATAATAATATAAATAAATTAATTAAAAATTACTTCGTATTCACCACTTTATTAATATACACAGATATGTTCAGAAAAGTACACAGAAATTTTTAATGAATTTATTAATAATGACACTACAGAGTGAATACCAATCTTTTGAAGAAAATAATTATATTAATAATGAAAGTTAACGTATATAAAAAAAAGCTTTTTTAATTCGTAATTTTGTATCATCTTATAGATCGTGAATACAGCGGTATATGTTATTTTCAAAATAATAAAAAAGACCCTTGAAACTCTGACAAAATCGGTTTGTACAAATTAAAATAATTTTATTTATCAGAAAGCAAAGGGAAAAAAATGTGATAATTTAAACGAAACAAGAAATTCCTTTTTGTGCATGGTAATTGCTACAAGTAGTATGTGGGCATTTCCGCCAAAGTTTGTATGTGTTTTTAAATTGTAAAGGAATGGAAAAATATCTTGCCCAAGTTCGTAATAGAAATCATATAAATATTGAATAAATCTATATTTTTCTCAAATATGGCTCTCATTAACTCACTTATAAAATGAGGAATCTACTGGGTATGTAAAAAAATTCACAATTTCCTTATAAAATAATATTACCATAATTTTAAATATGTATGGGCATTTGTATCAAAGTCTGTGGATGTTTGGAATTTGGTTTATATTATTTTTTCATTAAAATTACTAGTGGATTAAATAACTTAAATAACCAGCAGCTTATTCTATTGGTGAGTTAGTGAGATTAATATTTCATCAAAATGTCGATTAATAAAATATTCATATCATAAACTCTGGCATAATAATTTTCCATTCTGTTATCATGAAACTAAGCTGATTAAATGAATGAGCCACTTGTATCGCTTAAAGAAGCCTTTATCAGTTTGAAATTATATATTTTCCTAACATACATAATATAACCTATTTAAAAGAAAACATATTTATTCTTACACACCCAAAATCAGACTTTTGATTAATTGAATGTAGAAGTGGGACATAGTAAAGACTTACTACTTTTCAATCTAGATAATTTATTAAAAATATATGAAGGTCCGACAGTTGTATTTAACTGATTGAATAAAGTAAAATAACAAATTTTCGTGTTCAAAATATTCATACTTTAAATATTCTATAATACAAAACAATTAAAAACACAATCTAAATTGTGAGAAGAAAATGCGCGTGTATTAGTCACAACTTATGACAGCTATAGAGCCATTTTTGTAAGGTAAAGGTCCACAATTCACAATCAAAATGTTTGGAGCTATATTTGGTGACCAAATCTAAATATCCAGGTACTTTTTCCTGCTATTTCCTTCTCATAATCCAATTGGGGACGCCATAGTCCCGCCGGGTCCAAAAGGTTGGTATCAGATGGGACTCTTGTGCGGTATTCCCATATAAAAGAAATATTCATTAAAATCTAGAGTCTAAAGTATACGAGCATAACATACGCATAACCTTCCGACTCATTTCAAAGGCTTGGACCAATACGCTACGTCACAAAAACGTATGTCTAGTGACATCGCTGAATTTAAATTATATATATAGGAAGGTATGCACGTTTATATTATTTTATTATAGACAGAAATGCAAACGCCGCATCTCTCTGCAACTAAAATATTATTACAGGAAGGATTCACATAAAATACGTTTCCTTGAAACGGTAGTCGTGTTAACGAGATTTTTCTGAGTGAAAACGGAAGTGGAAATAGAGAAGGAAGAGGAATACGGAATGGAAAATTGAAAGGCAATAATAAACACGGAAAGGCAACTGTGGTAGGAGTTTTAACAGTGTATTACTTTTGTTTTCGGTATAGATGCTTTTATAAATTACAGGAAGATATTATACATTTTCAATTTTGCATGTGAAACCACGTCTTTCGGAGAAGTGTTAATTTTTTTTTGAATAACTAAAGGTATCCATACAAATGTAATTATGTTTCCACAGTTAAGTAATGTACTCTCAGTATCGCCTGGTGAAAGAACACCATTCAGGATTAAAACGTTCCTTTAAATGCCTTTAGCAGTATTTGGTGATAATGTCTAAATATCCAGGAACTTCTATAACAATCTTAATTTTTCCCAACTCCTCGCCTTCCTCACTCAGTTCAGCTTCACAAAATGCCCTAATTAGGGATGCCATAGTCCCACTCGCTCTGTACACTGAGAGATTTGAGAAACTTTTGATGAAGACACGGGTTGTGTTGAATGTGATGTGTGCTATTATGTGATTTTTTTTTAATAATTATAAATAATATAAATAAATCACAAATTATATATGAAACGGAAGACATGAGAAATAAAGTTTCAAATAGTTATTCCAAGGAAAAAATTAATATTAATCCTAAACTTGTAGAAAAAGTAAATAGATGTCCCACATAAATAAAAATTGGATAGGTATTTTTTTTTTTTTTTTATATGTCTACCGCACAAGAGTCCCTAACTGCTCCCAACCGGTCTGGAGCCAGTGAGACTATGGCATTCCCAATTGGGGAACGTTGTGAGGCTGAAGGGATTGGGGAGGGGAAGGAGAAGGGGAAGGTGGGGAAAATGGGAAATACCTGGCTATTCAGATCTGGTCACCAAACACGGCTATAAGCCATTTCAAGCAACGTTTCAATTCTGAATGGTGGTCTTTCTTAGAGTATCTTCCACTCTGGAATGTGCGCAAATATACTATATATTATTTTTAAATGAATTAATTGTGAAACAACACAAATTAATTAAATAAAAATTACTTGCGCACGCCGGGATTTGAACCCGCGACCTTCGGATTCGTAGTCGAGAGCCTTACCCCTCGACCATGGAGGCCGTCGAATATATAATATAATATAGGTATATCCGACACACTCTAGATAGCAAATATATTCGAATAGAATCTTGCAGTCAATATAGAAAGATATCAGCCACAAATCTATGGGAACTAATTGAAGATGTTATTAACAGTTCTTAATAATAATGATAATAATTGGATGATTTGCATATCGCCGTTTTTGTGAAAAATCACCTCAATGACGCTGCTAAGTTGAAGGATAATATCGATAAAAGTGACGGAAAGCAATAAGGTAGTATAACTTCAATTGAATAAAGCGTTGGTTCCGGATAGACCGAGGAGTTCTAAGCTCAAGGCCCAGATGTGACCTTTTTTTATTTTCTGTTTCGTTTTTAATTTGAGATTTGTTAATTTTTTTATTTACTTACAGGTTTTCACATGGATATTTACAAATAATATTGAAAAGGTACATATGTATTATAATAGTTAAAATAAAAAGAACAACATAATTGACGCTTTTATCCAGAGTTAAATAGTTTCAAATAGCCTAGCTCTACTAGATGAAGAAAAACAGTACTAATGCATGCTCATACTGTAACATTGACGTGCCAAATATGTTAATACACATATACGAGTATATATATGAGTATATTCAATGATTAAACAATTATTACAGCGTAGTTTATTAGCTTCAACAAGTTTGAAGAATATTTGTTTAATATTTAAAAAAAAGTTATTTCATAAAAAAAATACAAAAGTAACCTATCCAAAAATATGGTCATTTTTTGACAATGCTGTACAATTTGTATCAATGTCACATTATTTTCTGTGGTAAAGTACAAACTCAGACTCGAGGTGGTATAAAGAACGTATTGATCAATGGAGGTCGTTGGACAGCTTAAATACTAAGATTTCTAAAGCTCTATTTCCTTCAATAACCGGCAATCAGGATATATTCAGGACGCCGTATTATAATACAGAAGGCGGACGTGAAAAGTGGGCTTACCCCCCCCCCCCTCCACCCTCCCCCCCAACACACCACTGTCCCTATTAGCGTGCTTCGCACCCCCTGGATCTGCTCTACTGGTAATTGTAAATTTTCACCTACAAATACGAAGTCCAGGGATGTTCAATTATTCAAAATATATTTTTGTATATTTTGATTTTTTTATTTGGAATAACTTATTGAAGTTTATAAACGTCATTCTAATTTTTTTTTTGATGATTGAAGATAATATTAACGACTGTTAAAATGAAACATGGAACCGAAAAGATGCAGAAAATAATAAAGATAGATAAACGATAGCAATTGCGACTCGAACCCACGACCTCGTGATCTGCGTTCAAATCCGCTATTTTTATCG
Organism: Halesus radiatus; assembly: GCA_022606495.2. Taxonomy (NCBI): domain Eukaryota; kingdom Metazoa; phylum Arthropoda; class Insecta; order Trichoptera; family Limnephilidae; genus Halesus; species Halesus radiatus. The sequence continues at coordinate 41,202 of JAHDVE020004027.1, forward strand.
GTACCGTACTTCGATTTCTAAGAACTGTATAGACAATTATTTTCCTGCACAAGCTGCATATAATGGACGTTTTACAAATACCGGGATTCTCGAAAATGAACTATATCTTGTTTAAATTAATAAAACTTTATTTAAACGACTTTATTGTTGTAATAAAACCGGCATGTTACGTGAGCAATGTTCTCCTCTTCAGGATTTATTAAAAACTAATTAACAATTATAGACTAATACATTATATTGTAGGAGAGGATTAGAACAGAAGATGGGGGGAGGTTAATGAAGCTAGAGAGTGTGCCTCCATGGAACGTAACAATGAGATCGAATTTAATAAAGGGCTAACCCTCTCTCTTCTCTTCTTATCTTCTCCTTCAATATAATATGTAAGTCAAACCTTGAAGAGTTAAGCATTGCTCATGAAACACGTCATGTTTATTACAACAATGAAGTGGGTAAAACAAATAAAAAAATAATAAAATTAAAAAGTATGTATATTTTTTAAAATACTATTTATTTTAATTAAATGGTGCCACGAAATAAGGTTGATGAAAAAAAATAAAGTTTTCTATAAGAAAAGAGCGGAACCAGTTACTATGAAGAAAAACGCATTGTAGAGGAGAGCACTCAAGGAAATCATATCTTGTAGAAAGCTAGCACGATTGATCAGCACCGTGAAAAATTAGTTTGACGGTGGACAGAATAAATTTTACACAACGCTTCCATTCTGCCGTAAACTATATTTAAAGCGTTTCACGGAATGTAATCACAGAATCCCTAACCTAAAAAAGAAACTATTTTACGGTAAGAAAAGTGTTACGGGAAAGGAAAGAAATAATCGGTTTTCTCTAAATTGCAAAATGTTTATAACCCCTGACTCATCCGTTATAAAAACTTAGTATACTCTTTTAAATGTTCAGATTAGTTTGAAATAGCCCACAGCAATGTAAAACCGGCTATTTTGAAAATCCAACGGAGGAAAACAACGAGAAACAACAATTTAATATTCCTATGTGAACTTTATCAATGTTTTGAATAAGTGTTGCTATTTATTTTCAAAAAAAGTATCTATGTTGTTAAAATTTCTCCGATTTATTTTTTAGTTGAATTCGTATAATAAAAAAGTGAACAATAATACCATTTTTCATTTTAGCATGTTCTTCGGCCAAAAGCATGTGTTATCTGTAAAAATACTATTCTCTATAACTGCAGTGCATTTGTAATTCTATCCCTGCGATCCATTGCACATATATTCATACAGACAATAACTTCCAAAAAAGATCTCAATTCAAAAATAAAATAAAAAAACATTGAGAACGAAGACAATTTATCACTGATAGTGCGTACACACTTTCCCTTCTCAACAACAATCTAAACACTATTAATTCGCCTAATTATCTGAAGAAGGTTTTTCATTTTTTTAATCTAAGCATGGGATCTCTCTTCGCTTAAGTGATGAGATAACTCTTCCGATTCTCATCCAAAATGCTCCCCCAGACTGGCCAGTCGAGTTGGCATCGCGTTTGGATCTCACCCAGGCATCGTGAGTTCAATTCCTCGTCTGGCTAAGTTTAAGTGATGGTAGTAGGAAATTTTCAAATATTATCAGGTTATTTGTAACCAGGGAATATTTGTCTTTCTTTTTAAAGTAAAAAAAAAAATCGTTTTCAAGACTAAATTAAAGAGTTTCTATTCATCTTTTTAATGGTTTTTTCCCATCCATTTTAATTGCTTCCCCTTTCCCTCCCCTCCTTCTCCTTTTATTACCGGAAACATTAATTTGAATATACTTATGAATAATTGTGCAAATCAATTTTATTAACTTTTTTTTTACTCATCGTGTGTGAAAAGTCACTATATTGAGAATGCTGCAATATTATCGTACTATGTTTATTTTTCCATTAAGGGCTTGTTGAGAGAAATTGCTACTAGGCCAAAAATCAGCTCATAATTTATTTATTTTGAAATGAATTTACTTTTATTTTTTAATCTTGTCTTATTAGATAAAGCCAAAAGGAAGAAATCCTCAATTGGTTATATTTTTGCTATAAATATTAGTCAACCTGTGTGTAAAATGATAAAATGCAAACCGTTGATTTACCGAAAATAAATAAATAATTTTTTTATGTGACTTTAATAAACACGTATGATAATTTTTATTTTCATTTAGTGTAAATAAATAAATAAACTTACAAGGTCTTGATGTAATTGTTTTTAATTTCACCATATTGAAAAGCCAGCCTCACAATACTCAAATCTTTTGCAAAATGTAACCCTTATCCTACTTTTTGTTCCGCAACTGGAATCCGTGGTCATTTTAAAACTACGATTCGTACAACAAAATAAAATTTAAACGAATGTTGTATTTTAATAAATAAAGTATTTCTCTGTGTTGTTAGATAGGAAGTTTGGTAGCTAACTTTAAGTTTTAATGTTCACTGAATAGAATCGGCCTATTGTTTTACACTTTTAAACGAGGGAAGCGGTAAGATAGCTTTCCAAGTTCCTCTTGACTTCGATCTGTCGATCTGTAAAAGTTTTATATCCACTGCTTTCACAGAAGTCGCCTTGTGGGCTGTTGGATAAAGTCATTCTTACATTTCTTTCCACTACCAAAGAAAAATTATTAATGTTAATTCTTCAAAAGATCGGTATTCACTTTTTGGCGTCATTATTAATAATGAATTAAAAATTACTTGGTAAAAATAAAAGAAAAAGTGAAAATAGGGTATATTAAACATATTCTATTAATAAAATGTATTTTAGACAAGGTGTTAATAGTCAATTAAATATAATTAATATTAGGCTACTTTTTTAATTAATATTATTTTTATTAATAATTAATTTTTTATGTAAATCTGTAATTCAATATTTTATTTTTGATTAATTACTTACCTACTTTAATAAATTTTTGTTTACGTTTATAATTTGTGTACTCTTACATTATTGTGTTCTATGTTTATCATGTGTCTATACTTGACATTATTATTTTTTAGCATTCTGTATGTCCCAATGAGGAAAGCTTCGCTTTCGAAACATGTTGATATGTATATATTAATAGAGTGGTGATAACAAAGTAATATTTAATTCATTTAAAAATTATTATGTTGCGAAGGTTCTCAATTATCGACTAAAATAATTTTTACAAGTGTTTTGTTATCAATATACAACCAATTTATTGATTATCTAACGACAACTGCTTAAAAATAATCCTAATTAACCGATATCATAACAGTGTACACTGTACATAGCAAAAGATACACATGAAGGTTAAGTTTGCGTTAGTTCCCAATAGTAAACCTTTACCTTGAAATTTGCCTCAATTAAATACATACCTACGTACATACCCCGCCTTTCGACATAATTATGTTTAGGGAACCAAAGGCCTGTGGCCCAATTCCGGCTCTTTTAAAGAAATTTAGTAAATTAGTAATTAATTAATTTATCATAAAAAGAACAGAGATATAATATACCAGAGAAGTGCAGTTCATAAAGGCTAAATAGCTATGCCCAAGAAAACTGAACAGAATAAAACAAAATTATACGATAACAGAATAAAACTATACATTTGTAACCAAAAAGTGTTATTCCATGTATTTGGTAACGAACTTGTTCGCCCATTTGTACAGATGACTACAACAATCAGCGAAAGATGATAATAAAATGGCAATTTTTAAAAATTCTATGAAGAATCACACATAGGTTACCTTTGATCATAGAGCATTGTACGCCACTGTAATATATAAATCATTACATTACAGTAGCCGATAAACATATTTCTTTATAAGCACTAATTGTTTTTGTGTTTAATTCGTAGAACTCCATTTAATTTTTTTTTAAATTTAATGTAAATCAAATTTAATAATGTTATTATTAAGTTCTGCAAGTATTTTTAGTTGTTATTAATGGGACAGCTGTTGTGACAGTTTGAAAATGGCCTTAAACGCCGAAACAGCTGTCACAATAATAACAACTAAAAATGCTTGCAGAACTTAATAATAACATTATTAAATTTGATTTACATTAAATTTTAAAAAAAATCTTTATTAGCAAATATAAATTATTTCACAACACATGCAATACCGAGTCGAGAGCTGGTATTGCACCACAAATGCAATGTCGAGCCGAGATAGCACCACAAATATAATCTATTCGATTGCACAACACGTGCAATACTAGAACATAATGTTCGGATGCGCTGCGCGTGCTATAAATAGCGTACGCAAGGTGGTATGCGCTCTGTTTTTACTTCAACTGCAGAATGGACAACATGATCAACCACACTGGCTGGTACCATAATTCAAGGACGCTCGGTGCGACAACATCTCCTTTGGGAAACTATCAAACGCCTTTCTCAAGGGGATTAGCAAATCACAATAGTCGTGCGTCCCTGTGTGCTGGTGCCTAAATATTTCACTATTTTTCTTGTGCGGGTCTTATACGTCTCGTACACTTACGATAATATTGAGTTTACGCGTATACCGATATTTTTAAAGAATATATTTCGCTGGATTACAGCTGTCATCCGAGGGAACAGGAACCGCAGTTAAGCATAAAGTCTTTAAACCTATGGATTAGATCAATGTCTTATCCTAAAAAGAACCGGAATCGGCCCCCTTGAGACCTATATTATAGAACCTTGAGTATTTCTCTCAAGTATCTCCTATAATTGTTATTGTAATTATTTTCTCATTTATTATACATCAGCATAATATAGTAGGATTCAGATCGGAACCTTTTACTTAAGCATCTTTAACAAAAAATGATTGAATTGACGGTTCAAATCCAATTTTTCATGAAAATAATCATCAATCAAACATAAATGAACTTCATATCACGGAATGATAAATGTTTAATACAATTTGAATATTCAAATATGTATAACAATCCGTAATCATCTTTATTACGAAAACAGCCGTTGTTGTTCTCAACAAGAGTAGATGAGTGATTTTCCTAAAAACTTGATTTTATTTTTTCGGAGTTGTTGGATTCTAAGCCCATCACGCAGTGGGAGTGACAGAACCAATTCGTCCAATCTGCTTTTTCCATGTTAAACTCAATTGGGTGAGAGTATTATTTTTTCATCTACAATGATAATACCGAATATCCAATAAAACCACTTGTTCAGTCTGATTTTACCTTATTTTTTGCTTTGAATAATAAGGACGTGATTTGAATAGTATAATAAGTAGGAAATGTTTTACAGGAAAGAGTCTTAGCATAAAAAAGATCTCTTTGTTTTCTTTCTGGGAAAATTTCACAAATTGTAAATGTCTTAAAAATGTTTTAGTTAATAAAAGGTACATTATTTCATCAGTTCGCAATATTTATACAAATAATATTTCATGGGTAGTAGCTAATTAAAGTTATTCAAACGTTTTTAAAATATAAATCTCTTCTCTATATGTAAATAATGAATGTTTGTCTGTCTGTGTGTCCTTACTTTTCTCGAAAGTTACTTTAACGTTTTATCTGAAAATAGCACAATTTGTTCTTGTTAGTGCCAAGAAGGTTTAGAGAGGTTTAGTTGGTTTGAATGTAATCGAATATGTAAAACTGTTGTAATAACGTTTTAAAATTAGTATGAAAAAACATTGAACCCGCCATGTTATATTGAGGTTTTCACATAGATATACAACTCTGGTTAGCCACAGATTACATTTTTAAAAGAAGATGGTTTGCTTGGGTAGAGTATTTTCAAAATGGAAAACACAAGCAGGTACCTACTTAAGAACTACATTATTTATATGTCTTGAAAAAACAAATGGTTGGAATGAAATTAATGTTTGATTTAGATTTTATTAAACGATTATATTCACTTTGTGGCCTCATTATTAATAAATGAATTAAATAATCTACTTCGTATTCACCATAATAACATTATTAATTAATGTATCTTTATTTATAGATAGCAACAGTCGTCACAAGGCATTACATTCACTGGCAAATCAATAATGGTACCCAAATGACATGCAAGAATTCACAACTTAATAACTTTATTTCAATAAAAATAATAATCATACAATACAATATTGATACACATCAGCTAGTAATTTATAAAAAGTATTTATTTTCGTTCAATTCAATTCAATTTTTTTCAATCATAAGGGATATACATACTAAAGCAATGGTTCCCAACTTCTTTCGAGGCTAGCGGCTAACCGATTCAGAAAAAAATATGGTCATGTGAAAGGGGAGGGGGTTGTAATTAATATATAATTCAATTAAATTTAATTTTAACATATATTTTATTGAACTTAAAAATCTCCCTAAAAACCGCTTTGTAGTATGCTGACACAAGCAATATTACAAATGACTTATATGTAAATTCTACACGGGTAGTTGGGAATTTAAAAGACAAAAAATTTAAAATTGTAATTTTTTTATATATTTTTTTAATTATTGTATAATATTAATTATATATAGTGGGAACTTATACCCGCTAAGCCACTGCAAGTAGCTTGTCAGCAGGAGTTTATTTCAACAATATAATGTAATACAACAATAAATTACAATCATCACACAAATGTAGGGCAAAATTATTATATTTAGTCGCATGCATATTGTGATCAATGTACATAAGTTGAAAAAAAAATTAAAAAGAGAAAATAATGGAAAAAGCAATACAGTTTTGTTATTGAGATACTAGAATCCAATTTTTTAATCATTTAAATTGTTTGATATTCAAACCAAAATGTCAGAAAATTGATTCAGTTTGAAAACACGTAAAGGCAGTTTTAAACGTTTTACGTAAAATTCCAGCAGAAATTACGCATAGAATTTAAAAGATTACAATTTGAGGATTTTTGTCTTGAAACCATTGGTATTTTCCTAACTATTGGTATAGATTTAACAATTAAATCATTTATAGTATTTCTTGCGTTAGCAGACTACGAAGGGCGTATTTTTGGGTGCTGAACGTGAAATATATTTTTTTTTACTACTATTTCGGGCGGCGACCTGATAGAAAACCCTTCGCACCCTATTTGGTACAGGGAAGATTAAAACTCGTTTGAAAGGTGGTACCTGCTTGAGGGGTCCATCGCATTGCATCACGGAAATCAGCGGCACGTGTCATGTACTTAAAAGTCGCCACGAACCGCGGACTTACTCCAAGTATTAGATGGTTCGACTATCATATTATAATCGTGATTTCATACTGACAGAGTTCATTGTTTAAAATTTGTAAGTAAAACGTACCTACATAGTTTCCATAAATTATTATGACAAAAGCAGATACATAGTTGTCATTATACGTAATCAGTTTTTTCTCATCTCTTCATAAGTACTTAACTATTATAATATACTCAAATTATGTACTATTCTTCACATTTCTTTATCCTTAAATACTATGCTTCTTTCTAGATATATTATTTTTTTTTTGCAAAAACAGTTATAAAGACCAATACAATTCAAAAGCGATAAAAAATTACAGAAATATAGTTAGCACAATTATATTACACAGAGGTAAAACAAAAATAGCTACAAAGAGTTATTAGTAGGAACATAATGTTATAACATAATAAGTTCGTGCTTAAAAATATTGTAGATCATGTGAAAAATATCCACATTTTCTGCGAAGCAGTTAATTAACCTAGTAAGTTTTCTAAGAGGCATCACCATTGGCAAGTTAGTTCTGCACCTGGGAAGAAACAGAAACGCGTGAAATTATCAGGGACATAAAATCCTATTTCAGCCAGGATGTCAGGTATTGCTAATACACCGTTCAATAGTTTATGAGCCATAAGCAGTAATGCTATATATCTCTCCTAGAACTTAGGCTGCAAATACCCAGCATTCCAGAGATAAAAGCTGTTGGAAACAGCCATTGGTAAAAAACTCTCTGATGTAGAGGAATCGTAAGAATTTCTTTTGGATTTTCTCGACCATTAGTACATAGACGGTGTTCTCTGGCTCCCATACCTGAGGTCCGCTCTCGAGAATGCTACGCACTTAACTGAAGTAAAGCAGCCTTATAACTGCAAGGTTTGTTAACTCCTTTGAACTGTGTATGACAAAACCCAACTTTTTGTGGCTGATTTGCAGATCCTTTCGATGTGAGCATGAAATGTTAAACGAGCGTCAAACACCCTTCCCAAGTCCTTACAAGTCGTCATGAGCTTCAGAGACGTATCTTTCATTTTATTATTACCATACTATGTCAATATTAGCATTTTTCTCTTCTATTTTTGTTTGGCACTTAATATGAACTAAACTTGTCAATTTGACTGTCCTAAAACGGGATTTATTCCAACTTTTGTCAAAACTTTCTTACATTTCGTCGTTAAATAATGTCTGTTTCAAATAAATAAACATTATTATTATTACTATTATTTAAATAATATCTGGATGATTTGTACAGCGTCGCTTTGTGAAAAATCATCTCAAGAGCGTTGTGCAATTTTTTTTTACATTGCTCCATCTTAGCACTAACCATAGACAATCTTTTATTACAAACTTATAGCTAACAAAGACATTCACCAGTTCATCGATCTGTTATACCAAACTAAATGAACAATGCATTTGACCAATGAACGTGATACCGCCTTGAAATATACATACAGGTATTACTAATTTTATGTAAAGGCAGTGTGTATATTACGTCATAATTGTACGAAATACTAACAACTTATAGACATTACAAGTCGTTGGGAACATTACTTGTTACCAACGATATGTATTATAGTATTTTCAGTGGTACGATTCATTTGTGACGCGTAATTATTATTGTTTTCCACATAAACGGGGAATAAAAAAATAATTCCGGTATTATTACGCATTATTACTGCTAAATGCCGTGTCAAAAAATATTTTCCCATTATGACGTGACGTATTATATTGGAGTAAGATTTATTTGTTTATAACGTGGCGTGTTTTTTCCGGAGATGTGGTTAGAGATTACAATAACTACAATCATTACTCATAGATTGATTACCACGGCTAACTGTACTAGTTATATAATATATATATTTTTTTTTTATATATTTATTTCTTGCTAAAGCAATCCCGATGAGTTTCAAAACTCATTTTAGGACGGGAGGAATTTACAATACATAAGTAGGAGATAGTACATACAATTTTACATTGACATCAAAATATCAAAAATAGAAGTTTCACATACAGACAGAAATAATTTTATAAGGCCAAGTTAAATAGAACAACACACAAGAGAAAACATATAAGGGAACAACAAAATATACAAATATGGATTTACTGATTTTCATTTTAAAAAATCCTTAAAAAGTATTCCTTTATACCATCATTTTGGGATTTTTTATTTTTCTGGATGGTTTTGTACATATCTGAAAGCGAATTATAAAGTGTGTAGGCAATGTAGTTTAAAGATTTTATTCCATATTTTGTAGTGTGTGTTTGAGGAATGCGGATTTTATTGTTATTTCGAGTATTGTGGTTGTGGATGTCTTGATTGTAAAGTGGCTTGACGTTGTGAGTTGATTGTTGAGTAATTTGTAGGATGGTGCTGGTGATTTCATATTTAGGAAGGATCGTGAT
>JAHDVE020004028.1:0-92004 GCA_022606495.2 Halesus radiatus
CATTACAACACAAGCAACATCTTTCGCTTAATGTGATGGTAGTAGGAGATTTTCAAATATTGTCAGGTTATTCGTAACCAGGGAATATTTGTCTTTTAAAAAAAATGTTAAGAGGGAGACAACAATAAAACAACAGAAACATCCAAAAGTGTCTTCTCATTTTATTCATCATGTCAATCCACAAAGCGTTCGCTGATTGTGAAAAAAAACACGAAAAAAAAATTATTATACGGCTTCAAAAGGCAATAATTCTCAAATTGCAATCTTTTAATTTCTATATGCAATGCGTACTAATTAACAGTTATTGTTATCAACGTAATTTTAGGTAAAACTTTCAAAACTGCTTTCACCCATTTTCAAGCTGCTCCAGTTTCCAGACATTTTGGGACGTGTTTAAAAAAAATTAAGGATTACAGTTTGAGGATTTATGTCTTTTGAAACCTTAAACATTTTCTTAACTACCCGTAGAAAATTTACAGATAAATCATTTTTGGAATTGCTCGAGTGAAGTCACTTTTGAATGCTGGCCCTTAACCCTAAGTCCGATTTTAAGGATGTTCCCTTTCTTCCCATGTGACCCCTACCCCTCTACCATCCCCTATCTGATATTCTGTCCTATTCTACTCTGATGTGATGTCTCTTTCCCCCACACCCTCTTTTTTTTTCTATATCGTAATATTTCTCTGTATTTCCATTCAGTCTTTATGATTACAGTCCTGACGAAGATTAAAATTAACCGAAACCGGTCGACAAATGTATATATTTAATAAATAGATTGAAAATAAGTTTTTTTTCTTTTAAGAATTATTAAAATCATGTCCGGGGCACTGTAATAGACTACGTAATAATTAATATGATATCGCGGGGTAATTACTACAACTAGATAAATCAGCTTCGTCGAGTTGCACACAAAACTATCCCTTTATTTCCTCGCGCACAGTGGCGGCTCGTGACTTTTGAGTGAGTTTCAACAAATCAATAACGTCATATTTTTCAAATAATAGCATTCTAGCTCACTCAAAATTCAGGAGCCGCCACTGCAGTCTCGCATTTTATTTATTTATTTATTTTCAATAAACGTTGAGCAAATGTTTTTTTTAGTGGCGGCGTGTTTTAGAACACGTGTTTTTCTGTTTTTTATTAAAACAAAAATTTCACCGGAAACCAAAATGACACCTACATTTTTTATTCCAAGTACGTCATCGGGTACGTACTGATTGCAACCTGGATATTACGTTTGCCTTCGATGAAATAAATTCGATTTATTTTGTTAACATCGTCTACCAAATTTCTACTCGCACTGTTGATACACGTTTTACGCGTACAGTTAATAAAAAAAAATCCAAGAAAACGCCTTCAAAAAAATTTTAATACGATTTCGCGAAATATTTTTCAGAGCAATATTCCTCAAATTCTCCCACGAAACTTATATTAAAAGGCCTAAGCTGTGTTTATACGTAATCAACTGTTAACGTCGGTCGAATAAAATACGTTTTCATTCGCGAACTCGCCGGGGAATTGATTTGGTTTCCTCTGTAGCCTTATCGGGCAATAAATACCCATCAACTAATCTGGCCGTTACTCCCGCCGGCCGCCAGTATCGCGTTTTTGGTTTCTAATTTGGTTTACACGAATATGTATTTTTTTAGAATAACCATTATTTTATGGGAACATTCTGTTAAGGCGGTGGCTTTTCTTTTGGAACTAAACGGTCTATGCCCGGAGCTGCCAGGAATTTAGTGTTTTTTTTTTCTTTTCTGCAACTGAAAACTGATTTTTGTATGACTAACTAACCATCACGCCGTTTCTCCACAGGGGTAGGCAGAGAGGACGGACCCCCCAAAAAAATCGATCCTGGCATACACTTCTTGCTTCATTCACATTTATACAACGTCTCATACATTCTCTTCTGTTCTTCCGATTTCTGACATGGCCCGACTCAAGTATTTGATTAACTTGATCGTGCCATGTCTTCCTCGGATATCCCCGGCTTCTTCTTCCATTCACATTCACGTCAAACATTCTCCTTACACTCCTTTCTTCATTCATTCGCTCTACATGCCCGAACCATCTAAGCCTCCCTTTCTTAATCTTGCTCATTACGAAAACATCAGCCTTGCATTCTTTACGAATCTCATCTTTTTTCACAAGATCATACATGGTTTTACCACACATTTGTCTCAAAGATCTCATTTCTACAGCATTCAGTCTACTTTCATCCTCCCTCTGCCAGTTCCACGCTTCACTGTCGTACATCAGATTTATGTATAGTCCATCATATAGGCGTTAACAACATAAATAACTCACTTAACTGACTATTACGCCGTTTTTCAATGGGAGTAGGCAGAGTGAATGGACCGCCACACAACTACGGTATATTTTTACTATGTCCATTTCGTCTCTTACGGCCGTTCTTCCCAACCCTACTGAGCAACTGTTGAGCGGAAATTTTGCCTCAATACTTTTCAAATTCACAAATTCGCTCTTCCTAACGACATTCTCCATCAAATTCACGATACCGAATTTTATTGACAAAGTTACTCAACGGGGGACTAGTTATAAAAAGTATTAACAGGGTGAAAAAATGTCACCGAAATGTCAAATGTCATTATTGGTTTGCGATCTATTTTACGCGATTTAAATGTTGAATAACAAAGATTCATTTCCGTTTTCGAATGTCAAAAACATTTTTTTTGTATGTTTTAAATAAAACTGAAGAAAACTTAACTTATTTGACTTATTATAAGCTACGTTTTGTCTTATTTTTCACGCAGAAGAAACGTCAATTGTCAAATGTACGAAACAAATAGTGTACTTTCGCGGCATTTGATGTAAGTGTATTGTTCATAAAAAGTGGGCGGGCTCTATTTTACCGTGTACAAAAGTGCGCGGGCACCTTCATAAACAATTTAGGATATTCAACGATAAAAATGCTTGGAAACAGGCAAACAGAGCGTTACTCATCAAAACACTTGGCTGATCGGTGCCTCAGATTGATCATTCGAAAAGTTTTAAAGAACGGGCGGTAAACATATTAGTAATTCGAAGGACTTGGGAATTACATTTGATTCACGCTTTACATGTCGTGTTCATATAGAGACATTTTGCAGCAGGGCCTTGAGAATGCTGGGATTTGTGCTGAACAATTCCGGGCACTTTTCTAGCTCTGATGTGGTTCGCTTACGTAGCTTTGTACACAGTGGTTGAGCACCATATTATTTATTTATGTAGATTAGATTCATATTTAATATTCTTCTAATAATAACTATATCTTTTTTTATAAACAACGTTTCATTAAATATTCTCTCTCTCTCTGGTAAGCGATGTAATATGTCTGGCTATGTGCATTGGAATTTGCCCTAATCGAGTTAGTGTTCTCTGAATGCACAACAGAGGCCAGTGACGTCCCTTTTATTGCATATGTGCGAAAGATCGGCGGTCAGCATTAAATTGGGCAAACTTGATTTAGTAATGTACTCCAAGTAATGGAAAGAAGAGTTTGGTCTCTCAAATATTATCTGTGCTGTGTCTTATAATAGAAAATCGACCAAACCTTTAGAAGTGGACCTTCTGGACTTGCAGATGAGATCTCTGACTCAGATTAGTGGTAGTTTCATTGTATTTGACCCATTCATTGCAGTTGCGCCCAGAGAGAGAAACTTCATTCATGATTTGTTGTTTTTTTTTGTCAGGGTATAAAGCCCATTATTTGATGTGGCTATTTACACGCCATACCACACAGTATTTTGGAAATTGGGTCTATAATATGGGGACCAAGGGATGTTACCTACTAATTAATGGTGGAGAAAGTACAAAAGAAGTCTCTAAGATATTTCGTCTTAGACTTAGGGTAGTATCCCCGGTTGTATCCGTCAGCTTTCTCATTTGGAATTCTGGGTATTAGCAGTCTTACCAACAGACAAAAAACTGCTTTGCTTATAATAACCTATAACCTCTTGAACGATCATGTCAGCAATCCAGAGATTTGATGACATTATGTTCCGGATAATTTTACAAGGGCGCACGTGCTCAGATATGTCTGCCATTATCTGCCATTATTAATGAGACTTGTTAACTCAAGTCAGGGCCTTGAAATTTTCGGTACCAATCTGAATGACTTTTGTCCAGCTTTACGAAATTAAAACTCGAATATTATCATTTAGAATATTTAAAATCATGGACTCGTGTACTAAAACTTTGTTCAGGCTTTGACTTGAATGTTCTCTCAGATATATATTTTTGTCCTCTTTTAGTGATTGCTTGGTTTTTGTATTTTTGAATTTTTCTATATATATTTTTTTTTTCATATAATACATATAAAATATTTAATGTTACAGATATATCTTATAGATAATTGCAAAAAAAAAAAGTATTAATTTATTTAACAAAAAATGCCCAACCCAATAGAGAAAGATTTCTCGTCTTTGAGTTAGGGAGCACCGCCTTCTAGCGACAGTAGTGAAAAAATAAATTAATAGAAATAAAAGTATATCAAGAATGTAATATAGATAATGTTTGTGTTGTTGTAAACGATAGTTACTACAAAATTGAAAAGTATTTGATACTATAATTGCAACAATAAGGCACATACAAGATATAAATATAGTACATTCAACATAGTATTATGTATGTGCTGTTCTTTTTTAAGCATTTCTTGTTTATTTCATTTCGTGTTATGTATTCTGTGTAATTGGACATTGGTCCGTAAATAAAAAATGAAAACATAAAAAATTACTAATTTCTCTCGGAAGGACGATCATACGCTTAAATTAACTAACACCTGATGTCGACATTTTCCAGGTAAATATTGTTCATTTTAAAATGCTAATGTGTATATAATGAGCATTGGTTTTTAATTTAATTTACGTTTATTATTGAAATAATTTCTGTAAATATGCATGAAAAAATATGTATATATTTTTAAAATCTTCCAAAGTGTCATCTGTCCGATGCCAGTGGGACCATGATACCCCCAATCGGAGTATGTTGTGAGGCTGAAGAGATTGTGAAGGGGAACGAGATGGTTTAAAAGTACCTGACTCTTCAGATCTGGTCACCTAACACAGCTTAACCCATCTCAAGTATCATCCATCCGTCATCGGCTCATAAAGCTGAGTGATACGTAACTCGACCTTATCAATATTACTCAATAATATATATATATATTTTTTTAGTACTCAATTTTAAACGCATTTTTTTCCATAGCACCAACCAGTAAAACATCACCCAGTAAAATCAAACACATACGAGTATATACTGTTATGTAACGAAAGGTTGACCCTGAGATGAGTTCTAGCTACTCGTCTTGGCAAATAAGCCTGGCAAGCAACCACATCATTTCCCTCCATAAATTAACCAATCCGGCGATTCGAGCGCCCAATTAAACCAATCAGATCAAAATTAACAAAACAGCGACGTGAACGCCTTTGGCAAGCTCGGTGGCGTTTTTTGCGGCCACTTGAAACTCAGCACTTCCCGTCTGGAACCCGAAGAGCTAACTGCGTCTCTGAACTGCGACTCTGAAAAAGAGGCAGCCATTTTTGTTATTAGTTATTTACGAGCAAGTACAATGCAGGCGGGCTGACACCCGAAGCTATACTTGCCTCTTGCTTTCAAAGCACTCAACACGGTGCCTTACTAAATATAAAAAACCCATTAAACTCAGTGTGAAGATGTCCGGCCTTGGCGTCATTGCCAGCCACCCCGCAATTCGACCAGAACACCATGTAAGCTGATCTCCCATCTCCCCATAATGTGTTGATTTAATCCCTTGTTTCATCTGCATAACTCGGTTAGAGATTCCAATCAGAAAGAGAGAGATATTACAATAGAATCCTACCTAGATTAAGACCTTTTTTTTACTGTCTACACGATTATTCTTAACCCATCATGTTTGTCTGAGTTGCAATAAACACCGAGTATGAAAACACTTCCCTGTACTAATTTAAGGTAGAAGTAGAAACGCCCTCAACCCAATTATAAGATTGCGATTGATTCGCGATCCTGTATGATAAGAAATTGATGTCCCCTGCCAATCTGAACTAGGCTAATGTCCGGAACAGACTTCAACATCGAGGAAACCACCTCCAAGTCCTGCAGATTGTAATTGTCTCCCATAACTTCCCCTGTAACCCAACCCTTTTCCCCGTTTTCCCTCTCCCTGACACTCCCAGTTTACACAACAATACATATATAATTTACTCTATAATATGTATGTTTTCCCATCTCCTCATAAGTACGTTCATATGTTTTTTTTCATACTATTCTTGACATCTCTTTATACTTAATTATTTTTCTTTTTTCTAGCTATATTGTATTACCACACTATGACAATACTAGCTTTTTCCCTTCTATTTTTGTATAATGGCACTTAATATGAAATAAACTTATCAATTTGACTGTCCTAAGACGGGATATGTTCCCAGTTGGGCAGTCAAAGCTTTCTTAAATTTTATTGTTAAATAATGTGTGTGTTTCAAATAAATAAAAAGAAACGTTTCGATTTTGAATAGTGGTCTTTCACCAGGGCGATAATAAGGGCGGATTGTTTTGGGGAATTTAAACATTTCGTCGAATTTTAAGTTATTATTCATGTTCTGTAAAAGTTTTATTAAATTCTGTTATTATTACATTATGGACCCGTTGTTCCACAGTAAGCACTGAAAAATTACAGAACTTGAATATTAAATTTTGATGAATCCTTCAAGTTTCTTGAAACAACCCGCACTAAAAGTAAATGTCGTGCTCTG
The DNA here is from genome assembly GCA_022606495.2 of Halesus radiatus. NCBI lineage: Eukaryota > Metazoa > Arthropoda > Insecta > Trichoptera > Limnephilidae > Halesus > Halesus radiatus. Next base: position 6,750 of record JAHDVE020004028.1, read on the forward strand.
CCAAGGAGGTCAAATTTTACCTAAATAACTTCCAATTCACAGCCTCCAATGTCAAAGCATCGTTTCGCACCGTGAATACCCAGAAAAACTATCAAAATGTAGCACGAACAACGCCATTTTCAAAATGCAAGAAAGAAGGAGAAAGATGAAATATTTTATTTGTAGATTACTGTTAAACGTATGTCAACCGGAAATAACTTCCAATTCGCAGCTTCCGGCCGTCAATGCATGCTCTCTCCGCTCACTTCCGCATTCCCGGAAACCAAGTACAGCAGACTCTCGATTTACCGGATTCGACTTTCCCGGGAAGTAAAATCTCCTTATTCTGATGTCCTCTTACATCGTCATCGTAAAGTGTACCCTGCAGACTGCAACTTGGAATAACTCAATTGAACTGCATTCGTACCATTCACACGAGACTTGAATCAGGGAGCAGCATCCTCTGATATATCTTACATATCTCTATTTCTCTAAATATAATAGTCTTTTTGATCTGGCGCTCTCTCCTATTAGAGGTTGACTTTCAACAGAATAATCTTCATCACGCAGACTGCAGTCCAGTACAACTCAAGTCAAACTGCACTAGTACCATTAACATTTGATTCGAAGCTATGAGGTGCGGCATCTTCCCTTTCTATATTATTTATTTATTTACTATATTGTGTACGCCCTATATGGGCTTTTACATATATTGTTATAAAAATTCAAATTATATTAGTTACAAAGGTGCAAAATACATCACAGTAGGTACATAGGTACATAGGTAAAATAGATAACCTTCACGAAATATAAATAAAGATTTAATTTGTCTTACGAACAAATTCAGCAATTACACCGCCTTACTACCATTTTAAATAATTAACAACAGAGGCAAATATACAAAGTACACCTCACAATAACTGATACTGATACTCATATACTGACACATATCTTATTAATAATTGTTGAGGGTGTATGCAATAATCGTCTTTTTGTATTTATATTCCGTGCAGTTGAACATATCCACTAAGTCTGAAAAAGTATTACCTTCTGCGTGAAGTCTAGGTACAAGTGAAGTTTTGAATGACTCATTGCTGAAATTATTTTTACAATTAAATAAAATTTTATATCTAGTAGTTCTAGTTGAAATATTAAATTTAATTGTGCTCTTTTTTTTAATTAATCTTTTATTTAATCTTCCCCTGGAGTATAATTTGGTTATTCTGAAAATTATAATTTTTTCGAATGATTGGTAACTTTGTGGCGTCATTATTAATTATATAATTAAAAATACACTTTATATTCACCACTTTAATTAAAATGATAAAAAAATTTAGAACAATAATTTAAGAAGATACAAAATATGAGCATAAACAAAAATGAATAAAACAATCTATTACTTACCTACTTTTATTCATTTTTATTTATGCTCATATTTTGTATCTTCTTAAATTATTGTTCTAAAATTTTTTTATCATTTTTCTATACTTGTAATTATTTTTTAGTATTCATTTATTCCTGAAGATGATAGTATTGCTATCGAAACATGTAGAAATATTTATATATTTTAATTAAAGTGGTGTATACAAAGTGTATTTTTAATTATATAATCTGAAAATTGTTTACTGTAATAATGTCACCAAGATACGAAATTTTTCTTTTTCTTATATCTAGTAAAACTTTCACAATTTTGGGGCAATTCCTTGAACAACTTCTAAATCGTTTACCCAATTTATCCTAGGATGCACCTACGTATACGTGGTGCCCGGAAACTAGTGGTACGAGCGGGAAACTGGCAAATCTACATCACATTTGGAGTCGATTTTATGGTAAAACTATTTTTGGTTTTGATCTTTCGTTTTCAAGTCAATTTTTTTTTTGTTATATTAAAAATATTCTATCGCTGCGGAGTTACTTACCAGTTAGTCTTTTAAAATGCGTCGAAGCTTGGATCGGAATCACAATAGTTTTTTTTTTTTTTAATTAAGAAAATGGAAAAAAAATAAAACGAAAACAAAAATCGATTCGGCAGATTGGAAAAAATGTGTTTTTTGGGTGAAGTTGATTCACCTGGTGTTTATCCGCATTTGAACATTTTCAATGATAGTATTAATGTTTCTGCGTCATCTGTTTCCTGTAATCGTGTTAATTTGTTCTTGCTATTATTTATCAGGAGTGTAGAGTAATTCTTCACATGCACTTAAAGTGAAACAACACAAAACTGCGCTATATAAATGCTTAGTTACTATTATTATTATATGCCTGGATCAACCGGGGAAAAGTTTTCGACCGTTTTCTTCACAATCTTTCTCTAAAAACCGAGATTGCATAGTAAAAATTGTTCTGCGCCTTAACACATTTGACAGAATTCACTCGAGTGATTTCAAAAATCCACTCTGGGATGTTGTTTGTTTGTAGAGACTTGGTACAGCGCTCCTCCCAGTACCCAGCATCCCGCCAAATGGGAAACGGGGGGGGGCATCTTTGCACTGGCGCCATATTGCGTCCTCTCCCGGAGCTAGGGCGGGGGACCAACTCTTTCTGATAGATTCGCGATTGAGTTTTATTTTAGATGATGAAAAATATTACAAGTTCGTGAACTTTTCCGCAACGGGTGGAATCTTCTGGCGAGAGGCGATCAAATCACCTGATGCAATTTAATCAAACTTTTGTAGCTTATGTTAATAATTCTACCAATCAATTCATAGTATAAGTGGTAATTAAAAAAATAGGAGCGTTTTACGCGTAACGTGACTTTAAGCAATTGAAATAAATATTCGTAATCAAAATTAATTAATTATTTAAATTAACAATAAAATATATGAAACAGAAGAAGGCGGAGAATTTTTTTTGTTTCACATTTTCATTGAGAGGTGTTGATGTTATTTTCATTGAGAGTTAGTTTTTGATGTTATTTTCACTGAGAGTTGTTGATGTTATTTACATTGGGGGTTAGTTGTTGATGTTATTTTCATTGAGAATTGTTAATATTATTTTCAATAATTAAGGTTCCAATGAATAACGCTTCAATAAGTTAATTCTATTAATTGTGTGAGTTTAATTAAGTTTCATTTAATTTTTTTTATTTAATTTAAATCAAATTCAGTAATCTAATTGTGCTAGCATTTTAGTTTATATTATTTTGACAGCTATTTTGGCGTTCAAGGCCATTTTCAAATGGTGGTTAGGCCACATTGGGACGACACAACCACAGTTTAAAAATTACCTTGAACGCCGAAACAGCCGTAACAATAATAAAAATGATAATCCTGTCAGAACTTAATAATAACATTATTAAATTTGATGTACATTAAATTAAAAAAAAACAAAACCTAAATTAAATTAATTCTAATTTAAAAAATCAAAATTATTAAGTTACTGGAAAATTTTATGCAATATTCGATGTTTTTAATTTTTAATATAAATTATAGTTTAAAAAAAAATTATGTTTTTTTTTATGTTTGTGCTTCCCTGGTTGTGCTCTCTTTCGACTGAAAACCAAAAAAAAAAACAAATTAAAAAAGATACAGAAAACTTTACATTTGATGCAGGCAACATTCTGTTTAATAAAAGGAATCACGCTAAAGGAAAAGCATAAAAGAATATCACAGTCCGTTTCAGCGACCAAAGCAGTAACATCGTGAAACCTGAATGCCCCGCAGCGCAGTTGTAATACCGGGAGTTGCCCTGCCAACTCTGCCGGGTGATAATTTTTCTACAATTGCTCGGGAAACTTAACTTGTTCGAGCCCCGGGAGCGGCAGTGGCTGGAATTCTCCCATTGTCCGGGCAGAATGCGGCTGAGTGCATTTTTCACACAGGGTCGGGCCGAAGATTTTACCCGCCAGTGAACAGCTATGAACTATGCACCGGGCATTGTGGACTATGCAACTAAAGATGCAGGACCACCTGGAGTAATAAAATCAATAATAATTTAGAACAATATATTTTTTCAGTTGTTCATGTGCTTTCACTTATTTTCCTGAGAAACATTAGTGAAAAATTTTAGTGAAATCGATAAGCTATAAATAATGAAAGAAAATTGGTTGTGTCTTGCTTATTTTAGAGGAGAAAACGTAGATATGGGATATATTTATTAATTGTCATTGTGTTTAATTCGTGAAACTCTATAATATTTTAAAATATCAAGTTTAAGAATGTTGTTATTAAATTCTGTAAGTATTTTAGTTTTGTATGATTATGACAGCTGTTTCGGCGTTCAAATCCATTGCAAAACTGTAATTAGGCCGCATCGAGACGACTTACTTAAATGATTTATTTTTTGTTTGTTAAAATGATTAATTAATATTTTTTTCAAAAAACAGATTTACTCGGAAAATAATTGTGATAATTGAAAAAAAAGTTCTGTGAGGTACTTACACTTTTTTCCCCGCTTTTAATTATGGTTTTTCTTAGTTATTTTATAATGATGTGATGATGTGTGCTATTTAAATGTGTTTGTATTTAAATGTGTTTGTATTTAAATGTGTTTGTATTTAAATGTGTTTGAATTTAAATGTGTTTGGTAATTTCGGGATTTTTTTTTCAGAAATTAGGTACCTGTATTGTTTAGGTTTCGTTAAAATACTAAGTAATGGAGAATGGATGTAATTTTCTTATTTTATTTAATTAGGATCACTTGTTATTTTTTTTAAATGTTTAAATTTATGATTTTTATCTAACTACCACACAAAGGTCTTAACTATCCACAGCCAGTAAGACTATGGCATCGCCGATTCAAAAAAACTTGTGAGGCTGAAAGCAATGCGAAGGCAAGAAGATGGGGAACAAGGAGAAGTCTTGTCACTTAAAACCATTTCAAGCAGTCTTTCGATTCTGAATAGTGCTCTCTAACTATTTAAAAACTCGTTCATTAAACTTATTCGTAATTCGGTCATATGTGGTCTTGTCGCACATACTCCGCGCCGGTTTTATTACATTATTGTCTTGAAAATAGAACAAAATATTTTCAATTCGCATTAATTTGTGTGTACATATGTGTAGACACGAAGTTAGTCTTAAAAACCAATTAACCAAGTAGCGGCCGGTGCAGAGGTTCAAATTCAAGACACCGCCCCTTCATTCTCGCGCCCAGGTGCACCATGCACATTCCCCACAAGGCTACAGCGCCCCTGTCCATATACTTTAAGGTCAAGGAATACACGTACACCGTACAGTAACAGCACCGGCAGAAGGCTGTTTGGTTTCCACTCCAGTAGTTCGGTCCGTGGGAATGGATGCACGAATGAATTTATTCGGATTCGAACATCGTACGTAATCGAATAGGTACTGTACACAGAACATGTAGATGATAAGAACTGGAAAGGTTTATTCTAACAATGTTTCTCCTATATTATGTGCCAAGAACATTGTAGACTGAACAATTCCCTACATGATTAATAAATTCGATAAAGTTCCCTACTTCCGTAATCACATGATTTTGTACAAGTATAAAAACATGGGAGCGACAATTAATCATTTTAAAGTATAGTTTTTGGACTGATAATTCGTGGTGGAATTCTATTGTATTAGAATTGAAATTAAAACACTTTTTTACTTTGTTCCACTTATTTATTTTCACCAGGACCGGTTTCATCCTACTACGGACATTTTCAGACTGGTAGTTGATATTCTTATGCTACGGTATTTATACAAACTTAGGCAGGAGTACACAACATTGTCTCTATATGATGAATGGTTCTATTTTGTTAATTTAAGGTATTATAAGTTATTTTGTTAATTTAAGGTACATATAGGTAATTATAATGTTTAATATTAAAATTGTCAATGATGTTACATAGTAAATAGATATTTTTAATTCACATGAATGTAGTCGTATATGAATATATAAAAAAAGTAAAAAATATTCACTTGGAATATTATTCTTTTTTTAAAAATTAAAATCGTTTTTCTATGAGCTATCTTGGTGATACCATTTAAAATGTTTCACACGGTGGAACGCCCTCATTTTTTTCCACTATTAAATGTCAGACTGTATCTTATAAATTATCAAATGATGAAGCAACCGCATTCATAACTCCAAACCGTCAAAATCGCATAAGTGCCCATGACTTTTCGGGAGACGATATAGTTATACTTGTCACAGAGATACATTACAACATTAATGTTAAAGGTATTAATACAGTTTAACGGGGAGAGTGACGTCGGAGAGTTATTATTTATTAATTCAAAATAATGATAACATTGTTTTGCAATACGATAAACATGGTGTTTTTAAAGAGAAAAATATTAATTACGTTTTTTTTTAATTTGCATGGGCTTAGTATTCATCAAAATAAAATCAGAAATATTACACATTTCTAACCGTTCTACGCATGTTAATATCCTTAAAAAATGCTGTGAAGGTTTATCTTTAACATGCCGATAAGATAAATTAAAAAAAAAAAGAACATTATGTAGTTTAAATTTTTCATAAACACTACGTAACTTTAATGTTTTATTTTTTTTAATGCGGATTACTAAGTTTTGTTTAAGTTTATTTACAAAAACGCAACGAGAAAGGATTAAAAATATTTTTCTCCACTTTAAAAATCATATTCATATTTTAAATATTTTGTAAAACATACAATACGGACGGTCAGAAAAAGTTATATTTCTGATTAGATTTTGATAAATGCTAAGCTTATGTCAATTTATAAAATATTTAATAAATACTTTTCTATTTAAAAACATTATGTTTATCGTATGGCGCAATAATACTATCAATATTTCGAAATAATTCCTCTCCGACATCCCTCTCCCCCTTGCATCCTGCTTTGAGACTTTAAACTAGATATATAGGAATAGGGCATCCTCAATTATATTGAACGAGATTATAAAACGGAGGATTTAGAAGTACCTGGCTATTCAGATCTAGTCAGCAAACACGGCAAAAACCATTTCAAGCTACATTAAACAAAAATTCATTCTGCCGATGAATGTTATTTTTAAATAAATTAATTGAAAATTACTTTTTAATCCAAATAAAAAAACACTTTAATTATTAATATATACATATCAACATGCATCGAAAGCAATGCTTTCCTCATCAGGAATATACAGAATACTAAAAAGTAATAATGTCAAGTACAGACAAATAATAAACATAGAAAACAATAATGTAAGTATAAACAAATTATAAAAATAAACAAAAATTGATTAAAATAGGTAATAATTAATCAAAAATGTTAATAAACAATTATTATAAAACATTAAATAACAAAATTAATATCAGAAATTAAAAAAATTATTATTTTAATTATTAATATTAATTTGAAAATAAATTAAGAGATAGCTATTTAAAAAAAAACATTCGATTATTATCCATATTTAATTGAGTATTAACACTTCTTCTAATTTGAAAAATTTGAAATATTTCTAATTGTAAACTGTTTGTATTTGTATGTAAATTTTTTAAGCCTTTAATTATATCAAAGAATGGTTGGTTTCCGAAATATGATTGGCAAATTCAGGACAATTATTATTAAGATTTCCTTAACTCTAATATTAAAATTTCTCAAAGTTTTTCCTATGTAAGAAAGTTGCAATGGTTCCAAATTAATCTATATACCCCGATTTATTTAAAATATTATCTTTATCCTTGTTAATTAATGTTGTTTTTACTTTTCCCTTGTTGAAAACCAACACAAAATATCACTAGAATGCATCAATTCAATAAACTAATTATCAGTGCATTCTTTATTTCAGTTTTTTTTTTATGTTCTCGACATCAAAGTTTTCCAATTAAATCTGTTGAAATAATCCTGCCACAAATGTTTGCAGATTAAAACAAAATAATACTGACAATTCCTCTGCTTGACAGAATCATGCCAATTTAACAAATCAATTAAAAATTCTGATTCCGTTTCTGTGCGCTCACACGCCGCACATACTAAAGCACAATTGTACCTTTATTATGCCAAATGTGGATCGAAACCTCAATTGGTTTTAAATCCGTTGGGATCATTGGCTCCGTTCGTTTGTGCATATATTGCAGGTTGTTAAAACTGCAGTGGAAATAAATGCATCAGAGCACACGCGCTGCGCCATAATTTTTTTATTTCCATTCAGTGCGTATTTTTAGTTATTATTTTAGTTATCATTTAGTTATTATAAATTTAAAAAGCCAATAAGACAATTTATGGTGTTTTTCTTAGTCCTCCTCACCAGGGGTTCCTGTGCTGAGGCGGACTAGGTTTTATTTTAAAACGGATTGTTTTTAAGCTCCTACAAAGTTAATAATATGGGATTAAAAATGGAGGATAATATTGACAAAGTCTTGAATTTGAGATATGATATCGATGAAGATGAAATAAATTGAACTGGTCTCAATGATTAAATCCTACGAAGTTATTTTCAAGACGCTGGATAACTCCTCTTCTTTGATTTCTTTGAGCCACGTTTTGATTTGAATTTTGTATTCATTTGCCTTTTCTGTTTTTTTTTTATGGCCGGTGCAAGTAATTATATAACTTAATCGAGAGATATTTATAATTCCTTTATCCAAAGACAGTTTTTAATTAAGGAATATTCATAATGTCATTTTGGTTTGCTCTTGAGTAGTGTAAATTAAGATTCTTCGTTTTTTTTTTTACTTTTGAAATGTTTGATTAAAACAGGACTTCATTATTTCCCCATTTAACTGTTTTATTAACTTTTTAATTGTTATAATATTTATTATTATTGTCTCCCTCTTACACATAATCCTTTTCAATTATTGCCTCCCTGGACCTCATAATATTTTATTCTACTTTCTCTTTTTTGTATCATCCTGTCTAAGTCTTTTCTGTACCTGTATGCACGAAAACTCTGTATTATTTTCTTTATTATTATATTAGCCCTAACGAAGCTTGATCTAAGCGAAACCTATTGGCGTAAGAATACAATAAATTAGTGGCTTATAACAAAGTGTTGATTTTATTTATTAAGATAATAATTATTTTTATAATAATACATTGATGACTTGTATAGCGCTGTTTTTGGGAAAAATCGCCGCAGGGGTGCTGTACAAATACTACTTACTAGGGTTTATTTTATTATGTACAAACAGATGCAAAAACATACATACCTCGCAGGTCACTCCAGATTAAAAACGTTAAATTACAAAGTTATCGCTTGAGAAGATATGATTTTACGCGCACAAGACAAAATATTAGAAAACACTGCACATTGCATGGCATTGCAGTTTCTGTTTAAATCCTACCTGAAAGAAAAGTAGGTATTTATTTGAAACATTATTATATTTGAGATTTTCAATATTGATTATTTACAGTTACAAATATTTATAGTTATTAACAATATCGCGGACTATGAAAAGTTTCAAATATTACTGTTAATTACTTTAGGTGGGTACTAACGGCTAGCTTCACTATATTAATTAGGTATGCAATTTAACCTTTCGTGTAATGTATTATGGGCATCTTTACTGGTGTATATAACCCTATGCTTGTATATATGTATTGTATTTACTTGGTTTATTTTGTTATATAATTGTTTTACTACACAATTTAAAATTATATGTTAACCTTCGCAGAATGTAGTAATTTCACGCTTCAGATTCGGTGCATATAACTTTTATAGTTTTTTCCATGCTTTCCATCTCGGTGTTAACTGATAATATTGTGAATGCACTTATGATACTACTACATACGTCTTCTTCCCCCTGTCTTACTCGCGTCGGGGACCCATTTCATCGACAAGGCGCCTCCGTGCTACGTTAACGGCATCCATCCATAGTAGGTTCAGTCTATCCTCGCTCAGCCTCTGGAGATGGTTCTCCCACCTTATGATAGTATACTTTTTTTTTTATATGAAGACCGCACAAGAGTCCCAAACTGCTCCCAACCGTCTGAAGCCAGTGAGACTATGGCATTCCCAATTGGGGAATGTTGTGAGGGTGAAGGTATTGGGGAGGGGAAGGAGAAGGGGGAGAGGAAGGTGAAGAAAAGGGTAAACATCTGGCTATTCAGATCTGGTCACCAAACACATTTCAAGCAACGTTTCAATTCTGAATGGTGGTCTTTCACCAGGGCGATACTGAAAGTATCTTCCAATCTGGAACGTGCGCAAATATACAATATATTATTTTTAAATGAATTAATTGTGAAACAAAACAAATTAATTAAATAAAAAATTACTTGCGCACGTCGGGATTTGAACCCGCGACCTTCGGATTCGTAGTCGAGAGCCTTACCCCTCGACCATGAAGGCCGTCGTACTTCTACCAGTTACAATTATCTTGTTTATAAAATACTCATATAATATTTCCTACTATTCCACGTAAAAGCCAATCCGCCAAACTCCAACAGCCTAATATTTATATTAGAGATGCGCCGAGTACAAGTTTTACCGAGTTACCGAGTATGAGTTTTACTCGGTTTGATGTTTGCCAAACCGAGTACTCGGCCGAATAACTCGGTTCAATCAATCAAATGCTTTGTTTGGGGCGCGAAAACAGGTTTAAACAGTTCCGTGGGCGCTTCCCCGTTGCGTACGACCGGCACGCGGCACTCCACCTCCCATCCCGTCTCGGCTAATCAGTTGCTTGTTATTTTTCAACAAAAAGCATTCGGTGCGCGTCAAATTGCATAAATAATTGATAAACATTATTCTTCGGGCGCATAGACGTGAATCCCACAAAGAGTGTCCCGGTTTTCTTCTCTCGGAAAAGAAACCGCGCCGGTCCCAGTGGGAACGTCACGTTGCACGGCCAGGTCATACCATGGCGGAATTTCGCCAAATATCTCGGAGTCACACTAGACAAAAAACTCTCATGGATACCACGCATCAAAAATACATTAACAAAAGCCCGGAAAATTTCCGGCGCTTTACACCCACTACTACAATATCACTCAAAAACCTCACTCAGAAACAAACTCCTAATACACGCCCCGTTTTAATTTATGCCTCACCCATTTGGGCAACAGCAAACACAAAACGACTCGAACAATTCCAATGTCATGCTCGGAAGATGCACCAAAAGTCCTTGGTTCGTCAGAAATAGCATAATTAATACAGGCACGAAAATCCCCCCTGAGGAAACTCATAGTCGATTTAGCCAAATCTTTTTTCTCCAAACTTGCTTCAAATCCGAACCCAAGCTTCAATTGTCTCGGGCAAATAAGACCCGACGACAACCCAACCCACCCCCTCCCGATCTCCATAATACTCCTCCCTCGATGTGGCTCTAATAAAAAATTCACAAAGAGCAACCAAAAATACAAAAAACAATTGTATTAAAAGTTATGCAAAAAGGAGCCAATCCATCCGGCATGCAAAAAACATCCAAGACTTCTAACAAAAAAAGAATCAAAAAATACAAAAAATATAGTATTTAAAGTCCGATACGTTGCCTTGGGCAGCCCACACATCGGGTAGAAAAAACCATCCCACAGGTAACCATCACCCTCAGTACGCGCGAGAGAGGGATTGGGTTCTCTGAAACTCGCCCGGACCAATATGACACAGTTTCTTCGTGTACAGAAATTGTTGTTTGTGTCTAGTACCCGTTCAGTAATTGTTGACAAGATGAGTTCACGCAAAAAATCGCGAATTTGGAAATTTTGCAACGAGATTGGAGAAGATAAAACCAAAGTGAAATGTTCCCTGTGAAATTCTTTGATTTCACTGAGTGGTGTTGGACGTAATGCTTCTACGACGGCGATGTTAAACCATATTAAAATTGAACACAAGGAAGAATCAAAATATATACAGAATGAACCTCTAGCCGAAAGATCCCAAAATCGCGTGGCGGCTGCTTCAACCTCGTCATCGGAATCGAATGCAACAAAGGTGCAACAAAGCCTTCAGCAGTCATTTGCGTCAAAGTGGGATATAAACGATTCGCGGTCGAAAGAAATCGACAAAACTGTCGCCGAAATGATTGCTATTGACAACCAACCGATTTATATAGTGGAAGATAAAGGGTTTCCAAGATTGATAAACGTCTTAAAGCAGAAATATCAAATCCCCGGAAGAAAGTATATCAGCAAAGTTGCCATACCAGAAGTTTACAACAAAGTGAAAAGCATAATTAGACCGGAAATTGCAAACGTTAAGGCTGTATCAATAACCACTGATATTTGGACCTGCATGAACAACTCGCTTGGTTTTCTAAGCTATACTGCTCACTGAGTCAACGAGGAGTTTATCCTACAGCACAGAGTGCTGCAAATGCAGCATTTTAGATAGTACAATAATTATAAAAAGGCAACATTAGAAATAAACATGCTTTTTATATGGGCGTATTTCAAGGTTGGGGTCGATATTTGAATGTACGTATCTCCGGCCTTACGGCATTGATTTGAACACGGTTTACGATTGTGTAATAAGAACGAGGGCCTGAATGTGATTACAAAAAATTGATTAAAAAAATTACTATACTCGACATTCATTTTTTTTTTATTATTTCATGGACTCTTTTGCAAGGTTGGGGTCGATATTTGCATGCGCATATCTCCGACCCTATGGCATAGATTTTAAAACGGTTTACGATTTTGTAAAAAGGACGAAGCCCTGAATGTGATTAAATTTTTTTTTTACGAAATTCGACATTCGTAAAAAAAATTAATTATTCCATGTACTCTTTTGAAAGATAATAATAATAATAATAATAAATGTTTATTCCGGTATGTGGGGAGGTTAGTGCAGTCCCACACATTCCATATAAAATATACATGCAATAGTTATAGAAAAATATACAAATATTATAAGACAGTAGTATAATAAAAAAAGAAGAACTTAACTACATAAGTATATGAAAATAAATCCTTTAAGGTGCTGCGGCATTTATATTATGAGGGGACAATATATTTCTCCAGTATGCGTCGATGCTGGAGGCTGGACTGAGGCGGGCTTCCGTGATGAGGATATTCCTGGAGCTGTTTATTCTTTCCCTCATTCCAGCCACCCTGGATCTTATACCTTGCAACCTTGGGATTGATATTTGAATGCGCATATCTCCGGCCCTATGGCATAGATTTGAATATGGTTTACGATTTTGTAATAAAAACTATGGCTTGAATGATTTTTAAAAAAAAATTGACGAAACTCGACATTCGTAAAAAAAACACATAGCTGACAATATTCGATCAGTGCTGTCAGTCTTATCTGTGAGCTGGTAAATTGATACCGTTATTCATTGAGAGACAATGACCCAATGTAGTCAAAGCTATTAACGATAGTCCATTTGTCGGCAAAGGATGCTATATACATACACTGCAATTGGCCATAAAAGCTTCTCTGAAAGTTCAAAATGCAATTTCGGAAGTAATATCCCACACCTTTTAAAATATTTATCAAAACCTAAAGTCGCTGAAATCTGCCCAAACATAGCGGATATGCAACAAAAGCTTAAAGATGAAGTTCAGGGTCGCTTTCAAGGCTTAGAGAGTGATAAATATCACTGTTTAACTGCTTTACCGGACCCCAGATTCAGAATGAGATTTTTTAATTCAGAAAAATGCGAATTGATGTTGAGGATCCTATTCTTAGAATCCATTGAAAGAAGCGACGTTACAGAGAGTGAAGAGCACCAGCAGCATTGCAGAAAACGAATCTAATTCTAACCTTAACCAATTCAACACAAGACAATCACAAGATGCTCATGCATCATTTTGGAATTGCTCCGGAGATCTTGCTTCTACCCAGCCACCGGAGCACGATGATCCTAAAAGCCCCATCGCTCTAGAATTTGATCGATATGTAAACGAAGGATTGTTGTCAAATGATAAGAGTCCTTTCGAGTGGTGGCCAAGACATATAACAAGATATCCAGAGATATCGCATTTAGGAAGAGTGTTTTTATGTGCACCTGCAACCACTGTGTATAGCGAGCATTTATTTTCAGAAGCAGGTAACATCTATGATGAAAAAAGTAACAGGCTGTTACCAGAACGTGCGGAGAGTCTTGTCTTTTTACATTACAACTTGCCTTTGCTAAATTTTAAATATTGATTGTTTGGATTAAATTTTAATAAACGCAACTTTTTAATCCTCCCGTTTTCATTATATTTCCCAAAATATTATATTATTAGTTAAACCGAGTAAACTCGTCATTTAAACAGACTTATTCGGACGAGTACGAGTAATAAAAAAACGCCGAATACGCCGAGTACCGAGTATTAAACGAGTACTCGGCCCATCACTAATTTCTATATATTGAATTCGGCTGTAACCTTGCTAAGGGCACAAATTCAACTTGGCAAGAAGTACACCCCTTCACCTTGGGCCGCCTCACCTTGGCGGGGCGCACCACACAGCACACACTGATGTAATCACTTACGCCGTGCCACGTTAAGGTCACGTGGTAACGTAATTGATTACCTCAGGAACCGGAAGCCCTCCCCCTCCTTCCGCCCTCCGCCCGCCATCTTGCCGGTCTGCCGGAACTAAGCCGACGGTGAGCCTTATTCTTCAGGCCTGGTCTTTCGTGCCGCTGAAACTGTGTCTGAAAATAGTATTTTTATGCTGGTAATGATTAACCGGTGCTTTGTTAAAGATCGTGGGTCAATATTGTATAGGTTTAATTTCCTAATATTATATCGCCACGAAAAGTAAAGTAATATATAATATTGTCATCGCCTCTATTCTGGAAAGAACATTATTATCATACACCATTCCATGTGCATTTAATGCACACGGCCACACTAAATATTTTACACATTTAAGGCTATCAAATTCCTAAAATTCAAACGAAATGCACGCACTCCTTATGCAGGTGGCGACAAGGTTGAAATTCTCGGCACCGGTGCATAGTCAGGAAACACGCCAAACGCGCGCCCAACATTTGCACACGGCTGACATTTGTCACACGAGAACCGGTCGCTTCTACGACTCGTTCTTGTGTTCAGCAGCTCGGCTGTGGATTGACCTGCCGGCCTCTGTGTTTCCTCTATCCTACAACATGGGTCTCTTCAAGACCCAAGTTCAATCCTTCCTATCCCCTAAAAGACCCACCACACAGCATCCCCAAAGATGATATAGGCCTTGAAGGAAATAATTTCCCTCAGGGTCTCCTGTGTGGAGTTACTGTAAAAAAAACATCACACAAACGCGTGTTTTATTTTATTTCGTAAAGCTTAACCATAAATGTTTTATAAAATTAAGATCATATTCTAAAAAACTATCGGAAAATAAGTCATAAGTAGGAGATTTTACGATTTAAACATTTGGTTTTTAGTTCTGATACTTTATTTTTTTCCAGGCTTATAAAAAGGCTCACCGAAAAAATGCCCAGCTAAACGAAAATCCGAAGTGTGTTCCACATGCAGTATTTATTTAAATCATCTATGATATTTCTAGGAAAAACACATAATTTCGCATCACTTCCCGTTGCGTAGCCTTGAATGTTTAAGTTAGATCAAAAACCGTTGAGTCACGTTGTGCCTTAACTGTCACCAAATGTCACGTTCTCGTGAAACTCGTTCTATTTCCTTTTTCTATTATGGCCAGACGTACGATATAAACAGTTTTGGAAAGAAAATTGATCTCTTCGCATTTTAAAATTTTACCGAATAATTTTAAATAATTCTATGAAACATGTGGCCCTTGATAAATATTCTTCAAGGTTTTCAAATTTATTATAAAAATTATTTTGATATAATCCAGTAACCTTTATAATACGTCTGTCTAATTTTTAATTTTTTTTTAGTTTTGTGTAAAGTGATTTTTACAGTTAAAAAAAAACTAATTTGCAAATGTCCGTTTGTTCAAAATAAGGGATTTTTGATGTGGAGCGGAAATGATTACAAACAAATTAAAAGTATTAATTTATGTTAACTTCCTATAACAATAAATACACCATGAAAATTTTGATCATTGTTTACCGTGTGAATTATAAACAGATAATATTTTTGATGATTGTAATCCATGCGAAATAAAAAAGTAATATTTTTGTTTTAAAATTTTTCTGCCTCAATTTCCTTCATTTTGTGAAATTATTATGTTAAAAATAATACGTAGTACTTCAAAGTAAACAAAAATTTATAATGTTATTGTAAGTAACCTACAAACATGTTGATATTTCTGGAATATAGATATAATGATATAGTTAAAACTACAAAATGGTTCGTAAAAGTCTTCCTTCCAAGTAAATTTTCAGTGAAAATTACTCGTTTCATACAGCATCTACAGCTCACCGGGATATACTGGAGAATACATATTATTATTAATTGCGTGTATGGAATACTTAGGTAAAAGAAACAAGGAGGACGTTTTTATCTGTTATTATAAAATGTACGTTTGTATATTATTTCATCGTGATCCAACACCACTACTTGTGTAACTATTATTGCGAAACTTTTTTCCATTGAAATAACACCACGATACCCAAACGATAAAAAAATTATTTGAAAAGATTTCTATATTTGAATATGTAATCTGTGGCTTACCAGACTTGTATATCTATGGGCTAACCTCAATACAACATGGCGGGTTCAATGTTTTTCATACTAATTTTAAAACGTTATGGCAACAGTTTTACATATTGGATTTTATTCAAACTACTCTCTAAACATTCCCGACACTAATAAGAACAAACTGCCATTTTCAGCGAAACCGGTCAAGTAATTTTCGAGAAAAACGAGGACAGACAGACAAACATTATTTTTTATTCATCTCTATCTATAAAATTATCTATTCTGAAAAAAAAGTTAGATACTGAAAATATATATCTTCCTAGATTAGCAATTTTTTGAGTATTATGTACCCATAGAAATGATTTTTTTTTAAAAAGAATGCGTTCATCGTAACACTGCGCCTGCTCATTTATATAATCTGATCCTTAAGGATATTATTAAATTTAGTTAAAACTCCCATCCTCATTTCGCAAGAAGCTAACGATGTGCTTGCATGGAAATTTATACATCATTATACATTTCATCATCTGAATTCTGTGTAATATTGCAAGCCAGCTACCAGCTGCTCCCACCCGAGGTACAGTTGGGAACCCCTGCAAATGTACAGCAATACACAAAGCCTAGATCAGACGGAGCAATTTTAACGCTACTATTTTAATAGTAGCATCGAAATCGCTTCCCGTGATAAGATATACGCTGCGAGTAACTTAATTAAAAACTTTTAAACATTCGCGCGATTCGATATATCATCGGCATCGGCAATATCGCCCATCAGTCGAGAATTTAAAATGCTTTGGAGGGCGATTTTTAATGATTTTGTGCACTTACTTTATTATAAACACTGTAGATAAATCATCGCTCCTCTTGTTGATGTTTGATGCAATTTAATGGTTTCCGTTTCATACAATTCCAAAAGATTTAATGACAAAAATGTGGCTTTTAGATCAATAAGAATCAACACCATTTTTTAGTTTGTCCTTGGGCTTTTTTTCTCCTGCGGCGCTTTCTTTTTCCGCCCTATGATATATTTTTTAATGGGTTCCGTTTTATATGGTACGCGATAAAATGTTAAATGGGGAAATGGGGGAGCAAAGTGCGCAATGGGCCCAAAAAGGTTTGGAATCTCTAGACGATTAGAACATGTTAAATTATAACGGCGATAAACGCTCGAATTTGGCAATCACGTGGCCTAGTTGCCGGTCACGTGAATTCTTCGCCGATACACAGCGCAGTATAGCCTCGTCTGACAACTCAAATCGCTAGTTGTTTGTATATTTTTGATTTGTTTCATATATCGGATATTTTACTCGCTACTACCGAAATTATTTCAGTAGCTCCGTGTGACCGCCTACTAGCGGACACAACAAGTGACGATCACTAGCCGCGGCATCGTAGCAGCATCGAAATCGCTCCATGTGAAAGAGGCTTTAGTATTTTGCATATATTATATTATTAACTCTTCTATTAGACCGGCATGAGGTAGAGTTGTTACATAAATGCATCAAATATTAAGGTGATTCATAAGTTCGTAGCTTTTACACAAAATAAAAATTAATTTTGAAGATACCTACTAAAATGCACATTCATTGTAATCATTTTTTATAATATCACTTCAATGCTGTAGGATTATTTTATCAAATGCAATTTAAAATTTGTTCAAGTTTTTTTTATTTATTATATATGCTTTAATGAAAACATTAAACGTTTTTTTATATCTATTTAAAGCACGTGTAAATAAATCTATTTAAAGCATTTATACATAAATCTATTTAAAGCATGTATAAATCAATATATTTAAAGCATGTATAAATAAATGTATTTAAAGCATGTATAAATAAATCTATTTAAAGCATGTATAAATAAATCTATTTAAAGCATGTATGAATCAATATATTTAAAGCGTGTATAAATAAATGTATTTAAAGCATGTATAACTAAATCTATTTAAAGCGTGTATAAATAAATGAAAATAAAGATAAGATTGTGATATGTTAAGCCAAAAGTAGTCTAAAAATAATAAAATAAAAAAGAAATTCTCATAACATATTAAATAATTATTCTATTCCCTTATTAAACCACCTACAGACATAGCGCGAAACGCGAGCGGCGAGGCTTATAACGTATAACTGTTAGTACGAACCAAATAGCCACTTTATTTTTTTTTTCATTTATGAGTAAAGAAGCATTAAAGTTATAAGTAGACTACCAAATATTTATTTTATGAATTTTCGATTTTTTATAATTTATTGAGAATATATTTCACATAAATTGTATGAAAAATATCAATTCGTACATCCCGGGTCGCCAGAGGCGCTAGCGTAGCATGTCACCATCAAATTTCCGAAGATGAGCGTGTTAATCATCTAGGGTATTTGCTCTAACATTTGGAACTCTTGTGCGGCAACCAAGAGATAAAAAAAAATTGTAATCGTCACACTCAGCAATTACGATTCGATAAGAATCAAAAGTACGATTGTGATTGTAGAAATCAAGCAAAGATTAATAGCATCATTAGTAAATACGTACATTATGCGTTTGTTTGGTAAATAATTGACATTATTCATATTGATTTGCTTTATTCGGTTCAAAGCCATGATTTTCGGTATCCAAAATACAGTAATTAAAACTGTGGTTGAGCGAGGGAACTGCCAATGACAGCATAAGGCCAAACATCCCAATGTTATGCCTCCACCGTCCAAATTTTCACTTTGTTCCAAAATGCATGTTTATAATTACATTACCGTGGAACAATTATATTATTTTAGTTGGAATTCAGATTCAAATGTCAATATTATTAACCAGCTTTAGCCTACTGTTTTTTTTATAACTTTCACCCATTAAGGGCGGTCTTGACCATGTTTAATAAGTTAGATTTTAATAGTACAGATTGTTCTTAAAATTAGTTACTTTTAAACAGAATATAATATTTGGACAAATAAAATTGAAACAAATGAGTTGCAGCGTAAATTTATGTGTTTTTAATCCCCAAGGACTTAAATTTTAATGCCATTTTTATAAATATATTTTGCTAATAAATTGTTAATTTGGGGGGTGTCAAGAGATAGAAGGCTGGGAATACTGGTAGGGAGTTCAATTTTAAGTTTTACCTATGCATGCATTATGTTTGGATATTGGTCATGGATAGGAAACTCAAAGAAATTATGGTCCAGAGTATCCTTTGACCCACAAGCACAGTAAGGCGAGCTAGATATGTGGAATCTGGCGAGATTACTAAGACAAGAAGTGTGATCTAGGGCGCTATTCCCGTTCTTTTTAAGGAAGATTCCTTGAGTGTTACCTTAGGGTTAAAGCCTTCTTACTTAACTGCAGTTCCGGTTCTCTCGGATGACAGCTGTCAGTTGAATTCAGCGAACGACATTCATCAAAAATGTCAATATTTGCGATGTTTTAACAAGAGAAAAACTCAATATTAAGTATGTTGCCAATTACGTTATTATTTACATTGAACATAATTAGCTAGTAAACATTATAGATGTATAGATATATATATATAGATTATATTATTATTATTACATATAGATGTTGACATTTTTGACAATTCACGTCAAGCGGCATTGAAGAGCGTCGGCACAAATTCAAATGTCACTTTTAGAACTAGAGATAAAAAAGGTCATTACTATCTAATGAGGTAGGTACCTTTTTATAAAACGTGATTCATCATTAAAAGGCTTATTTATGACATTTAAAAATAAAATAAAAATATATTGAAATGAATAATAATATAATGTAATTGTTTTCACTGGAAGATATTTCATCAATTTGTGTTTGCCTATGCCTCACCGGAATTCCGCAGTTAATCAAGAAGTATTTAACCCTAAGGAAAAACGTAAGGAATCTTCCTTAAAAAGAACGGGAATAGCGCCCGAAATATGATACTGGTTAAACTAAATGTAGCACATCAATTGAAATTCTTACTATTTTTTTTAATTACTTATCGAAGCTTATAAACCTCATTGTAATATGTTTTTAATAATAGTCTCTTTTCTCTTTCTTTTGTATTCTATTTCACTCTATACCTATATATATAACCGATAACTCTGTATTATAGTTATTAATTATGAACTTTAGTTATTATATTTACCCTGACGAGGCTTGACCTAAGCGAAACCGGTTGGTGAAAAAAATATATATTCGTTATTTATAACAGAGCGTTTATTTTATCTAATATGACGTCAAACCACAAAATGATTACTTATGAAAAAATAAAAAAATATACCTTTGAAGATAATATTAACAGCTCTTGGAATAAAATATATAATATATATAGTGGTCAGTTCAATGGTTAAAAGCAAGTAGCTACAACCTGTTTTTCTTACGGCCAGTCTATACTTGCCGATTTACACAAGGATAGTGTTTGAGACGACGGTAAGTGGTAACTAAACGACTATCCTAAACAATTGGCTACTTACCACTAAACGCATTGTTTACAGGCGGCAACTGTTTAGTTATCCCTCGTTTAAACAGGCGATACAAGTCCTAAGCTGCCCGTTGCAAGCTGAATTCGGCCCGGTCTTAAATAAATTAGTGGAACAATGTTATAACGATTTTTAATAAAAAATACAAATTAAAAGTAAAGGGGATAGTTGTGACTGATGGCATTGGCGGAAAAACGCAATTAAGGAGGGCACGGAGTGTGAAAAAAGTGTATTTTCGAAATTGTTTGGAGAATGAAGTTCTGCATTCTGACAATGTGTTAACTAAGGTGATTATGTGGAGGTAGTGATTACCGGCGCAGAAAGACACGCAATAATTGGAATCACTTATAATAATTTATAATATAATTTTTAACTAATGAACACGCATCATAATTATGTATTTTTATTAAAAAAATAATAACACAAATATTCTTCTTTATTTTCCACCGTTATCGGAGGTAGAAATCAACCCTTATTACTCCAGCTAGAAAAGCGATGTTTTACTGCATAAACCACTATTGGAAAGTCCCCGGCTATGAGTTTCGGCATTTGCTACTACTGCTATTGCTGTATCTTTGTTTAATTCCACAAAAAAGGAAATCATGTTTTCACTTACTTTAGTAGAATGATAACCTAAATAATTTCATAAAATCATTACAATCTTATACATTTTAATTATATTGTTCATTTAATTTAGATGAATGTTTTTTAAATATATCTACCCTTTTTTTTCATCCGAAAGGCAATTATGTAAATTGCCCCCTCGTAGCTAATGGATTGCTTACCATATATTTTTATCTAATACGGTGTTTAAATGTAAATGAAAAATGAAAATCAATTAAAAACACCTAATTTTAAAACAATTCAAATGGAAAACCGTTATAAAAAATTATAATTACTTCAGCATTGAAATTCGCTTTATGACACAGCGCATAATAAAAACTTACATACGTAAATATTTCATACAAAACATTTTACAAATAGAATCAAATGAAATATTATGTGCCTACCAAATTATGAATCGTGGCTCCCTCATCAGGCACAAGAACTCCTCTTTTCTGATAAGGTATGCACGACCAAGAATACATTTTAATTAAATATTTTATAAATTACCAGCAATGCAACTTATAAGAAATAAAAAAAGGTTGAAAAAAAAATATATGGCGTTTTAATGAATTCTGTGTTTGTATGTATGAGTATTTTATTTATTTTATATATTCAGAGATATTATGCTGGTATAGTTTTCTTATTGTTAACAGTTTTTTTTGTCGTGTAATTTTTTAATGTCTTCTTCGGGAAACTAACAAAGTAAAAAAAACATTTTTGTAGTTTTCATCGACTGTTGAATTTTACACTATTTTGCAAAATATGGTGACTCATATATTCCACAAAGAAGAAACAGTGTAAATTTAATATGGCTACAAATCGCGTTCGACCAAATGACGGTCCCTTACATAGTTTTTTTTTTAATTAATTTCTACATATTTTTTTTACATTTTAAGGTAAGATATAAATATAAAAAATATATGTATATTATAGAATTTTTTTCAAAGTTCTCCTCAACTAGGTTTTGAATAAGGGGATGCAGCGACTTCTATATTTCAACTTCAAGGTTTGGGTAGGGTATTTCCACTAATTTCTATCACTATTAATTGTTTTTGTGTTTAATTCGTGGAACTCCATTTACTTTTTTAAAAATTTAATGTAAATCAAATTTAATAATCTTATTATTAAAATACTTGCAGAACTTAATAATAACATTATTAAATTTGATTTACATAATTTTTTTTTTTAATTTCTATCACGTTGTTTTAATTCAGTTCTTCTTGTGTTAATTCCTTAAGCCTATTTTTGCTGGATTTAATGCAATTATTGATTGAATTACTTTGTTTGATAGTATGTGGGAGTTTGTTGTATAATTTTACAGTTAAAAATTCAGTGCTTCTTTGTGCAAAAGTAGTATTGCACTTAGGTACATTTAGCTTGTCTAGTTGCTTTGCTCTGGTATTATGATCCATGAGGAGTCCATTTTAAGATGATGAACTAACATTTTAGGCAAAAAAAAAATTGTATACTTGGAACGTCGAAATATTAAAAAAAATCCGTTGTTAACATCCTTATGGGGATCTTTAAAATGATATGTATGATGATGTTCCGAGTTGTATTTAATGGTTTCACGTAATTTGATGTGGCTTAGCCCCGTCCCAAAATCCACATACCAAATGAGAGGGGCATAAAGCATAATATACTCTATTTAGATCCTCGGTTGACGAGATATTTCATAATCATTTGAAGAAGTAGATGATTTTTATTAGCTTTTTGAAATTCCGTTAATGTGAGTAGTTGCTCTCCAAATAAGAAAGGATTAAACTAGACAAAATAAACTCTTTTCATGACAAACGTATTAGTCCATTCTAATCGCATACACTTAAAAGCATCACAGTTTTCTTTTCTGTGAGAAGAATTTTTCCTTTTTCATCATTTTCAATGTTTCATATATCTTTCATATTCCGTGTGTACACACGCCAAATAACAATTCATCTCAATATTTAAAATCATTACATCCTAAAAGCGTTTATTTCAAAAATTTCTGTGAGCCGTTGGCCCAATACTAAAAAAGCCATAGCGTCGAAAGATTCGACCTTCCGGTCGCCCTTTCCTAAGCGACCGGAAGGTAATAATAATAATAATAATAATAATTGGATTACTTCTATAGCGCCGTTTTCGTGGGAAAATCACCTCAAGGGGGCAAAGGTAGGCTTGACTACTTGCTCGGACCTTTCGACGCCATGACTTTTTAGTATTGGGCCGCCCGCTCGTGTGGAAGCCACTTTAAAGCTGCATTCGCACCAGGCGCATATATCACGCAATACAATTCTATTTCGTTGCCGTCTCTAGCACATGTCACCACCGCTTGCAGTGGCCCACATTGGTCGATAATGGCTGGCATGGCTAGCAATGGCCGACAATGGCTTGGAATGGCAAGCCTCGACCACAACGTGACGGTAAATCCCCTGATGGATGTGCCAGGATAAGGAGGGACGCTAACAAAGCGACGGGGATTTGTCAGCGCGATAGCGTAAAATTGAGATTTGTCAAAGGACAAGATGTGGCAGAGGTAAACAGGAAGCAGCAAACAACCCTAGCCCCTGCACTAGTAGGTAGTACTTACCCGCAATTACTGTCCTGCCCGACTCTTCTTACCCCTGATAAGATTGCTTTTCTCTTTGGGAAACGAATTTGGAATTCACGTTTAAATTATGAAACTCGTTCTTGGCAAGAAAGTCGTCTCTGCGCCTAGTACTCGTAGATGTATGATTTTGTTTCCACAATATTAAACGTTGATCTGTTACGTAAAAAAAAATCACATTTGAAGTAAGAATCTTTTATGGTTAACAATAAATTCCTCTATGCGCTTAACCTTCCGGTTGCCGATTTTTTTTTCTATTCATACAAAACCTATAAACACATAATCTACCATTAAAAAACACTTAAGTATTGGAATTAAACCGTTTTTTTAATGTATTGGTATCATTCCTTACCACAAATAATATTTCTTAAGCGCTGGAACCATACCCGCAGCTCATTCGACTCGTACATTGGTGGGTGATACCATCTCACTCGTTCACGCTATTGCCAAATCTGCGTGAGGGTGTAAGGTAATCGGCCGCCGGACCGCTAGTAGGTAGCAAATGTTCTTATTTCTTATGAGCGTTAAGTACATCTACAGCCACCAATTGAATTGTTTTCGCAATAATTTATTGAATTACATTTACGAGCGATTCGCTTATATATTGTTAGCATTTTTAATTTTAATTTTGATAGCCATTTTTTTTTTTATTGTGTTTTTTATATATTTTTTGAAAGATTACAAAAAATTGCCAACTTTTAACAAATCGTTACTTGCTGAAAAATTGCTTTGAAAGTGACACCAAATCTTTCGAGGCATTTTCAGATTTAAGATATTTCATTCAATTTTTCATTGTGTATCAGATTGTGATCGCATTAGCATTGCTCCCAGCGGGTGGGCTTTTATAGCGCCGTAATGACGATAAAAGCATTACTCACAGAATTGCGGGGAGTTCGCTTGATTATGGTTCAAAATACGAGTAGGAGACAGTGGGTAATGGCGAACTGCGGGTAACTTCGAACGATCGAAGTCTAGAAGGTTCCCGATGCCTCCACACGCATACCAATCAGGCCATGCAAAAGCCGCTACGCTCGTCAGCACCCAGCTGCATTTCATAGAGGAAAGTTGCGCACGTCGTTGCAGGTAAAAACCGTTATATGTTTTCATTCAAAATTGTGTATTATGTACAGTGTTCTGAAATGGTGATATTTCTATTCTTATTGTATAGTGGTGTTATATTTTACGAATGTAACTATTACTACTATCTACTTATTTTAATATTGTGAAAATATTACTGAACCAAATGAAAAAAAATCTTAGCTAGCCTGTCCAACACAGGATATCCGTGGTGAGACAGGAAGAGTAAAAAAATGTGTAGATGTACTAAAAAATAAATTAATAAAGTGTGAAACGAAATCAAAGTTTGTGGTGTGGATTTATTATTGGTGTGGTTGTACTTTTTGCAGAAAACGCTGATGTTCGTCATTAACCCGTAATTCCAAATCGTAAAAATACTGTTTTTCTTTCAAATATGTAATTTTTTTTTTTAATTTTAAAGCTCAATTCCTTCAAGTTTTAGAATAATAATTTACCATTGTACCTACAATAACAATGTATTCAATTTCTTACTCCTTGTGTACACTCGCCAACAAAACAATTAATTTCGATATATAAAAGTTTTTTTTTTCAAAAATATTTAAAATAGCGCCATCTGTGAGCGTGAAATACATTTCGTTTACCCGAAATGGAAGATATCAAAAATTAAGATTAATATTAAAAAAACTTTTTTTTTAAATAATTTTTTTTTTTTTTTTTCGTTTTTCCCTTAGGTGTTCGGCATTATACCACTCTCCCCTACACGGGCGGGAGAAAACCCGTCAAGAATGACGGGGAGAAATAAGATTTTCATTCAAGTAACGAAGCCGGTTACCCCGAATAAATCTATGAAAGTTCACCAAATTAATCTCAGAAATTTGTAAAGTACTTCCACACCCTTCAATATCTTCTGATATTCTTCAAAATGTCGTAAAGTGGGGGCGATTCAAACTCCATCACATTTCGTAACCATCAAATCGACGATCACCGCCATTTTAGTTTACATATCGCCAGCATTTTAACACGCGACCTCTGGGCCCCTGACGCAAGCATATCGATAAATTTAAATTTTATTAAAACAATTTTTTGAAGCTTATAAACCTGATTGTATTATTTTTTTAATCATATATTAATCCTGGACTTGTAGAAAAAGTTAACAGATGTCCCATATAAACAAAAATTAGATGGGTATATGCGAGACACTTCATTTGATTAATTTGAGTAGAATCTTTCAGTCACTACAGCAAAGTGTATAGGAATTAATTGAAGATGATATTGACAGTTCTCAAATTGAAGTATAATGGCGATAAAAATGACGTAAACCAATAAGGTGGCCTTAGCTTAATTGGTTAGAGCGCTAGTCCGGATAGACCGAGAGGTACTGTATTCGATTCCTAGATGCGACCGTTACCTTTTGTTATTTTTTCTCTCTTTTATGTTTCTTTTTTCATTTGAGATTTGTTAAAAATATCGATAAAACTTTTACCGACAATATCAGTTATTTATTAATACGCCCGAGTACGACCCATAATTTTCCATTAAATCTCCATAATTTTACGACGTGAACTGTTTTTTGTTCGTTGACGATCGCAGTCGTACTCGGGAACTTATACAAATAATCGACATTGTCAATAAAACTTTTAACCATACGCTTGTGCTAGGTGCCTCGGAGTCAAAACTTACAATATTTACACCAATCAACCAAGTAGGGTAAAATGCTCCAAGAGTACGCAGTTCGTAAGAGTACGCAGGGGCCATATTAGCGACAAGCAATAGATATGTCTGAAAAAGAGGGTGTGTTACTATGGGATAGTTTAAGTACCACAAAAAATGCCGGAAATGTCTTGGTCCCTGGCTATGCAAGGAGTCTAGAGAACTGAAACTAATGAATTTGGTGCCTAAAAGGTGACAAGAAAATTATTTCTACAATATACATTTGCAATGAGAAGTTCACGTATGACTGTTATTTTGTTGTTTAGCGTAGCGCCTTCCTATTATTGTGAACCAGGGTGCATACTCTTGCTACACAGGTCTGCAAGAGTACGCAAAATGATTGATCTCGTATATTAATTTCAGTTTCTTTAATAATTTATCCAATCTGTTTTCTGTATACCTGGAATTGTAGTTGAATAATGGTTCCAAGCCTAAAAAAAAAACAATGTTAAGAGACAATACTCAAAAATGACCCTAAACATTATTTTGCAGGTTTCTAACTTTGCCAATACTACAAATAATTTATCTGTAAAATCTATAAGTTTCAAAAGATAAACAACCTCAAACTGCAATTTTTAAATTCTATGAAATACGAGTACATCCAAAAAATGTCTGGATATATTTGCAGTTTTAAAACCAGTGATAGCAATTTAGACCGTTTTTTTTCCTGTACGTACGGTTTGTTGAAAATAAAAGGTGAATTTCGAATTTTTTCGAAAAGTATTTATTTATTCATCAATATCCATTTTCTCCCCTTCAAAGAAATCCTTCTCAGATATAATGCACTTACTTATGCCAACGCTTATTCCAATCCTCGAAGCACTTCTGGAATGCGCTTTTCGGTATGGCCGTTTTTATGGCTCGTTCTTCGATTCTGACTTTATCTCATCAATTGTGGCAAAACGCTTTCCATTCATTGGTCTCTTCAGTTTCGGGAATAGGAAAAAGTTGCAGGGAGCCATATCTGGTGAAAACGGTGATTGAGGCATGATTATGGTTTGTTTTTGGACAAATAATCACGAACAAGCATTGATGTGTGAGCTGGTGCAATATCGTGATGCAAAATTCATGATTTGTTTTTCCACAATTCCGATCGTTTGAGCCGTATTGCTTCACGCAAACGTTGTATAACTTCCTCGTAGTATTTCTTATTAACCGTACAACCTGTTGGCAAGAACTTATGATGTACCACGCCATCGTAATCGAATAAAATAGTGATCAAAACCTTCACATTTGATCGAACGTGGCTTGCTTTTTTCGGTCTTGACTCTTCTGGCCGCTTCCATTGGGATGATTGGGCCTTGGTTTCGACGTCATAACCATATACCCACGATTCATCACCAGTTATGACCCTTTTGAGCAAATCTGGATTGTCGTTGACGTCATTCAACAACTCCTGAGCGATACTAATGCGACGTTGGTTTTTGCTCAAAATTTAGCAATTTCGAAACAAACTTCGCTGCCACACGTTTCATGCCCAAAACATCCGAGAAAATTGCATGACATGAGCCGATTAATATGCCAACATCCTCTGCAACTTCCCTAATAGTGATTCGACGATTTTTCAAAATCATTTTCTTCACTGTTTCGATTTTTTCTTCGTTTGTTGAAGTGGTTGCAACTCCAGGGCGCTCATCGTCATTAACATCTTCTCGGCCTTCTGTAAAACGCTTGTAGCACTTATAAACACTTTTTGAGGCAAAGTAGACTCTCCGAATGCCACAGTCAACATTTTAAGTGCGTTGGAGCACTTTATTCCATTTTTAATGCAAAATTTAATATATATATTTTGATCCATTTTTTTCAAAAGTAAAAAATCGAAGAACGCACAAAAACGTGACTAACCTTTCCAGTTGTCAAAAACAAACCACAAATCCAAAATGGCTGATAATGCTAACATACGATAAACATATGTGCACTAACATAACAAAAAAAATCGATAATCGAATCGAATGAAAATTCAAAATTCACCTTTCTTTTGAACAAACCTCGTCTATCAGATTTAAATGATTACAGTTTGAAGATTATTGTGTTTAGAAACCTTACACATTTTTCTAGTTGCCCTTACACAATTTACGGATAAATCATTCGTAGTACTTCTTGAGTTAGCAACCTGCAAAGTGTGATTTTTTGGTGCTGACCGTTAATGAATTGATTATATTTGTAGACATAAGCATACATTAAGCAAGTATTCTAGGGCATCTTACCCTAAAGCAATTCTTAACGAATTTAAAAAGTGATAAAGAAAAAGACGGTAAAAAAAAACATTTCCACCCTCTTGGGCCTTTAAAATAAAGTGAACACAAATGATGAATTTGTATTCATTATGTTTCCATAGAAGTGACATACATACGGGTGGCAACTAGTCTCTCATCTACACCAGTCTTAATAATATAAAGAAAATGAATCTCTCCGATGCTTCGATATTTTTTTCACGATGAAATTTAATTGATTCAATGGAGAAGTAATTTTTCCCAACATTTTAAAGGCACTCCTGGGGCGATCCTTGGAACCACCCACTTTATCCCACTTCCTCCCACTTCTTCCCACCGCCTTCTATCCATTACAACAATACCATCCATCACTGGGCCGGCCCTGGAGGAGGAGGGACCATTAGACACCCATTTTGAAATTATTTTCACTCCATAGAGCTATCGCCGCGAATCCAATACCTTTTCAAATGGAAGGCCGACAAAAATAACAAAGATTAATTTTCAAAGAGGAGTTTTTTTTATCTTATCAAAAAAGCAAAAATTCGGTGTCCTTGACAAAGCTTTGACAATTATTGAACTTTAGTATTTTTGTTACTGTTGTTGTGAATACCGCACAAGAGTCCCAATTATCTGGAGCCAGTGGTACTATGGCATACCCTATTGTGGTATGTTGTGGGGCTGAAAGGAGTGGGAAGGGGAACGATATGGATAAGAGAATTGTTGAAAAGTAGCCGTTCATATCTTTTTACCAAACACAGATAAAGCCATTTCAGGCAATGTTTCTAGGGGGCGACCCTTTTTCACATTAACTCCACACAGGAAGCTCTGAGGAAAATAATTTCCCTCGGGGCCTAAGTCATCTTTGAAGATGCTGTGTGGAAGGGCTTTTTGAGGGAAGGAAGGGATGAGCATTGGTCTTGCAAATCGTTTTACAGCCGGGCTCTTGAACTGAAGAACGAGTCATAGAAACAACCCATTCTCATGTGATAAATTCCAACCGTGTACAGATGTTGGGCGCGCGTTTGGCGTATTTCCTCACTATGCACCGGTGCCGAAGAGATCAATTTCGCTAGTTCCTCAAAGAATCTTCCATTAAATTACCTGCATAACAAGGACAACATACCTGACGCCTGTGCTATAAAGATTGCAATTCGTTTGTAAATCCTGAGATTATCTACCCCTCTGGAATTGGTGGCAAATATGTTATACTGTATTTTTTATATTAGTAAAAATATGAAATATATAATATATATTTTAATATATGCACCCGCCGGGATTCGAACCCATTACTTCTGGATTCATAGGGGGGGATCTTAATCGTTCGGCCACGGAAGCTGAAGCTTGTTTGAAGCAACCACAGCAAGCAGTCCACTTCCCTACATATGAAAAATAAACCAGAGAACGCGCCAAAAAAAAAAAAACAAAAAACACAAATAAGTGTATACTTTTAAAGAACACTTATTTGTTCGTGGCGCTTATTTGAGCTCGAAAAACATTTACTTTAAGTAACTCAATGTTGTACAGTACACCCTCCATGTAGGTAATAGGTACCGACGAGCGACATAATGTATGTATTTAACCTCCCCACTGAGTAGGTACTGACGCAGCCTACTTAGATTGATTTATCCCCGCCATTTGGCAGTATCTACCAGCGCTGTATCTAGCCGAGCGGCTTCCTGCTCTTCCCCTACCCCTTCTCCGGCTCCAGCCCACTAGCTCTCGCTACAATGACATATTCATCCCGTCCGTTTATCGTGCGCTTGACTCAAGATAGCGCTGGAAATGTCAAAGTTCCTACTCTCTTATTCAAGCCACCTCCGATGTCCATGAACGTATGTAGTCATTATTTTTATTTATTTTTTGTTAGATTGTTTGGAAGGTTTGCGCTTTAAATTAAACAATTTATAAACGCCTCTTCATCAACACTGGAAATATTATAACGTTATTATATATATATATATATATGTTACGATCCTTGGATACGAATCCGGAGATCCCGGGTTCAATACCCGGCATGCGCAAGTAAATTTTATTTCATTAAATTGGGCCATTTCACAATTTACTCATTAAAAATCGTGTTTGGTGACCAGATCTGAATAGCCAGGTACTTCCCCACCTTCCTTCTTCCGGATCTCTTTCCCCTCCTCAATACCATCAGCCTCACAACATACCCCAATTGATGATGTCATAGTCTCACTGGCTTCAGACGATTGGCAGCAGTTGGGACTCTTATGTGGTGTTCTAAATTTGTTTGTAATTTCAAATTTTGTCCAAATATTTCATCATATTTACTGCTATCTGGAGTAAAATGACCTTATGTGGGTTGTAATTTGTAATTAATAACAACAATAAGTTGAATAACTGAAACCATTTGTGGAATTTAATTTGTATTTATTAATTACTAACGCCCCGGTGGGCTTTTACATATTTTAAACAGTTAACATTTTTCTGTGCACAACACAGAAAGAAAGGAAGGTATAAGGACAACAAAAACTAACTGGAAACATAGTAGGTATATAGTGTAAAATATGATATACTTATATAAAAATGTATAAGTGCATGGCACAATAAAGTAGCAAAAAGTTTTCTAAGTTTTTTTTACAGTAACTCCACACAGAAGACCCTGACGGAAATAATATCCCTCGAGGCATATACCATATTTGGGGATGCTGTGTGGAGGGTCTTTAAGAGGATAGGAAGGAGTGAACTTGGGTCTTGGAGAGACTCATGCTGTAGGATGGAGGAAACACAGAGGCCGGCAGATCATTCCACAGCCGAGCTTTTGAACACAATAACGAGTCATAGAAGCAACCCGTTCTCATGTGACAAATGTCAACCATGTGCAAATGTTGGGCGAGCGTTTGGCGTGTTTCCCGATTATACACCGGTGCCGAAGGGATCAATGACACTAGTTCTTGGAAGCATCTTCCATTAAAATACCGGCAGAACAAGGACAGCGTTCCCACCTCACGTCTGTGCTCCAAAGATTGCAATACGTTTATTAAGATAGGCGAACCTATCAAACGGACCGCCCGTTTCTGCGCAGAGTCAAGGGTTTTTTCAGATATTTTGGGGCTCCCGACCAGAGGTGACCGCCAAATTCTACAGTGAGGCGCACTTGTGATTTGTGCAGGGTCAGCAGTTGTGTACTATTAAATTATCCGCGGGCTCTGTACAGTACGCCCAGCTTCTGAGAGGCTAACTTTACTCTGGCTTCGATGGAGCCCACATACCTGAGCTGGTCACTTAAGGTTACACCAAGCATATCAATGGAGGGGTTGTTGGGAAGATTGCTTCCATTAAAGGAGACTAGATTGTCATTTTGATCCCTTTTAGACATAATCCGACATGATTGGGTCTTTGAAACATTGAATTCGACGAAATTATTCTTACCCCAAAAGGAGACCCTATTGAGGTAACTGTCCATTCTCTGCTTCAAAGTCCTCCAAGCCCTTGGAGTTTGTGTTCTCTTTGGGGGCTTGTTAAACAAAAAGCGATCATGGACTGTACTATCATCCGCGTAACAATGGATTATATGAACATGTCAAGAGGTCATTGATGTCCAACAAAAACGATGTCGGAGACAGAACCGATCCTTGTGGGACGCCAGCATTTATTGAATGCGAGGAAGAGATGAACCCGTCACCAATCGTCTGAATCGATATCTCCCTCAAAAAGTCGGCAATCCACATACACAAGGATACGGGAATTCCGTAAAAAGGCAGTATGTTGAAAAATCCTCGGTGACAAACCCGGTCAAAGACCTTAGAAATGTCTAGTGAGACCGTTTGAATCTCACCATAACGCTCCAGGCACCGCCCCCAAACATGCGTCACAAACGCGAGAAGATCACCGCACGAGCGTTCCGCCGGAATCCTTACTCACAGTCGTTAATAATTTTGTTCTTCTCGGGGTATGTGAGCAGTTTGCTTATAATACAAAAAAAAATTAAAAATAGTTATGATGCGATCTGCATGATACATAATATACAAGTGCATAGTATATATTACATATAAGTACATGACATAGTGAAAAATAAGCGGGTTTTTATACATCAGATGACAATGTATGTAATACATAATATGAGAGGTATAGAAGCAAAGAGAGCAATCTTGACAAAAATTACAAAATAACCTATAAATGCTGAAATATAAAGCTGCTCATTCTGCACGTGGTAAAAATATATTTGAGGGGCAAAACTAGCATTATTTCATAGTAACGTCACTTTTAAAATTCGCATTAGAAACAAAGACATCAATATTTACACTAAATATTTCACCCATGCAAAAATGTCACGTGACAAAATGGCCGCCCCGTACATTTGACCGGTTAGTTGAGTTATCATTTAAAATCGTGATAAAACTGGTAAAAGTGTGTGTCGAAGTGTTTGAGAAGAATAATATCGAAGATGGAGTGTCATCCTGTAGATGCATCTACTTCGAAAGCTCGGAAAAGGTCCCGGTGCCCCGAAAAATGATCAAGAAATGTAGCGAAAATTGACAAGTAATTCAAACTGTCACTTCATTTTAAGCATTTTTATATTATAGTGCATGGTACAGAGAATAAAAAAAGAGGAACTGGTTTTTGGATTGTAGATAAATAAAAGGATAATAATTTAGTTTTTAAATTATATAATAGCACCTGTACGGTGCTGCTACATAATCGTTCCTACGTAAAAATATCATTCGGGTATCTTTTAAACGTGTAATGTAATGCCAAAAACCTTGCAAACTTATTTAATTAAAAAAGTACCTAATACTTTTTGATTTCTATAAAAATTATTTGGTCTTGTTGGATATTTTAGCCATATATCCAAAATAAAATTCAATGAATTAATGAATTAAAGGGGAATAAGTGAATTAATAAATGAATGAATAATAAACATAATGATAAGGGAATTAATGAATGCATTAATTAATTATATAAATGAAAGATGAATTGATTATTTAATTAAGTGAATAATTAATTAATTAATTAATCAATTGAATAAATGATACATTCATTAATTAAATTAATGTTGAATGAATTAATTAATTTATTAAATGAATAACGAAAAAAATAATTCATTAATTAAATGAAAGTTCAACGAATTTATTCATTAATTAAATTGATAATGAATTAATTAATTCATTAAATAAATCAAATATGAATTAAATCATTCATTATGTAAATGAATGATGAATGAATTATTGCATTAATTGAATGAATTATGATTTAATTAATTAATTAATTAAATTAGTGATGTATTAATTCATTAGTTAATTAAATGAATTATGAATTGATGAAACAAGCCCCGAATGCGTTCTTCTATTGGAAAAAAAATTATTTAATTGGTTTTCCTTAGATTTTCCTGAGTCCTCTCGACAGTAATTTTGCGGTATAAACATGAACCACGATCCACATGTACCACTATAAAAATAATATTCTTTTTAGCTTCCACACATCAATAACGTCTGTATCGTCAGTTATAAAGTTTTCAAAACCCCTATTACTACAACTATGTCGCATTTTGCTTTAATATATCCATACGATCATCCTATCCTATATTGTTTGATTCACTCTGAATAACTAGGTAATCGCTAGCTTTAGCTCAGGCGCATTCACCTTTTAGTATCGCTTCAAGAACATCTGGATCCAGGCGAATTGTGGATACGAAATGGCTTAATAAACATTCTATAGAACTTAGCAACACATTCCGACACAACTCAGGCAGCTCCTGCAAACGGAAATATTCAGCGCATTTGCACCGCGTCCGTGGGGGAGTGTCGGTAAACTTCTCAGTTCATACCCCAAGACACAATAAATTACATTTATTTATGTTGTTAAGAAAACTTTTGGATTCGATGTTGTTGTTGTTCGTATATTGGACTATATTTAGTGATATAAAGGTAATTTTTACTGTACTTTCACGGGCAGTGGCAGATTTTCCTTTGGTAAGCTTGTAAAACTATAATGCCACGACTACACGATCGCCCAACCTCCCAACTCTAACGTTTGGGCGATTGTATAGAGCGATAGTTCGTACGCGTTGGTCTCGAGTTCGGCGAGTTCACCCGAAATCGCTCCGGTGGCGAACTAGTTGGCCTAACCTTCAAACTAGTTTACCGAACTCGCACAACCGGCCTCCACACATTGGCCGTTCAGTATGAATTCGGCAGGCGATCCCGACGGACGTGCTGCGCGTAGAATAAAACATGACTGAACTATGTTTATATTAACGAAAAAACACTCAAATATGCAATGGCTATTTACAAGCGGTGGGGACTCTCAAATTGAAATTCATCATATTAACATTTTGAAAGACAAAAACATGTGACAAGATTTTTTTTTGTGAAGTTCAAAAACAAAGGATGGGTGATTTGATAATTATTATTTCATAGATAGCGGTATTATGGGTACACAATGAGAAATGAATTGAATCAATAATATTTTAAATTTCGGTAGACTTTCTATGAATATCGGTAGATCGATAGATTTTAGCTAAAATGGCATCACCAGTTTGGGGTTCATAGTAAGAACGTTGACCGATCGTGTAGTTCCCTAATGTATAGTCACTATACGATCGGCCAACGTCCCGACTCCAAAACGAGTTCGGGTTGGTAATCGTGTAGTCGTGGCATAAAACTTTAATAAAAAGTAGAAAATCTTTTTGCATGTCACTGACGAGGAAGCCGAGTTTTTGGAATTAGAAGTTGCAAAATCTCTTATATTTATCTCGGAACACCAGACAGTTCTACCACGTAGGTGGATAATTTTGACACACCTGCACTCTGTGGAGAATTGCGAGAGATGGAAAAAATGAAGCTGAAGAAGGAGGTTTTTTGGTGGTGAATTCATCTTAGCTCCCGGACAGCCTGGTTTAATCTTGGTAGTCAGATTCTGTTTCTGGATAGTCAAGTTCTGTCTTCATACAGTCAGATTCTATCTCTCGATAGTTGAGTTTTGGGAAGTCACCTTCTGATTCTGGACTGTCAGGTTCTATCTTTGGACAGTCAGATTCTTTATCTGGGCATTCAGATTCTGTCTTGGGAGAGTCTGATTCTTTATCTGGCAATTCAGATTCTGTCTCGGGAGAGTCAGATTCTGTCTCAGGTCTAGTAAAGTGATGTCTAATGAATCCTTATTTCTATCTTAAGATATTACAGCGATATAAGACACACCTATCAATTCTGTGCCTAACGAATCCTAGTTTCTGTCTTAGGACATTCGTGTATTGCCTTTGGATATTCTTATTATATTTTAGGACAGAGAGATTTGATCCTAAAACTTCTAGATTCTAAAACAGAAACTTTCTTCTTATGGTATGCAGATATTGTCAGAAAGTCAGATTCCATCTTAGAACAATCGGATTCTGTACTACTCGTAGGTACTAGATGTATAGGTGTTAGTAAATACGAGTAAGTGAGAGAACAAGAGTTTAGTTTATTGCTTGGTTATTGCATTGTGGGACTGAGACCGCCAGCGATGGGTGGAAGTGGCCTGTACCCAGTACCCTGTACCCAGGGGCCTGTACCCGAGAGCTTCCGACCCCGCATTAGTCATCCCGCGATCGGAGGAAAGCTCGGGGAAATAAAGGGTAGACGTAGGGCCTGTATTATACAACTGTGGAAAACAATTAAACTATGAAAATGTGTGGCCGAAATCAGCTGCAATGACCTTCCATTGATTACAACGTGAACTCCAGTCACAGACAATCATGAGACTAGTATGCTGGTCGGTAGAGTTCAAATTTATTTATTTATTTGATTATACACCAATCTGGACTTTTACATTAATTTTAGAATATAATATAAATAGCTATCGACAATTACTAGTACATAGAGATTGTAAACCATAAAGTAATACACAATAATATCAATGTACCTACTTACTTCTTACACTTGATTTATTATTTTATGGGTACATTATTGTACTCCCGTGTAAAACTATGTGATAAATGTATCAACATATAAAAGCCTTCTAGGCGTCAATAAATAAATAAATAAAATATTTTTCATGACATAAATTAGAAAACCAAAACAATTTTATGACAAAAATCATTAACCCTACATTATCCAAGCTACAATATATATATTGTAGGATTCATCGAAGTTCTGGTATAGATGATGCTTTACTGTATAAATGTAGTCAGCAAATACATCAACAACACCACCAAATCTGTTGCTCAGATCATGCATCCTATTAGTTAATTAATGAGACCGATAGTTGGTTGTGTAAGCGTTGCATGAAAATGTTACAGTTTGTCTTGTGTTCCTTGTCGGTACATTTAATTTAATAGTGGCGAGGATGGCAGGCCTGTTAATTTGATTGTTAACGATTCTATATATTACAACTAAGTCTGACATAATGATAACTTAATCAGATGCAATCGATTCATCAAACTTACGTAAATAATATTTTCAATTGTAATTTGAAGTGGACCAAATAGGTGAATTATACTCCACTTGACTTGTAACTAATGAAGTGTAGAGCATTCTCATACAATCTAAAGATTTGAAATCTATAAAAGTTCTGCAAAGGAAGCCAAGGATCTTTAAAGCCTTGTTAGTTATATCGTTAATGTGTATAATGAAAGTCAAGTTTCCATTGGATATTAAGTAACATGAAAAAATACAACTAATAGAGGAAATAAAAATAAAATCGGTGGCAAGAATTAAAAAAACAAGTTTTAGTGTTCTCATGGTAACAGAATTTATAAGTTAACTATTTATTATGATCAACTCTTAGGAACTCAGATTGTTTCAAAATATTTTCTGCTACAATAATGAATTGATGATTTCAAAAGTAGAAATAACAATGTAAATTATTGGGTCACATGACGAAATTACAGAGGCGTGGATTCCACGTGCCAATATTAGGCCACTCTCTGACGGTCCGGTAGGGAATCGAAATAAACCTCATGCGTGATACCGACAGGGCACTGCGTCGTACATTGCAATGGGCGCTAGCTCACGACTCGAGGGGGAAACGGGAGCGGCGCGACATACTTTTGTTATACCACTAGTAGGAAAACAACTCAGTGGCTTCTCAGTAAGCACACATCCGGTAAATCTATGCACTGCGTTTCGATCGTTTACGCATCATTGATCCATTGAGTTCAAACATGGAGCGGGATACGAATTTTCGGCTAATAATAGAGGTAAAGAAATATGCACGCCTTTATAACTATAAATTACCGGCGTATGTAGTGAAGGGGACAACGGAAAAACCTTGGTGTGCAATAGGAGGACTTCTTATATATGGAATAACGTGCTGGACCAGCTCTTGGAATTTATTTTGTACCATTCGGTACATTTGCCGGAATTTGACTTCATCTCCGGACAGTTCCCTGGCACCAATAAATAAATCAAATGAATGTAACGTTCGATATAGGGGTGGACCTAAAACTTCCTCCTTTTTTGTCACGTTCGAAGGAATAAGTAGCATACCAGAGCATCGGCTTCGAAAATGGTTCGAAATTAAAGATTTTTAATACTAATATTTGAAATAACTGCAAAAATGATTAACATTTTTCCGACATTCGTTTATATTTGTACATCCTATAATATTTTATGTTATGTGTAATAAGTTTCTTGGAATTTGGAATTCGATTGGAATCAGTGGTATTTCCCATCAGTAGACGGTCGGAGAGCATAGATTTTTTTGTAAATCTTCAGGTTTGTACAAATTTTCCGATTTTTTTTTTCTTTACGTGTAAATAGTGTTTTTGATCTTTTATCTGGAATTAAGTACTTAGACATAATAAAGAAAATAAAATAGTTGTGGGATGTTTGAAAAGAGAAAATTTACGATATATTTTTTTATAAATGTGTTTATTTAAGCGCGTGGATTCGAAGAATGTGGTTCATTAAAACAAAACAAAAATAAAAACAAAAAAACCACTCCAGTTTTATTTTTATTATTAAAACATTATCTTCACATAAATCGTGTATTCGCGCATATTATGTGTAAATAATAAATTAGGTAGATGTTCCGACAAAACTAAATAAAAAATACTAATTTTGAATTTATTTGGCACACACTTAGTGCGGGTTGTTTCGAGAAACTCGAAGGGTTCGTCAAAATTTCAAAACTAATACTCAATTTCTGTGAATATTCTATTCAAGTTCTGTTATTATTCAAGCACTGTGAAACAACTGGCCCATAATGTAATCTTCTTCTTCGTATGGTAAAGGAGAGTTGGTGGAGGTCATAGTGGAATGCTGAGGTAAAAATGTAATAATAACAGAACTTGAATAGAACATTCACAGAACTTGAATAGAACATTCACACAACTTGAATATTGTAATTCCCCGAAACAACCCTCCCTTAAATACTCCAATTCCCAATTAAAAAAGGTATTTTTGAATTACGAAATTACAGTAGGTGTAATTCTCTCCATCTGTATTTCGTACATGTGATGTGTAATTCTGTCCAGTGGCGGTATAATTAATATTGGTATATGAAATTCATGCCCGTTTAATATTGTCCTGAAACCAAACTACTTATTACTACTTTCTAAACATGGCCCTCTAACGATAAAGACTTTATAATTTCGGATAGAAATTTGTAAACATCATAAAGATAGCTGCCAGTGGCGGTATAATTAATATTAGTGCATGAAATTCATGCCCGTGTAATACTGTCCTGAAACCAAACTACTTATTACTACTTTCTAAACATAGCCCTCTAACGATAAAGACTTTATACTTTTATTTGTAAACATCATAAAGATAGCTGCCAATAATATGAGATTAAAAATGGAAAATAATATTCACAAATCTTAAATTTGAGATATGATATCGATGAAGATGACATAAATTGAACTGGCTCATTAGCTAAGTTGGTTGAGCGTTGCCCCGGATAGGCAGAGGACCTGGGTTCGAGTCCCAGATGCGACTGAAATCTTTTTATTTTCCGTCCTTTTTTCCGGCTTCGTCCTTCATTTAGGATATGTTAATATTATTTGCTTCAATGATTAAATAAAGACTTTACTTTCACTTTCATAAAGATGGCCCACAGTCGATAATATTGCAAAACGTTGTTTTGTATAAATATCATTTTAAGACAACCTTCTACGTTGTCCATCATCTCATCAGATAATCTATCCTGATTTTTCAAGCACGTTTTCGTTTAGAAATGTCTAGAAAATGGCTGACTGCTTCATTCTTCGCAATCATATCATACAACGTTTTGTTACTAATGTTGCTGATTCTCGCACAGTGTTTGCTTAAGCACTGGAATATTTTATCTCCTTTATATTCTAGAATTATATTTGGTAGAATGGTAATACTTATTTCCTTTAGATATGTAATTACTTAACATTCATAAATGAATTAAAATTTATTTTATATTCACCACTTTATTAATATACACAACACATATCTGCATGTTTCGAAAGCGATGCTTTCTTCATCAGGAATATATAGAACACTAAAAAATAATAATGTCTAGTACAGACAAATGAAAAGCATAGAATACAATAATGTAAGAATAGACAAATTATAAACACAAACAAAAATTGATTAAAGTAGGTAAGTAATTAAGCAAAAATTATTATAAAACATTGAATAGCAAATTTTTATTAGCTGTTATATTTGAAAAAGACTGGAGGTGTGAGGGGGAAGGTTGGGAAAGGGCGGTTACGGGAGACAATTCCTTCGTTTGGACTTACCCTGGCGGTGGTGTCTTGGCAGGGAGCTCGGCTCTGGACATTCGACTAGCTCAGTTTCGGCGGGCCAAGAATCTCCTCTGCAGGGTCGTAGGCCGACAGGCAGTCTTATAATTGAGGTCGGGGGACTCTATTACTACGCTAAATGATGCTGTTATATGCTTTCAGACTCAGGGTTTATTTCAGTAGAAGGTACATACATGGTAAGTTATGCTACAATAATCAACAGCTAACCTAACCTCAAATGGAAGTTACGGGTGATTATTCTCTCTGATATTCTCTGAACGGGCGTGTTTAACAGGGGTGGTCTAGAAGAATTACAACACAAAGGGGAACATAAATTAGGCTTACGATTACTTCGTGGCGGCAGACGGATGGAGGGAAGTATCCGGAACAGACATCGTTGTCACAGAATTTAAAAGTAGTAAAGGCGAGACATCATGTTTTGGTGCTTGGTAGAAAGGATAAGGTCGATTAACACGCTGGGTATTGATTCGCCATGCTTGTGCTGGCGTCGCAATTTGCGGCCGCAGCCAAGAATGGCCGGGTGGCGTAATACACGATTCGGAAGCCGGGTGAGAAGTGCGGGAGCGTGGGCGTGCAAGCTA
This sequence comes from Halesus radiatus, assembly GCA_022606495.2. NCBI lineage: Eukaryota > Metazoa > Arthropoda > Insecta > Trichoptera > Limnephilidae > Halesus > Halesus radiatus. Next base: position 47,928 of record JAHDVE020004028.1, read on the forward strand.
CCATCGTGGCAAACGTGGCGCTGGCGTCGTTTTTACCGTTATTATTCACGAGTAGCTAGAATCCTTCTGCCGTTACATAACATAGCATTTAAAAAATGTTGTATTTTTATTAATAATAATAATATTCGGATGATTTTTATAGCGCCGTTTTTGTGAAAAATCACCTCAAGGGCGCTTTACAAATCTTACTTCCTATTCTTACATTATTCCTATATTAAATCTATGACATTATTTTTTTTTTGGACACTATCATTATACATTATTTATAGACCATATAAAGGATGCAGTTAAATTATCAAAACTAAATACGGCTTGGTCTAAGTTTTCATACATGTTTAATTGAAAAAAAAATAGAAGCTATCTGTATTTATTCCTTACGATATATTGCAAGACGCTAATACGAATGATAGGAGTTATGTGAAGTTGGGCGGCGGGTGAGGACGGGGGCCGGGGGTACTGATCCTTTCTTCCAATCTTCTTTGTCTTTGTTGGTGACGCCCCTGGGCTGCGTAACGGGACGCTCGGTGTTGGTTTGCCCATACGCCAGGTGGCGCTCGTCGGCCGGCTTCAGGATCTGGAAAGACCACATCAGCGTGTCGTCTATTTCTCGCCCCAGCCGGTGGTATCCTTCTCGGGTCGGACCACAGCAGGCCGCGGAGCAGCCTTCTCGGGCACGTCCGTGGGCCGCATGATGCACCGGATCTGCTCCGTGAACTGGAGGTCAGAACTCAGGTCGCCGTGACAGCAGAAGATCTTCTCGTCAAATGTTTTTATTTCCTATTGCGCCTTTCTCGGTAGCCACGAAATCTAATTTTGCGGATTGCAGTTGTGGTACAGTGTTCAAGGTTATACAGCGATATCTTTGCAGCTTATTAAAGGCTCCAAAATAGCACATTCACCATTAAGTTTGAGTTGTCTAGCTCGTATACGATATTGTTTACAATCACCACAGTTCAAAGAATAACATTGTAAATCATTTACTTTGGGACACTTTTAACAAGACTTTGACTTTGACTTTGACTTTACTTTGTTCACAGAGTTCCTAAACATGAGTTTACTGACTCTAACATAATTATAAAAAGATTTTCTATTGAAGCTTTACGTGAGTTTAATTTTTGGGTTTGTTGGAATTTTGAAACTTATAAAACTATACGCTGCAAATGTGGGCAGGGGATTCACTCCTTACGGAGGACACTTTTAGGTTTTTTATACTTAAAATTTTCATTCTCGCTATATTTAGCGAGAGAATTTATTGTAGGATTAGGGTGGCCTGCTAGGCCACCGTAGAACTTAGTTGCCTGGGTGACAATAAAATCTTTTATCAACGGAATGTTGGAATCATTATGGATGGTAGAAACTCTACACCATTTTGGCGCTGATAGCGCAAGTCTGATGACTTTATTTTGAAAGGTTTGCAATTTTTTTATGCTAGTGGCGGCAGCATACCCCCAAATGGGGCATGCATAAGTAAAACAAGGCCTGATGGTTGTTTTGTATAAAAGTAATTTGTTGTCCGTTGATAAACGACTTTTTTTGCCCATCATCGGGTAGAGTGCAGACAAGTATTTACTAGCTGATTTTACTTTTTCGGTTATATGTTTTTTCCAAGTTAACTTTGAATCTAGTATTACACCGAGATATTTGATTGATTTTTCCCAAGGTACTTTTTCTCCAAACAGTTTAATATTTGGAGGCCGTCTCGGCGTTGACCTTGAGAAGACTGTTGCGGCACTTTTAGAAGGGTTAATTGATATTCTCCATTTTTTGCACCATTCTTCAGTGAGAATGGTTTGATTTTGTACGCGGCTTGTAGCAGTGGCCTCTTGAGTAGAACTAGAAATGATATTAGTGTCGTCCGCAAATTGAGTGATTTTAATGTTACTATTTATCGGTTTCGGAATGTCGCTAGAGTAGATATTATATAATGATGGAGATAGCTGACTGCCTTGAGGGACCCCGGCTGAAAGGGGCCGTATAGTGGAGAAAATATTGTCTATTTTTACTTTGAAAGAACGCTCTCTTAGGTAACTATTTATTAATTGAATGATTCTAAGCGGGTAGCCTAGAGAGTTCATTTTGTATATTAGGCCATTATGCCAGACTTTGTCGAAGGCTTTACTGACGTCTAGAGAGAGGATTACTGTTTTTTTCTTAATATTGAAGCTCTCCGTGATGTGTTCCACGACACGGAGAAGTTGATGAGTGGTGGAATGACCTGCTCGAAAACCGTGCTGGAAGTCTGGCAAGAATTTACTATCCTGAGTGAATGCGTTTAAACGTATGAGAATTACTTTTTCCAGGACCTTACCTAGGCAGGGAAGAAGACTTATTGGCCTGTGGTTCTCCGTTAATAATGGATCCTTGCCCGGTTTTGGAATTAAAATTACGTCAGCTTGTTTAAAGGCCTTTGGAAAGCAACGCAGCCGAAGTGCTGCGTTGCAGATTGCAGTCAGGGCACAGATGCCTTTTTTAGGAAGATATTTCAGGATTTTATTAGAAATGCCGTCAGGACCGGCCGCTTTTTTCTTTTTTAAATCTTTAATAATTTTATTTATTTCCTTAGGAGTGGTGAACCTGATCGGTTTATCCTGAGGATCGAGTTTTAAAATTGCTTCTACTTTTGAATCCACCTTTTTTACGAAGGCTGGATCGTCATGGTCTGTGTTGGGAGTGAACTGCGCTTCGAGGCTGTCTGCGAAGGCTTCGGCCTTGTCCGCAGAGGAGAATACCTTTCCGTTGAGGCCTTGAAGCGGTGAGATTTTACTTTTTGGGCGCCTGAGAGTTTTAGACAGCTTCCAGTACGCTGCTTTATCGTCTTCTAATGACTCTATGAATTCGTGCCACCGCTCATTTCTATGTTCGCTGAGGGCGTCGCGTACTTCTCTGTTTAATCGATTTAGATGTTGCTTTACTATGGGATTGCACGATCTTTGCCACTCTTTCCTAACAAGATTTTTCTCCCTAATAAGATCTTTGATCTCTTCGGGTATTCCGTGGTGAGTTGTTTCGTTGGGAATCTCAACGGACGCCTCGTTGATGCATGATTTTATAGCTTGAATCAGATTTGAAGTGGCAACATTTAACGTTATTTCGTCGGGAATTGACGTCGGTATTTTTATGTTTTTATTTATTAGTTCATTGAATTTATTCCAGTTGATTTTTGTTTTTATAGGTAAGTCCGGGACCAGTGGATTTGAGCCTCCTGTTAATGTTAGAAGAACCGGATCGTGGTCGGAGGATAATTCGTTTAGAACTCTGAGGGAGTGTAGGTGGCTTGTATTTTTAAGAACGATGATATCGATCACATCCGGCCTGCCGTTGTGATGATTCAGCGTGGGTCTATCGGGCGCGTCGACAACGATGGAGTTCGTACTCGCGTACTTTGCGAGTACGTTCCCTTTTGTGTTATTTTGAAGGCTATGCCACGATCCGTGTTTGGCGTTCATGTCCCCGGCTATTATGGTAGGGACATCTTCTTCTAGCAGTTTGTCTATTTCTGAGGGAATTAATTGGCGATTTGGTGGCACGTAAACGGAAATGAGTTTAAGAGGTCCTGAAGAAGTGTTAATTATTACCGAGGTGGATTCGATATTTTTATTGGAGAATGAATGTGCTAGATGGTGATCAATATTGTTTTTACAGCGGTTCCGCCTCCTCTATTGCCGAGTCTGTCATCACGGTAGGTGATATAATTGGGTAACCTGAAATTACGTGATGGTTTTAGCCACGTTTCATTGATTAAAAATACCTCGATCCTGTGTTCGTGCAGGAATTCAATTATCTCATCACGATGTGAGTTGACAGACCCGTTGGCGTTCCAATAGGCTGTCTGCAAGTTGACAATTTTTGGATGGTGTCTAGACATTATGAACAGTTAGATACGCTTGGATAGTTGCCAGGGCCGCGGTGGCATGCTGGATAGTGAATTGGAGCTCGGTCGCTTTTTCTATGAGCGCTTTAATGTGTACAGGGTCAGGGGGGGGAGGAGGGAACTGGGCAGTGGAAGTGCCCTGAGAAGCTTGGTCGGCTTCCGGTTCTCTCTCCAGCCGGTATTGCTGGCTGGAGGATTGGCTGGCATGAGCCTTCTTCTCCTGATGAGAGAAGCGGGGCTTGTAAAAGTGGGGTTCAGGCCACTTGCGAGGGGGATTAGGGACTGGGCGGCCCGAGATGGGGTGGTTGGAAGATGAAAGGGGGGGGTATTCCGCTAGAGAAGCTGCGGGTTGTGCCGGCCTGTTAGGGTAGTCCCGGGGGGCTTGATTTGCGCCCTGTCTCGTCTGCTCACGCCGATGCGGGTTTAAGGGGATAGGGTTTTTGATACTCTGGCGATACTGCTCCCTGTTAGCATTATAATTACTCCGGTAGTTATTGTTTTTATTATAATTTCTGTTTTGGGGCCTAGCAGGGCACCCACCGTAGTTGGCCGTATGGGCCCCGTCGCATAGAGCACACTTTGCTGGTGTGCTCCGGTCCTTCGTACATTCCGATGACCGATGTGACCCTGCGCATTTAACGCACCTTTCTTCTCCGTGGCAACAGGTGGCCGAGTGCCCGTGAGCCTGGCAGCGGAAACACTGCCCCACTCGTGATTTATTCCGGAGGGATTCGACTTGTATCCTCAGCCGGAAGATGCTAACAAGCGAGGTGAAAATATTTTTGCCCGCTTCGTTCTTCGTCAGAGTGACGAGCACGAGGGGGATAGGTTTTTTTGTGCGCCCGTCTTTCATCCGGTGCACCGAAATTACTGGATAAGAACGAATCAATTCGTCCTTAATCTCCTCTGAGGAGATATCCTCCGGGATGCCTCTGAGGACAACCCTCAGGGGCTTCTCCTCCGGGAGTCGGAAAGAGTGAAATTCTACTTTCCTCGAGATCAGGTAACGCGTCACCGCGTGATGGTCGCGCGGTGATTTGGTTATGATGTGCAAACCGTTGCCCATATTTTTTGCTGAAAAATCAATGCCCTTATTCTCTAGGGCGCGGAGAATGGCCATCGTGTCAGATTTCCTATGTAGAACGATGGGTGGAATTCGCATCGATTTTTTTATTGCTGAGGGCTCTTCGGCTTGAGCCGGGGAAGTAGCGGGCTGGTCCTCTTGGGACTGAGACGCGCGAGCGACTGGCGAGGGAGTCCTTAGAGACTCGTATCTATTGGGCGTTTTAAGGAGAGCCTCCGTGAAGCTCTTCTTGTGCATCGGGGAAAATCTAGGTGATCTCGGCGAATTGACCGGAGTAAGTGATCCGTCGGAGTTTGCGCGGTTGCGTTTTCGCCTAACGATCGAGTAAACGGACTCGTCAGAAGAAGAAGGGTATCCTTCTTCCTCCATTGCCTCATGCGAGTAGGCAAGTTTAGGGTAGTCAGACGGTGAATTTACAGAAGGGGACTTTGCAGCTTCTTGCGACGCAAATTCGCGGTTTATGAGCACGTTCAGGTGCTCCTTTTCTTCAGCTGAAAGCTCTTGATTTTGCCTTGCAAACATGAAGGCGGCTAGAGTGTTTTCATATACGGCGGCGGTATTCATACTGAATTATTTATTGATGGCAAAAATTTTAAAAGAAAATTGTTATTTTTAAAATAATATAATAATATATTTAAAGTGGTTTACGAAGGTGAATTTGGTGTAATTAGTAGTGAAGGACAGTGACTAATTGACTTTACAGGTTGAAATTTCCTGGAATTTCGCTCGGCGCGCGGCTAATTGCTTTTTCGGGCGGGCGAATTTCGGAGAAGAAATATTATGTTACTATGCAAGTTTGTCGTTATGACGTCTTGGGAAAAAACGCGGTGTTATATTTTTTTTTCAAATATTGTATTTAGTTAAAAACGGATAAATTACTTGTATGTAAGGATTTTAGTGATTTTATAATTTTGACTTTTTAGCTGAACGTGAACTCTGTATAATAACAAAGGTAAGGAACCAAAGTAAAGACTTACTGAGTGCTGGGTGCGCTGGAGCTGCTTTTGGCACTTTATGCACACGATCACACACGACCACAGAGCTGATTTATTGGTTTTAAACCCGCTCGATGAACGGTCCTACTCTTCTTTCGGACGGATTCAACTAACGGGTGAACAAACCGCAAAAGTTCAAAGCACTAGCACTGAAAGGCTGGAAACACACAGAAAAGCTGGTCACTGAGTTTAATGGTTGCTTTGATTTAAATAGAAACTCAAAGCAAGGATCGCGAAACTTGAAGCCAATAGCTTACGCGATAAATATCACGAAAACAATTGAAAAATACACTTTAAACCACTGAAGATTGTTTAAGTAAAAACACAATATGCAAGGAGTTCACTACGGTTGGCGCAGAGAGGTGTTGACTGTTCAGCGAGCTGAACAAGGATTTTGATTTTTGACTTTTAACAAGCAAAAAGGTCTTTTAATAAGCACATGTGTCGAACGCTTCGACCGACCGATGCTTTTGGGTTAGTTTAGAACGACGCGACAGATTTGAACTTAAAATATTTGGGTTTTTATTTGATTTTTTATTATAAACTTGATTTAAGCCCGAAACGGCCACACTAAAATTATATGATTTTTATAAATGTAACCTATAAATTATTGCGGTTATTTTACGCTACTTTAACACCGAAAAAATTAAGAACTAAGCAATATTTCCCAGATAAACTGGAGCGCTTATAAAAAGCTGCCGGCTGCTGCGAGAGCGCCAAAATATTATTATTATTAATATTAATATGAAAATAATTATATATTTAAAAAAAATATTTGATTATTACTTAAATTTAATTCAAAATTAAAGCTTTTCCTGATTTCAAATTTTCAAAATTGTCTAATTGTAAACCGGCTGTATTTGTATGTAAGATTTTTTAGCATTTATTTACATTAAAAGAATGATTGGTTTCTAAAATATGATTTGCAAATTCAGAATAATTGTTATTATTTAAACACTTTAGGTGTTACTTTACTTAAAATTAATTCGATTATTAAGATTCTATCTAAAAGATTATTTTATGTGCCCCTCTGCATTGGAAGCTCGGTTATTATTATTTGGTGTTACTAAAATGCACGAGAGATGGCGGTAAGACCCTTTTGGAAAAAGGCGCGAGATGAGTTGCGCAAAATTCGAATGTTAGAGAAAAGACAACATTTTTATCGCAATCGCCCATCTTATCGAGTGTACCATAAGATATTTTAGCCAACATTTTTGCTCTGTCGAAAATAAATTGGAATTTCGTGAATTTATTCCAACATCGTTTAACTATTATAGTTTTTTGCGCGATAACCTGTGTCCGTGCTTTTTTTTTAATTTAGTTAAAGGTTAGATTCATTTTTCGGATTCACTAGAATTTCTGCCTTCATTGACTAGAACAGTCGACCATAAAAGCCGACCGTATTGCATGGAAAGTAGCGTCGATCAATTTCAATTAACGTTTTTGTATGTATATGGGTATTTTTATTATAATTTTAAGAGAGAATCTAAGGATCGAAATGACAATCTAGTCTCCTTCAACGGAACCAATCTTCTCAACAAACCCTCCATTGATATGCTTAGTGTTACCGCAAGTGACCATCTCAGGTATGGGGGCTCCATCGAAACAAGAGTAAAGTTAGGCTCTCAGAAGCTGGGCGTACTGTACAGACCCCGCAAATACTTTAATAGTACACAACTGTGTACCCCGTGTAAATCGCATATGCGCCCTACTGTAGAATTTGGCAGCCACATCTGTACTAAAAAAAAACGAAAATATTGAGTAATATTGATAAGACTGAGTTACGTATCACTCAGCTTTATGAGCCGACGACTAAACTCGTGGATGCAGCCCGAAGAGGGCGCAGCAAATAGTTAATAACATATTAAATATATTTTATTCAGTCAGTACAAAAAGTAACTTAAGTAAATTGTTTCTGACCAAATGTTTGTCATTTTTCCTTTCCTCGGTTAGGGTTTTTAATCCAGTTCCGATCTTTTCCCAAAGAGCACAAATAATGTAACATAAATTCAGTCAACTAAATCAAACCACGAGATTATAATAGTAATAAGGCCAAAGTGCCACTAATGTATATGTTTGTAATTATAAAAAAAACTAAAGAATTAACTGTCAGTCAGCATATATTCTCTTTTGACTCTCCCTAAACCAAGAAGCCAAACATAAACCAATTTTCGCAGAACAATTGTAATTTTCGATTTCCACGTATCGGGTATGATGTTGAACATTTTTGAACCTAAGTATGAAAATTGCTTTTGAGCAAGGGATGTCATGGTGGTAGGTGGAACTATTGGATTACTTCTAGAATTCATCTGTCACATGAGAACAGGCTGCTTCTACGACTCGTTCTTATATTCAAGAGCTGGGGGGTGGAATGATCTGCCGGCCTCTGTGTTTCCTCCCTCCTACAGCATATCTTCAAAACCCAGATTCACTCCTTCCTATCCTCTAAAAGACCCGCCACACAGTATCCGCAAAGATAACATAGACCTTCAAGGAATTTATTTCCCTCAGGGCCACCTGTGTGGAGTTATTGTAAAAAAAAAAGCACGAATTTCACAAAGTAAAAAGCCTAGTAGTTGATATGGGCTATTGAAATGTCTTATCAATGGTCCTGGTGTTGACAACGCCAGATTCTTCTATTGTAACAATACGGGAAAGGAATTTTTTCGGTCCTTTCCATCCACTGAACGAAGATACAGACAACAAACACATCCACGGGGAGTTACTTCATCTCTAGAAACAGGTGGAAGAGTATAATTAAGTTGGCCGCCAAGAAGTTAATTAACAAGGTCGCCCTCTCGAATAACATCCCTTGTTTCAGGAATTAACCCCGGCGCAGATTTGTGGACGACAGGTAAGAATCCGACAATAGCCGGGTCACGGTAGGAATGAATTAAGATTGTACATTTATCTCAGGCATTTGCATGAAGACTCGCTGGACCACCGCGGGGGTGATCGAGATGACTGATGGCGGAGGGGGCTTACTTTGATCGACAATTATTATTTTGTCTTTCGCCCTCCGTGGATCTTCAAGCTTCCTGCCAAGTCTACTAAAATGTTGAAGGATTCATTCATATAAAGCATATGAGGATATCCTCTTTCACGAGGAAGTAACTTATTCGGTATCTAGACTTTTATAGCGTAACACACAGAGCAAATAATACATAGAGATGCGCTACACGCAAGGGGAGGAAACCAAAATAAGGGGGGCTAGCCGCGTCGAACAGAAAATAATTAAAAAGGGTCGACTTGTTTGCAAAAACCGAGTATTTATTTTATTAGGGTGTTTAGTTTTACTAATAATAATGAAAAATTGACCATTTTTTTTAACTAAAATCACCGCAGTGGCGCTTCACATCTTGTTAAAGTGTGTAGCCCCTCTTAAATAGATATGTTTTTAGACTTTTATTAAAGGTTTCGAAGTTTTTGACCTCAATCCAAATGAAAGGTCATTCCAAGAATGTGAGAACAGTGCATTGAAAGCAACCCAAATTTAGCAGCGTTCGTACTAGAGGGTTCAACCGGTCTGTTCGACGCATCAGACATGGCCGATACAAGCGTGAGTTGTCTCTGAGTAAGATTGTCCCTCACGCAGAGATCAGTCAAGTATGATAGTGACAACCCGTTCAGTGCCTTATATAATTGTACCAGACGTAATGGCACACAAACGAAATGTATGGAGCAGCTGATCCCGATCTGCGTAGAGGGCTGGGAATGGAGAAAGCACGCCGTACTAACGACAAGACCCTTATTTACGACTTTTGTAATTCTGCAGGCCTTGTCTGTGGGACGTTGCTTGGTCTGGTTCCGGTGCGAGGCAGTAGTCCGATGGAAGTCCAGGGTAAAGCGGTGGTCAGAAGAAATAAAGCGAGTAGATGGGAAGTCGAGCGAGCAGTGGAGAGAGAAGGCGTCTTGTCAGGCTGGCGATCGAATTCTAACTAACTCAAACTGGTTTTCGCAGGCTACTTGAGGTAGTCTGTGACGCGCTGACCTACCGCGCTGTGTGGATGCCCGACAAGCCCCCCTCTCTTTCCCACCGCCGTACTGCTGATGTTTTTATTCAATTCATTTCAAACAAATGTGGCTAGGCACATCCCGCCAATCAAACAACATATTTACAAAGGCATCGGGGGAGTCAGAATCATTTTCGAACAGCGAAACAATATTTATTAGAAGATCCGACCCCCTTACAAATTAGGCATAATATCAATCTATACATTTAAAAAACTAGACACACAATATTATTAATTAAAAAGGCGGCAAGACGTCCGACACAATAATATAAGATAAATATTAAACCGAACTTTTTCTGTGACTCTGTGCCATTGTAGGCAATCACGTAGAAGAGGTTTGATGTGGCAGTATTTAGTGGCACCGCATATTAGACGAGTTGCTTGCTAGGTATGAAACGGTGTTTAGGTTAGATGACCTAATTGTAGGTAGAAAAAGAGTGAGATTTAGATTTTATTACGCTAAATTCTTGTTTAAATGCGCCATCGTCTCTTCGGGTCGAAGATGACGCCTTCACCTCAGGGTAGAACTATGAGCCTTTCTCAAAGCCGGGGCACTGTATCGTATAAATAGCAGGTAAATTTTGTTTCTGATTAAAAGGATATCAGAAAAATTTAATATTTCATTAGTCTATGTAAAAAAATTATGCAGTCTTATGCATTATTGTGGATTTTATGCAGTCTCAGTTCATTATCCATTTGTTGAGAAATACGAAAAAATTGCGAGAACGAATTTACCCTAGATTAATTCATTATTCCCGTTTTTTTGTGTAACTCCTAAGCTTAAGTTCCAGATATATATTTTTTTATATGAATACCGCACAAGAATCCCAACTGCTCCCAACCATCTGGAGCCAGTGAGACTATGGCATCCCCAATTGGGGAATGTTGTGTAGCTGAAGGTATTAGGGTGTGGATGGATAAGGGGAAGAGGAAGGTGGGGAAATTCCTGGCTATTCAGATCTGGTCTCCAAACACGACTAAAAGCCATTTCAAGCAACGTTTCAATTCTGAAGCGTGGTCTCTCGCCAGTGACGATACTGAGAGTATCTTCCACTCTGGAACGTGCGGAAATATACTAAATATTATTTTTTAATTAATTAATTGTCAAACGGCGCAAATTAGTTAAATAAAAATTACTTACGCACGCCGGGATTTGAACCCGCGACCTTCGGATTCGTAGTCCAGAGCCTTACCCCTAGACCATGGAGGCCGTCAAAGATATCCCCTTGTTCATCGGATAAAATGTATTACTGTGTGTTTTATATATTATATTAATATTATGTATATTATTCAATGGGACGGTCAGAAAAAAGTAATATTTCTGATTAGATTTTGATAAATACTAAGCCCATGTAACTTTATAAAATATTGAATAAATATTTTTCTGTTTAAAAACATTATGTTTATCGTATCGCGTAATAATACTATCATTATTTTGAATTAATAAATAATAACTCTCCGACGTCCCTCTCCCCGTTAAATGGCCATTTCTAAATATTTATAAAATTCATACGAAAAATTTTTAAAACTATAACCAGCCAACATTTGAACATGGTCATTAGGCACGCCGCTGGTCCTGACCCCATCTTTACGACAATTTTTTATATAATAATCTGATTCAAAATTTTATGAAAAGTACCCATGGTTTTTTTGGTAACTTTCTATTTAAGCCAGTTTATTTTTTTGCGGTTTTCGATCTCGAATCCATTTTTTTTTCGACAAAAGCTTTAAAATCAAAGAAATACAATGAGGTTTATAAACTTCAATAAGTTATTAAAAAAAATTAAATATTCTTTCTAAACTTGTATTAAAAGTCAATAGAAATCGGATAGGTATATTCGAATTTTGTAATCATCATAAAGATAGTGGTCCATTATATGGGATTTAATGTAAGATAATATTGACAAGTATTGAATTTGAGGTACGATATTGATGAAGATGACCTAAATGGTCTGGTCAGTCGGTAGAACGGTTGTCCCGGTAAGACAGAGGGTTCGATTCCCAGATGATACTGATGACTTTTTATTTTCTGTTGTGTTTTCGGTTTCGGATTTCATTCAGGATTTGTTTATATTACCTTCTTCAATGATTAAAGTAATCCGCTTGTTCCAACTCTTTAGTAATCTAAGATCTTCCAGTAGTTTTAACGTTCGTGACGACCGAATACATTTTGTCCGATACGTTACTTTGTTCTTTTCCGATATTTCTATGAAGCATGCATTGAATCTCCCTCATTTTGAGTGTGTCTTACTTCTAAAAATCTATTGAAGATATCGACCCCACTTTTCCAATGCCATAAGAAATAAGGCGATTATGAACCAATTACGGTTTTGACCACTTTGTTGTCGGAATATATTTAAATTTTCATCGTGTCTATCGAAACCTGAATTTCTATAAAATTTCATAGACAAGTCGCTATTTTATTTGCTCCTCTTTTGGCAAAATGATAATACCATAAATTCATAATTAGTAATACCCTGTACGTGTTTATCAAGAAATAAAAAATATTTTTGTATTTCAAACATGTATTTGCATAGAGCTTTACCAGCCGACTTCTCCCGGGATAATATACTTTATTTTTATTTTCCTATATATTTCGCTGATGCACACTGGGAAAAAAAATTCCATGCTCTATATATCTTATGATGGAAATAACGCCGAGAGCAGAAAATAGATGCTTTGATTTATACTCCAGAGTTTCAAAAGTTGAACAAATTTATTTGCTGTGCCAGTTTTCAAAACTCATTTCGAGAGCTTTTGCTCCTTGGAATTCGGAAAAACAAACAAATTGTCTGTTTTATACTTAATACTTGAAACTTAATGCATTATAGTTAATAATGTCCTCCGTGGTTGAGTGGCTACGATCCTCGGCTACGAATCCGGAGGTCGCAGGTCAAGTAAATTTTAAATGCAAGTATATTTTTTGTTATCAATTTGTATTATTTCACAATTTATTCATTTAAAATGACATAATAGTATGTTTGCGCCACGTTCCAAAGTGGTAGATACTTTCAGTATCGCCTTAGTGAAAGACCACCATTCAAAATCGAAACGTTGATTAAAGTGGCTTTAGCCGTGTTTGGTGACCATGTCTGAATATCCGGGTACTTCCCCACCTTCCTCTCCTCAATCTCCTTCCCCTTCCCACTATAGCTGGGACTCTTGTTCGGTACTTACATAAAAAGGTAACTTAGAATAGATAAGAAGAGCAACACAAAAACCATAGACATGTTTAGGATAGGGGAAAAAGACAGCAACAAACTAGATTTACAATTAATATAATATACCGCTGTTTTGCAGATTTTTTTCTAATAGACCGCAACAAATACATTATGCAATCAGTCCAGTAGACCTTTTTTCTTTCAGTCTCGAGCTCCTTCGTTGACTTACTACACCGCAGGTTGATCCCGTGTTTAATCTCCTAAAGCGTTTGGACCAAAGTAAAGCCATTTTGGAGCCTTTTTAATTGCTTTCGAGATGAATGAAAATTCTTGGAGGGAAAAAAGCCGCGGCCGCCTTTTTCTGCTCTTTGATACAGCTTTTTAATTTATCCGGAACTAACAAGACTAGGGTTCTCTGTCCAGTGCAGAGTGTTAAAATTACATCAACCAAGGCCGGGACACCGAATCAATTTGGCCTTCTATTGACATGAGCTATGTATTTTTGTTAAACAAGTCATTCTATTAAAACAATTTGTATATTTTTGTACACATGTACAAACTGATGAAATTAATAAATAAATAAACGTTTTCTTAAAATGCAATTACTTTCTCTTTTAAACTATTATTAAATTTAAAAAAATGCTGATTAGACATTAGAAGATTTCTCTGCCATATAACTTAGAATTATGTTTAAACATCTAAATATTTATTTAATTTAGATTTATAATTATTGAATATTCTTTCCCGTAAAATCTTGTCTCAAAGAATTATTCCTTGTCCCTGTGCATTTATCTCAATTCATCCTAAATCCTCATTTGGGCAAAGACATTATTTGTACCATGCTCCACTTCTATTTAACAGCCTTCCAGATCACATTAAATCGTCAAACTCCTCGTGCTCATTTAAAAAGAATGTTAAATTATGTGTGCTATCCGAGGATTTCCAACATATTCTTTCATACAATAAAAAACACATAAATTTGTTGTAGACCACTTTTATTTTATCAAAACTCTACCGGTTTCGGAAGCACCCTTCCTTCATCAGGAGAATATTAAAACTGAAATAATAAAATTTAATATTCTCCTGATGAAGGAAGGGTGCTTCCGAAACCGGTAGAGTTTTGATAAAATAAAAGTGGTCTACAACAAATTTATGTGTTTTTTATTGTAAATTATGGCGAACCACAAAGTTAATGCTTTTTACAAATATGTAATATTCTTTCATCTTTGTCCTTTTAAATTATGGCATAATTTTTTGTATGTGTATATTTTTACATCCTTTTCCTTTTATAATGTTTTTCTTTCTTTCTTCTGTCCTTTAAGTAATAGTTTTATTATATTTTTTCTTGCAATTAAATTTCAATGCGTATCATGGTCACCCTACATGTTTACTACATTATAATGTAATGAATATCCTAGTGAGGTTAAAAAAAATACAATGTAAAGAAACAATAAATAAAAATAAATGTAAACACTTGCTGGCTGGTGTTTCCTGAAATGTACCAGAGATGGCGCTAAAATAACCCTTTTGAGAGAAGGAATTGCTAGATGAAGATTTTTAAAACATTCGAAATATTTTATGAAACAGGAAATACGGTGTATCTCGTTTTTTAACAGTTTCGTACGTGGACATTTAAAAACTCCATAGCTCATTGTAGAAATCAAGATGTTGGCTAAAAACGGTTGGATTATTATAGAAATCAAGACGGAATGTAGAGTAGAAAATTCATTACGCCAAAGTTCAAGGGATTTTGCTCCTTTAGAAATCACGCAAACGTACCATCTAGTTCGCAGTTAAGATTTTACTATTCATGGATAGAATTAAAAGATCGTTTATACCCAATAACTGTCATAAAATTAAGAATACACACTAGAAATACCTTCCAAGTAGATTTGAATGGAAATCGACGTCGCCACTGAATTAGTGCCTTTTGTTTTTAGCCTCCAATGAGAATAATTCGCATTGACTCTCTAGAGGCTTGCACTGCCTACATTTCCATTCCATTTGATCGAAATGAAATGATAGTGAAACATTTTTTTCTATTGGAAATTTAAGGCCGGAATGGCCAGACTTTTGGATCACGAAACACGCCCACGTCGTAATATTTATTTTTTCTATCCTCTCTGTACACAATTATTGTCGTATGTTTGACTTGCGACTTATAAATTATAGCCTTTTTATGAGTTTTGTTTATGTTTTTATTTATTTAATTTAAAATGGGACATATGTAATTGGTTGTATGTATTCTAATATTAACATAATATATCTTAAATACGTTTTTTTCGCAATTTAAGTCACAATATACAATTAAAAATTACAATTTAAACTTTACAAATTACGACATTAAACATTGCACTTTACGTATTTTGCCACTTCCGTCACCGTTTCCCCCCATATTATTTCCTGATATATTTGACATTTTGTAAAACAGTCAAACGGTATGGAAGTGTGCCGTCTATCGCTGATCTAAGGCAAACTGCACGGACTATCAAAGCGGCTATGCAATGAAAGTGTGAATGAACTACATGTGGTGTGTAGGTAGAAACAAAGGCGGGACACCACTGTGCGTAGATTCAATTTGCAGTAAGGTGGATGAACGATATTACACTTTTGTACGCACTGTTTCATATTGATAACATTATGCCTCTATGACTCGTAATGGTTTGAATTACTGCCATCTCGTTATTGAATATGTTAACTTCATATCACGCAATAATTTTGAATTGATTTTTTTTAATTACCGCCATCTTTCAAATATTAGGCAAACCTTTATCAAATAGAATCCAATTAGATAAATGATTGTTTTGAAAATCGACAACAGAGCTCCACATGTAAGAAATACTTTACTTTCTGACCGTCTACTTTGGCCCTTAACGTATTACTTTAAATTTTAACACATTTTCCTTTTCTTTTATATTGGCCTGTATTTCTTAGAAGATCTTCATACCTCTATATGATTATTTATTTATTTCTATTTATTTACAGCAAATTTTTATAACATGAGCATTTATTATATAAAAATATGTACTCTAAATTATTAAGATTAATATATAATACCGTTTCGTACTGGGATGGTCGCGTATTTATGATGTAGTATTATTGTGAAATGGTTATACAATTATATTTCAGAATAATAGAAATAAAATTAAATATAGTAAAAACGATAAAAATGCAAATAAATTCTGTATATTTAATGTAAATGTTGTTATGTTGGATTTGGCGTAATTAAGTTATGAAAAAAAAATCTGTTCCTTTTGATTTTATCCAGTTACATTAAATGGTGTAACATCTCCTGCTGTTATTCGACTTTATCTTAGTATTCGTGGGTGAATCTGATGGATGAAGAGCGGAAAGATTTGGATATAAAGCGTGATACTGGAAATAAAACCCTATTCACATTTAAACATAGTATTTATTGGCTCTAAAAAACCCCGACAACATTTTAGAGAAAAGATAAGAGTAGAGAGGAGTATTAATTCAAAATTAAACGGTTTAAATGATAAATGATGGCTCTTGTGGACAGATTCTTCTCCTCAGCATCAGGCAAGGCCGCTCCAGTCCTGATGTTCACCGATTCCCACGATCATCTTCAGCGAAGTCTATGACGATACTTCGAAAGCGCCATCCGCTACAGCATCTCCCGTGGGGTTCAGTCAATAATATGTGAGGATGCTACCTTAGGTCCTGTTTAGTCGTCGATATAGCTACCGACTCTCGTGTCCGTTCATCCTCAGCAGGGATTTTCTCCAACGCCCAGGCACGCGCTGTTGGGGTTGATAACCTTACAATTTGGCCATCAGTAAACTAAAAACATACCCACTTCGGGTAGATTGGGTAGATGCACCCCGGCATCAAACAGAAAAGAAAAACTAACCCATAATCACTCCCTTCAATCACGTCGAGCTCCACGGCCCGTGTCAGGTTATGTCTGACGCCATCTTGTCTTGCCTCTCTTCCGTCGGATGTCTCCCATAGACATTTCCTCAAATCTCTTCCGTAGACAATAGAAGTGATGCCTTTATAAGCGGGGTAGGTATTTACGTTACAAACATTCTGGAAAAAAGAAAATAGGAAACTAATCTCCAATCTCTCTAATACATAAAAATGAATGTTTGTCTCTCTGTCCTCAATTTTCTTCAAAATATCAATTGACCGATTTCGTTGAAAATAGCACATTTCGTTCTTATCAGTGCCGGGAAGTTATGGAGAGTAGTTTGAATGAAATTCAATATGTAAAACTGTTGCTATAACGTTTTAAAATTATTATGAAAAACATTGAACTCGCTAAAAGAATTCAGTTCAAGCTATGCCGCGTGGTATTTAAAGCAAACAACAAAATAGTCCCGCCTCACTTATTGAAGCTTTATTTTCTTGAAAACACTAATTTACTACATCTATTTCTTAGACCAGCAACCTCGTCAGCTATCGACAAGTTGAACTACCCAAAGTTCATCCCAGATACTAAGTTCGAAGATTGCACTTTTGTGGAATTACCCCATAAAACTTTAAATAAACTCTCAGCGAATAAACTACTGAACTAAGATGCATAAGAAACTCAACAGAAACCATAGAAACATCATACTCTCCGAAAATTGTGTACCTAAAAACAAAATAATAAAACAAGAACCATTATTTCTGGAATAGCTCTTAGTAACTTAATTTGTTTGTTGTGGAGTGACGAACCGTATATTTTTAACTAAACCGCATTTCCTTGGGAAAAGTACTTTAAAAATTCTTATGAGTTGAGTGTATTCACATTTAATATAATGGAAATCGAAGGAGCGTGTTTTAGGGTATGTAATTAATGAGGCGATTCACCAATGGTTAACAGCAGTTGATTTATTTATGTAACGGTTATAAAAACTTATGATTAAATTTACACGGTACAGATAAAAACAAGAAATAACATAAAATTAATTAAATACAGAACAAGGAGTTCTAGACGATCATCATGAAGTGTTCTATTATGGAAAAACTCCGACTATATAGGAAATATAGATGTCACTACTGTCGCCGTGCTTCAGGTGTTTGATGGGTGTTGAAATATTAAATCTTAGTAGCCAGTTCATCAGATAGAAGCAGGAAGCTATAGTAGAATTGTATTATAACTACGAAGAAGCATGCATTTGTAGTCGACAGAAAATATGACACCATAAAAGACGACAAATCCAAGTGTCCATAGGTGGATAGATTTATGAAATTTTATATATAAGACAGAAAATCAATCTGCTGAAGTAACAATGATCGTCATCTCTGGATCCGTAAATTTTGCACAGCTTTTTCAGTGTTTTTCAATGCATCAATTTTCAGTTCGCAACATCATTTCCATCATGAGCTATGGGGCTTTAAAATTTCCATCTACCTGCAAAGAAATAAGTTGAAAAACATCGTTTTCTTTATTCCATTCTTCAACAAGGTAACAAAGTAGGGGACGGTATTCACAGTATTGCCCTGATGAGAGATCAGCATTCAAAATCAAAACGCTGCTCGAAATGACTTTAGATATCTTTATTGACCAGATCTTAATGGCCGGGTAGGTACTTCACAACCTTCTCTCTCTCCTGTCTAAATCGTTCAATAAGAAAAATGATTTGGTTTTAAACAATTTAAAACACGAGCGAAGCCGGGTAGCGATGATCGCAATTTTAAAATAGAGTAAAAAAACAACAGTTAGTAGCCGAGTGGATATATGCATTGGGTTTCAAGCAACATTTCCACTTATAATTACGGAAAATGGAGGAAATCAAATATTGTCAGGTTATTCGTAACCCCCTCTTTAAAAAATATTTCATAAATTAATTAAAAATTACTTTGTAATCATCGCTTTATTTATATATACATATCAACATGTTTCGAAAACGATGCTTTCCTGATCAGGAATATACAGATTACTAAAAATAATAATTTTAAGTATAGACAAAAAATGTTAATAAAAAAATTATTATAAAACGTTGAATAACAAATTTATGTTAGAAATTAAAAAATATATTAATTTTAATATGAAAGTAAATTCAAGAGATAGCTATTTAAAATAAATATTCGATTTTTAATTATATTCAGTTCACTATTAATACTTTTTCTAATTTATAAAATTTCAAATTTGTCTAATTGTAAACCGGTTGTATTAGCGTGTAAATTTTTTAAACCTTTATTTATATCAAAAGAGTGATTGGTTTAAAAAAAAAGGTTGGCAAATTCAGAATAATAATTATTATTTAACACCTTTTTAGCACATAAAACACAGTTTACAATTCTTTGAAATATAAATAAATAAAAGCCCTACAGTAGCAATAAGCAGCCCGCTCACTGGGTTGAGAAGATTATCTCCACGTTTATGCACCTCTAACCACAGTTGACACAGGAAGAGGGAGAAATGTTCCCTGGCACTGTACACAAAAAAATTACAATACGATATACGATGTAAACACCTTAGGTGTTTCTTAACACTAAATATTAAATGAAAATAAAACAATAACTTTGTTTATAACCACGAGAATTTTATTTAATTTTATTACGACCGACCGGTTTCGCTTAACATAAGCATCTTCGGGGTACAAAAATTAAACAGTTTAATTTTTGTAACCTGAAGATGCTTATGTTAAGCGAAACCTATCGGTCGTAATAAAATTAAATAAAATTCTCGTGGTTATAAACAAAGTTATTGTTTTATTTTCATTAAATATGTCTAACCACAAAGTGACTGCTTTCTATCAAAATACTAAATATTAAAATTTCTTTTAGTCTATCCTATGTAAAAAAATCGCAATCGTTATAAATTAATTTATATACCCCAGATTTATTTGAAATATTAGCTTTATCCTTGTTATTCAAAAAAAATATATATATATATAAATATGTATTATTAGTATAAAAAGCTGGTTTATGGTATTTGGGGTGTTATTAATTAATAAATTATCATTTAAAAGAGTATTTTTCTCCATTGTTTATTAACATCAATTATTTGTGGATATATTATTTTTTAGTGTTATGTATATTCCTGATAAGAAAAGCTTCGCTTTCGAAACATGAAAGTGGTGATTACAAAGTAATTTTTAATTCATTTGTTAATAATGACACCACAAAGTAAATACCAATCTTTTGAAGAAATTATAATAATATTTCAACAATTTCCACTTTCCGCTACTGAAATCTAGCCTAAATTTATATCCAAGTCAGAATAAATTCATACACCGTTCTCACATGACGTTATATAAGAAATAATCAAACTAACTTCACTCCCCGCCATACCGTCAGACGACTTACGACTTACCTAACTGAACTGGTGAATTTTGTAAAAGTCAAAGCAATATACTGTTTATGTTTATGCGCCTCCACAGGTGGGATCAGGATGGGTTAACTTGATGAAATTGGTTTTGTAACTTCATATCAAAGGCAAGCGGTAACTATTATTATATTTCAGGGAAATTTGAGTTATTTCATGGATATGTGGTTTTTTTGTATTGTTTAAATAGATACTATTCTAACAAATTATTATAAGCAATAATTATTAACCTGAAAAATCATACAAATTGAATAATCTTCCGAGAAAAAATACATGCTGCCGACGGGACACGAACCAACGAATTTGTATGATTTTTCAGGTTAATAATTATTGCTTATAATAATTTGTTACCATATTTGAGCTATGCATAAAAAATCTTGTCTTATAAACATTAGTTTATCATTTAAAAAATAATTGATCCTATTCTGCCTGGATCCCATAGGCAGTGGCATGCATGGAGTTTATAATCAAGGTAGGCAGTAGGAAAAATAGTAAATTAATTGATATAAAAATAAATACCCCAGACGACTAATGCAAATTTTAGCTAAGAATGGCTAAACTGCTGGCTGTATCCGATGGTGATTGTTGGAATTATTTAGGCCGCTTGAAATATCCAGATAACCGCTTCATTTATTCATATTACATGCTAATTTATTATTGGATAATATATCATTTTTTTCCGCAAAATAAACACAGACAAAAGAAGGCTAAAATAAACGAAATAAAAATATCACAAAAATCCGAGGTCAAGTACTTATGGTAGGACACATCATTACAGCGGTGCTCAAAGATGTTGCATATATTGAAGCATTAGACAAAACACGATTTCTCGAATATTCATCATATGTAGCCCAGAAGCAAAAAGGTAACATTCCCATGCGTACTGTACCAGCCTATAGGCATTGGAGTTGTGGACCAGCTGTAATAAAAAAACTCGTACCAAAACGCTTTTTGGGATGTCCTGGTACTGCAGTGCCACTGAGATGTTTGCAGAAGGGTGCATTCCCGGATTCCGATACCTAATCAAAGAACGGATCGCAAGGTACAAACGCGAAAACACTCTCGTGATGGCAGCATTGGACTCCTGGCAGGGTCCCATTTACAAGCGATGGCGCCAATTCCTGACGTTTTAGAATATTCCAATTGAATTTTGATATCTAATCTTTTATTATATTTTGCTACACATGTATTACACGGAACTCGTGGGATTGCACAGCCCTCCCCGAGATCTGGAATAAACATTAAAAATATGTATATTATGTATGAAATTATTTTGAAAGATAATAAAAGATGGCACTTATTGCTATATTTGCTGGTATTACCGAAAGGCACGGCTTTTTAAATACTAACCATACGAGTCGTCCCTTGAAGCGCACTGCGAATGCATGTACGTTTTTTGTGTTGAATAAGGACAACATTTGTATATAAAGAGTAACTCATTTTGGATCCTCAGTTCCTGCTTTTGACACCTTATAGTAGTGAGGTCCCGGTCGGTGCTATTCGTAGTTGTCACTTGGCGTGTATTTCAAATAGTTTAGATTAATTTCATCCAATCATTTTTGTTATTTATATATTTATGCGATTAATCCCTCTTTCCATGGAACTATTGCAACCCCTATTCGGGGATTGTTGCGAAGTGAGAAGCATTTGCAAAGGAAATAAAGAAAGGAATACTAGAGATAAGTGGCTAATTACCTGATTATTCAGATCTACATATATATGAACTAATCTGATGCTCCTTTCTTTTTATTTATTCCAAAATGTGTGGAGATGAGTGCAATCCCATACAGCCTTTAAAGAAAATACAGGAATATTTAAAAAAAACCCTTGAACTTAATGACACGAAATTTTCTACTGTCATTAAGTCATTTGTCAAAGAGCAATAAAAAAATCTAAGCAAAATTATGATGAGGTATCACAGAATTGCCTGGGGCCTGATTCCGGCTCTTTTTGCCTAATTGCAATTCCGGTTCTCTCGGTTGACAGCTACCATTCAGCGAATGACATTCATTAAAAAATATCAATATTCATATATTCATAATATCACGAGAAAAACTCAATATTAGGTAAGTTACCAATTACATTGTGATTTATTTTAAATATTATTAAACACTATACATTTTCCGCACGTTAGTTCATAATCACTTGGCAGTTCACGGTAGGTGCGGCATAGAGGAGAGTCGTTCTGCCCTGACTTAATCCAAGAATCCAATTCCGAAGGCGGTGAACTCACTCCGAGTTCGCAAATCTGGATTCACTCATTCCGAACTCACACCCAAGGAACGGTTAAGGTTTTGTAATGAACTCAGAAACTATTCGATAGTGTATGTTATGAAGCAAGTCCCTAACAACTAAGGTTGACAAACCGCAGACCCGGAATTAACCATAAATAAACATTAGTTGTCTATGATAAGTATTTCTGCTAGCCGCTCCATATGGTAAGGGGAGGGGGTAAAGCGACGGCAAGGGGCGTTGGAAAGACAGAGGGGACATTCATTCTAGTCTGAGGAGCCTTCCTGTCACCAGCTTCTGCGACCAACAACGGGTTCCGTTCCAATTTACTTACTTATTTATTTCCCTTTTGCTTTTTGATAAAACTGAAATCATTTAAAATCACTCAAATTCATTCTATCCTTTAATAATCTGAAGTCGTCCACAGAAAGGTTAAAGCTTTTCCTAGAGCCTTTAAATGCAGCTATAAAAATATAGACCTGACTCCCAGGTATTTTTATATAGCAAAAGAGAGTTGTTTTAATTTTGAATTCCCTATTCCTGTTTCTATTTATATGTATTTGTTTTTATGAATGATAACTAAGCGGTAATTTCTAAAATCGTCCATCAATGAACTGACAACAAGATTAAAAGACGGATGTATCATTTTTTCGTATACATCCATCTACCCTGAGTTGAGCTAGTCGGGGATATTTTATATAGTTGATCTATTGATGAACTTTATTAAGATTACAATTCAAATATGCTTACGAAACGGATCGAGAGATTCTGATTTGTGACATGTAATATAAACGATTTTTTTACTTCCTGAATGGCGAACCCGGGCGGACCAAGAGGAACGAAGGACCGAGTCTGAGGAATCGAGTCCGTGTGTTTGAACTCGGAATTGAAACTGAGTTCGCGAAATAACCGCAATCACCCACCTCTACGGTCGGTATAGATTAACCACGACGGAGAATATCACATTTAGAATTAGTGACAAAAAAGGTCATTACTATCTAGTGAGGTATGTACTTTTTTTACATAACGTAATTCTTCGTTAAAAGGCTTATTTGTGTTATTTTAAAATAAATGAAAAATCGATTTAAATATTATATAATATAACGTAATTGTTTTTAAAAGTTTTGGTTCCAAATTTTGCTTCACGTGAAGATATTTCATCAATTTGTGTTTTCAAATAATCTATTTAGGATATTTTTATTATGTCTCAACGGAATTACGCAGTTAATCAAGAAGTCTTTAAGCCTGAGGAAAAGGATAAGGAATCTTCCTTAAAAAGAACCAGAATAGCGCTCCCGGGCTCTAGTTCGAGAGTACAATACACTCATTACTAAACCTTTCCAAGACGAAGTATACAAATTGAAAGGAATCGGATCAGGGACATCTGTTTCACGTGGTGAATGGACTCTGGGAACGTGACGCATAACACGCCACGTCACGTGACATCAAGTTCCGTCACGTTAAGGTGACGTAATTTCCGGAAATCGTGAAACAAAATGTTATTTGTCTTCTCCCCACCCGAAATTTTCTACTAAAGGAATAATAAATAATTCGCGGTTGGCGCTAACAAAAAGTTGTCCAAAGAAGCGAAGTCAGCAGTCCTCAATGGAGTGCTGATACCAACCCTGATGTATGGCAGTGAGGCATGGTACTGGTAAAGGAAGGATGAAAGTAAACTGAATGCCGTAGAAATGAGATCTCTGAGGCGATGTGTGGTAAAACCATGTACGATCGTGTGAAAAATATTGAGATTCGTAAAGAATGCAAGGCTGATGTAAGCGTCATGAGCAAGATCAAGAAAGGGACGGTTAGTTGGTTTGGGCATGTAGAGCGAATGAACGAAGAAAAGAGTGCAAGAAGAATATATGACGCGAATGTGAATGGAAGAAGAAGCCGGGGACGTCCGAGGAAGACATGGCACGATCAAGTGAATCAAAAACTTGAGTTGGGCCATGTCAGAAGTCGGAATAACAGAAGAAAATGTATGAGACGTTGTATGAAAGTGAATGAAGCAAGAAGTGTATGCCAAGATCGAGTTGTTTGGCGGTCCGCCCTCTCTGCCTACCCCCACGGAGAAACAGTGTGATGGTTATTTAGTTAGTTAGGAAGAATAAAAAAATTCTGCGGATTTACAATTATTTTGTATGTGTCGGCAAGGACGTCGCTATTATGGATTTTGTGTTTACCTATGCCATAGAGTCGTTAGTTCCCCATACGTTTGTGAATCTGAATAATATGTGTATTCGGGCGTAGTTACAGGTATTCTTCCACAAAATTATGAAATGAAATATAACTAGCTATTCAAAGATCGACATCGCTGCAGTGCTTCAAGAAGTTCTGCACCGAATGGTTACTGACTGCACAGTCAACCGCACAACATTGTAATTGATAACATCATCATAGCAAATTATATACTTAAATGTAATATTTTTTCTCTTTAAAATGTTTAGCGGCCAACAAAATGCTGAATTAAAAAAATAAAAATAAACATCAATACAGACATAACCACTCTACAAGAAGAAGAAATGAAATAAATAACAAAATCGCAAACTCATTACTATATGGAGCCATGAAGGTCGTCTAAGAAATACCCAACAATGTAAAAGAAGAGGAAAATGTTTTGAAATTTAGGAAGGAAGTGACGAAATACGTAAAGTGCTATTTTTAATATCGTTTGATTTGTAATTCTTAATTGAATCGTTACTTAAATTGTAAAATGTTTGTCTGTAGATATTATATTCATATTAAAATACATGTAATCGATGTACATGTGTTCTATTTTCAGATAAATAAATGTACAGTAATTCTTTACTTTTTTATTGTTGTAATTTCTGTATTTTTGATTGATTTTTTTTTTGAATTCAAGTGTAGAGATTTTATACAGGGTGGCACAAAACTACCGTTATGTTTTGGAATGAAATGGCATAATCAAGCTGTTGTTGGTAGGCTATCGGCTTCAATTCTTGCACAAGCTGAACCTTATACGGGAACATGTGCAATGTGGCCAAAATCCTCTGAACGGACCTCCGCGATAGCCCCAGTTGTGCCGAACGTCTTCTTGTTGATGTTTCTGGACTGTCCTGCACACTATCCACAACACGTTGGATATTTTCTTCCGTGTGGACCGTACGTGGTCTTCCGGTACATGGAAGGTGTCTTACTGTACCATGTTGTCGAAAATTTGTAACCAGGCGGTTTATTGTTGGTGCTGAAGGTCCAGTACGCACATTAAAAAAACGACGATAAGCACGCTGCGTCAAAACAATTAACCGTTGATTTTAAAAATAAAATTCAACAATTGTTGATCGCTGTTCTGTTGTGTAGTGTTCCATTTCCCAATTCCCCAAGCTTTCTTCACAAAATTCAGAAATAAAAATAAAAAATATAAATAAATTTAAAAAATTATTAAACATTCAAACCATAACGGTGGTTTTACGCCACCCGTATAAGATATTTAACATTAACTTTATCTGATTTCTAAAGGCTCTGCTGAAAACCAGCTGCACTCCGGGCTACGGAATGACTATTTTGAAAATTTCTAAAATCATAATTGACAAATAAACGTTTTATTATTATTACATTTTACCAAAAAGTGCCTAGTTACTAGTATCATATATACTTCATACTTTATGCATCACCCGTCATGACACTTACGGTTTTGACACGTATTAGAAATTCAAACGTTTATAAAACCGCTAAACTCACATATTTGGAATTTATAATACGCATGTTATATCTTATACCTCGGGGGTACCTACCTACATACGAGTAATTAGAGAACTTCTTTGGGGATGTGGAATTCCAGTGAAAACTTTGACACATACGTATAAAACGAATAAAATTAATAAAATTAGCAAATGTTTTTATAAACCAGTATTTAATATTTAAATACCAACATGTTTCAGAGGCGAAGCTTTCCTCATCAGGATACTCAGTATGTTGAGATGTTGATATCTATATATGATATATTGGTTCATAAAAAATATTTATTATTCACTGTATTAAAAATAACACCACAAAGTGATTTTACATTTATTGAATTTTCCCTATTGCCGACATAAAACGACAGAGCATCCCCAAGGATAACATAGGCCCTCAGAGAAATTCTTTCCCACATAGCCTCCTGCGTGGAATTAATATTTTTTAAACAACAAGCCTTGGAAATTAAGAAATTCCTTAATAATATTCAGCCTCATTCTTAATATGTTTCCTTTCACCCCTCCCTCAATCTCTATCTCTTCCCCCAACTCTTTAATGATCCCTAGTCAGGCCCCCACCACCACTGTGACACCTAATATGTATGTTCTGCCATAATTTTCTAATATTGTTTAGTATATATTTTTATAATGGTTGTTCCGAAACCGGTCGGCGTTAAAAATAAAAGTGGTTGAAACAAAGTTTTATTATTTCACTTAATAATAATAAATAAGATTATTAAAATTGATTTATATTAAATTTGATGTACATTAAATATTTTAAAAAATTAATTAAATTTGATTTACATTAAATTATAAAAAAAATATGTTAAATTTAATTTCTATAGAATTTTTTTAAAATATGTTAAATTTGATTTAAATTAAATTTAAAAAAAATTATTAAATAAAATTTTGCGAATTAAACAAAAAAATTATTATTAATTTTAAAAGTCAGTTAGAGGTCATTTTGTTGGCAAAACAAAAATGTATGATTGGTATTTTACGTCTCTAGTCTATTCTATGTAAGATGGGACGTAAACAAGTTCATATTACCAACTATTAGCTACATAATTGTCCAATTAATTACGTCCCTTATATTTCTTCGCGTAATTAGCTTAATTAGCTTTTTTAATGAAGCGTGCAAAGACGGCTTTTGTTGTATTATTTTTCCTACCCAGCTACGTAATTATCAGTAGCAATATATAATATATTTTTAATGTATCTTTGGAACGTTAAGGTGAGGTAAGAATACCGTATTTGTTCTACCGTTATTCCAATGGAAGATTCTGCGTAGACCTTACTGTTTACCTATTGAAACTATAAATTACAATCACATAATGAAAGAACTAAAATTATTAATACTATCAGATAGAAGAATTGTCTCTGATTTAACTTTTATTTTCAAAGTTGTTAATGGTTTTATAGACAGCCCTGATATCGTCAGCTTAATTACATTTAATATTTCAACTAGAACTACTCGATCTAAAATTTTTTATAATTGTTACAATACTTTCAGAACTGAGTCATTCAAATATTCATTGGTACCTCGACTTCACACAGAAGGTAATACATATTCAGATATAGTAGAAATTTTCAACTGATCTGAATACAAATACAAACAAATGATTATTGCACACATCCTGTATAATTATTAATATATGTGTAAGTATAAGTAACAGTGAATGTGAGGTATGTTTTGATTTTTCGCCTCTGAACTTATTACTTAGAATGGTATTTACACTATGTTATTCTTGTATTTGATCGATATATTATCTTTGAACCTACTGTGATGTGATTTGCACCTGTTTATTATTACTAACTTTATATGTATAAGCCCATGTAGGACGTATATTATACAATAAATAAATAAATAAATTTAACCCTTCGACATCAGTTACACAGCCAATACGTGTGTTCGACTGTGAAGCATTCTCCCCACACAGCATACGCAAAGCTGACTTCGGATTCTATGTAGCTGGCAGAGGATTTGAACATTATAACCGGGGGTTTATTCTGCTGTGGATAATATTTACGTATATCAATTATATATAATATATTGAAATGAAACTAACCAATACCCACCTGTATCACATTTTAAACTTGCACTTGTACACATCACCACGTGTTCTCCTAATGAGATATTTACGAAACATGTAATTTTCATTTTACAGTATCGCCTTCTCAAACCTACCTTAATAATTATTATTATTATATTGGTTGGATTACTTCTATAGCGCCGTTTTCGGGAAAAAATCACCTTAAGAGATCTTCACAACTAATTTATTTAACGTATAAATTAGAATTATAACAGATCCCTTACAGATTATTAATAAAGGAAGGATAAATATGTATACACCACTTCTCGGTATGTTCACACTACCAAAATAATAGAACACATTTAAATAAAGCAGTTAAGAAAATATCGTCATTTAAATACGGGGAAAACACATTATAAATGTAAAAACCTCACAACTAAATTGATTTTACAGGTAATAAATCATTTTAAACACCGTCCAAATTAGAATTGGGTGGGAGTAAATAAAATCATATAAGTAAGTCGTCGCAATGTGGATTAACCACACGTTGGCCACAAATGGCCTTGAACGGTGACATAGCTGTCACAATAATAAAACCTAAAATACTTGCAGAACTTATTAACTTAAACTTTGATTGACAATAAATTTAAAAAAAAAAAATTATGGAGCTAATAATATATTTATTGTACTTTAAAAATATTTCGAAATGATAATTTATATATATATATATATTAGATAAGAATATAAATAAATATGATACTTAATTTGTTCCAACATAATAAACATAGAAATAAATTTAGAAACTTTAACTTGCTGAATAATAGTAGTATTACATTACCATAAATTTCGTATTAATAATTGGTTTTCCTCTTGAATACTCTTAATAATCGATATTTTTAATATTGAACAACAATTTAAGAGCTTAAAGTCATCCAAATTAAGATTAAATTTCGTCAAAACTAAAAAAAATAAGTATTTAAAATACAAACAAAAGCCTGAAAATAAAATTCTCCATACTAATCGAAAAACAGAATGTGCAAGTGACGTCAGATGTTCAAATTGCAATAGTACCAACATGTTGATATGTATATATTAATAAAGTGGTAATGTTTAATTCATTTATATACTTTTCACTGGAATTCCTTATAAATCTTGCTTCTAGTGTGACCAACACATAAAATGTATGAAAATAAAAAAATAAAAAACATACCAGGGGTGTTAGTTGAAGTTTGCCGGTTTTACTCGTAGATGTCGCTAGAGATATGTATACATTTCTATGATTTGGCATCTATGTCATATTTTTCTATGGACATTATTTAACCTTCAAAAATACACAAGTTACATTCTGCCAAAATAATAGTGTCATAGTTGGTTACCTCAGTGAATATGTCGAGTTTCGTTCCAAGTAAATCGCATTTGCGGCATTCGTTGCTTTTCTTATTTCATCAAAAGAAAAAAGCAGTTGAAGCTCATCGGTTGCTGGTAGAAACTTATTTTGAACATGCTCCAGTGATTAGAACATGTGAGACATGGTTTCGTCAATTTAAAAGTGGAGATTTCGATTTAACAGACAATGAACATCCTGATGCAACGAAAAAGTTCGAAGACGAGGAATTGCAGGCGTTATTGGATGAAGACCCAACCCAATCGCAATAACAATTGGCCCAAACACTTAATTGTGACCGTAGGAGCAATTTTCCAACGTTTAAAAGCCATGGGAAAGATCCAAAAGTATGGAAAATGGGTACCACACCAAATGAACGAGAGACAAATCGAAAAAACCGCCAAACCGCCTCATACAGCTAAAGTAGTGAAGAACACAAAGCATTGAATTGGGAAATATTATCGCACCCGCCGTACTCTCCAGACAGACCTTGCCCCGTCCGACTTTGGACTTTGGATTGAAGTGTGTACAGAGTTCCTAAACTTTAAGTTTACTGACTCTAGCATATTTAAAAAAGGATTATCTATAGATTTCTTTACATGATTTTAATTTTTGGATTTAGTGATGTGAAATGTTGAATTAAAATTATACTGCATCCGGAGGCAGGGTTGTATCCTCTCGGAGGACATTTTTTGGTTTCTTATATTTGAAGTTATCATTTGCGCTGTACGTGGCGAGCTTATTTATGGTTGGATTAGAGTGGCCAGCTAGACTGGCGTAGAACTTAGTTGCCTGTGTGACAATGAAATCCTTGATCAACGGAATGTTGGCATCTTTGTGAATCGTTGAGATTCGGCTCCATTTAGGCGCATTAAGTGCGAGTCTAATGGCTTTATTTTGAAACTTTTGCAATTTTTTAATGTGAACCGGAGCAGCGTAACCCCAAGTGGGGCAAGCGTAGCTGAAGGCAGACCTGATGGTCGTTTTATATAAAAGTAATTTATTATCAATAGAAAGACGGCTCTTTTTGCCCATCATTGGGTAAAGTGCGGATAGACATTTATTTGCTGATTTGATTTTATTACTTATGTGTTTACCCCAAGTCAATTTAGAGTCTAAAGTTATCCCTAGATATTTCATTGATTTTTCCCACGGTACATTGGCCCCAAACAGTTTAATGGGTGGAGGCCGTCGTGGCTGCCCCGTCCGACTATCACCTTGCAGCATCGATGGGACACTCACTCGCAGAGCAGCGCTTCGCCAATTTTGAAAAAGTCGAAAAATGGCTCGTCGAATGGTTTGCCTCGAAAGCGAATTTTTTATTTTGGAATGGTATCCATGATTTGCCTCAAAGATGGGCAAAATGTATAGAATCCGATGGTCAATACTTTGAATAAATTTTTTTTGAGATTCCCTTGAGAATTAAGCGTTTTCTTTATTGAAAAAACCGGCAAACTTCAACTAACACCCCTGGTATTTATGTGTGATTTATTGTCAGATTTAAAAAAATCATGAATGGTTTTTTTCCTAGTAAAGTGTAGTCACCCCGCGAAACCATATTCGTTAGTAAATAGTGTGTCTAAAAGTGTTTTTGTTTACTCCGCTAGTTGTCCCGCTCCCCGCGGCCAAATCAGTCACTTGATTGTAAACACTCAGCTTATTGTCTCCGTGTAGTGTGTAGTGTGTACTGTGTACTGTGTAGCTGTAGTGTGGTATCGCTACGCCTACAAACATGCATTTTTCTCATTTCTTCCAGCTCTCAGATCTCAAACCCACGTATGATTCTTGGAATGAAGTCAACCAAGTCGCCAGTTGACCTACTAATTTGATCGATAATGAGGGGATGTTTTTGTTTACTAATGGCCAAATGAAACATAATACGCGAACAGATTTTAATATTTTAGACAAAAAAAAAAACAATTATTATTTTTATAAACAATAATTATTAATCTAAAACACTCATCCAAATTGAAAAAACATTCCGAGCAAAGATAAATGTCGCCGGCAGGACTCGAACCCGCACCCTTCTAATGTCCGGTCAGATGCTCTACCGTTGAGCTACGTCGGCTTATCGCAAACCCGCCAAGTTAATCAATATATACTAGTGTTCCATTCAATAATTACTGTTTTTATTATATTTTCACCTGTAAACAACCAACTTTATAAGTATGAGAGAGGCTTGTAACGGCTAAATCCCTCAAATAGATGGCGTCGAGACAAATTATGTCTACATTTTATTGGTGAAAATTGCTTTTGACTTGTCAAATATTTATTAATTGATAAACTAAAGTTCTTAAAAACTTAAGACAAGATTTTTGTGCATAGCGCAAAGGGTAACAATTATTATTTTTATAAACAATAATTATTAATCTAAAACACTCATCCAAATTGAAAAAACCTTCCGAGCAAAGATAAATGTCGCCGGCAGGACTAATAATTACTAATAATAATTAATAATTATTGTTTATAAAAATAATAATTGTTACCCTTTGCACTATGCACAAAAATCTTGTCTTAAGTTTTAAAAAGAACTTTAGTTTATCAATTAATAAAAAAAAAACAATTTAGCACGTAATGCTTTTAAATATTGAAATGTATTGTTTGTTGGCGGGTACGCACACGGAATATGAATTAGAATAAATTGTTATTGTAGATGTAATGCTCATGTTATTCAAGATATTTATTAAATTACTACATATTATTGTAAAACTAACATATACAATACTTTTATAAGTATCTCTAAGGATTTAAGTTATAATAATAATAATAATAATAATGATAATAATAATAATAATAATAATAATAATAATAATAATAATAATAATAATAATAATAATAATAATAATAATAATAATTATAATAATAATAATAATAATAATAATAATAATAATAATTAATATTATAATAATAATAATAGGATTACTTCTATAGCGTCGTTTTCGTGGGAAAATCACCTCAAGGGCGCTTTACAAATTATTAAATAACATGTACAACCAAATACCTTACAGCTAAACTTTATTACTAATGGCTTATAAGTAAGACTTATTGACTTACAACTAAGACATATGGCTAGGGATTAACTACTGAGACTTATAATTATTGACTTTAATAAAAAAAATATTAAAAGACATTCAATATGAAATTTATATTACATATTGGAAAAGATATTATTTTAATTATTAATATTAATATGAAAATAAATTCAAGAGATAGCTATCCTTAATAAATATTTGATTATTTATTAAATTTAACTCACTATTAACTCTTAACTAACTAACTAACCATCACACCGTTTCGCCGCAGGGGTAGGCAGAGAGGACGGACCGCCAAACAACTCGATTTTGGCATACACTTCTTGCTTCATTCACATTCATACAACGCCTTATACATTCTTTTCTGTTATTCCGACTTCTGACATGGCCCGACTCGAGTATTTGATTCACTTGATCGTGCCATGTCTTCCTCGGGCGTCCCTGGCTTCTTCTTCCATTACGCTTACATCAGCCTTGCATTCTTTACGAATCTCAACATTTTACACACATTCGTCTCAGAGATCTCATTTCTACAGCATTCAGTCTACTTTCATCCTTCCTCTGCCAATCCCATGCCTCACTGCCATAATATTATATCTGTATATGTAAAGTGGTGAATAGAAAGTTTTTTTTTTTTTTTAAATTTAATTTATTAATAATGACGCCACAAAGTGAATACTAATCTTTGAAGAAATTATTAAAAACAAAAACATGTCAATTTTTCAGTTTTTGAAAAATGTGAGCAAACATCCAAATAACTCAGAGTCGGCTTCAGATACGAGTATACTTACATTGGTCAAGTTGCCCTCTCATAGGAATCCTGGCGATCTAATCCGACTGATATCATTCCTGAGTATAACGGCCATCAGTCGTTACAATAAAAATATATAACGGCTATTGCCGTTACAATAAAAAAATTCAAGATCATATAATTTAATTACAGATCGGATATTTTCCGATTGTATTTATTTGAAAATAAATTTATCGAAAACCCGTGGAAATATCGAGAAATATTATTTTAAAAGAAATGATGGAAACCATTGACTCGGAAAAGCCATTACGGAGTTGAAACAAAATTTCTGAAACATTCCAAGAACTTTGTAAAGCAAGTAGTTCTTCTTATTAATGTTTTTATCTCTCATCCCTCTTAATCTAATCAACGTGTCTCGATCCGTGATAAATGGAATCAATCTAGATTCTTTGAATCGTTAAAGAATCTCGAGATCGTTAAAGGAACTCCAGAACTTTGATGAAAACTTCTCGGGGACATTTTTCCGATACAGTATCACCTCAAAAAGGCAGCGTTAAGGTATTTCGACGCCTTAAAGGTTCTTTCGATTCTCCCTTTTAAGGTTTCTTTCTTCAGTGGGTTAACGTTTTTATTTTTTATCAAGGACTAATGAGCTTTTTAATAGCCGAGAGAGTGCCCTTAAAAGTTTTATTGTGTCAGGGAACGAAATGAAAATCGTTACGCAGTTTATTCGAATGGAAGCTTTTTTTAGCTGCGAGGTGTTCAAATTTACTAACTGTATTGCGGGGGTTGCAAATTGATTTTATGCGTATTTTCATCTTAAAGTATTTGCCTCAATCTACCTTGTTAACTTGTGCGTTAAATGAGTGTTAGGATGGAAATCGTTTCAGAGTGAAATATCGTTTAATTAATTAATATAATATTACGCCATTTTTTGCGGGGGTAGGTGGAGAGGATGAGACTAGAAAATGTTTTGATACACATTTCTTGCTTCATTCAGAGCGATAATTAAATTTCAAACATGAGAATCGAGATACATGTTTAATAATTGGTAAGAAAGGGGGGAGAAGATGGGTCCCCACGTTATGGTTCCAGTGATAAGAACCACCCACGTGGGCGACAGTGTTAAGAAAGGAATAAAAGGAGCAGACAACATCCACGTTGGCCGTCAGTGATGAGAAAGGAAGACAGTTCAACTCACCTCGAGGCCAGAAGCAGGGCTGATCTCAGGTTCCACCATGGTTAGCTCAGCTGGTAAAGACATCTCATCTCTTATCTCAAAGTCGAAGGCCGGCCGCAGCCTTATATCGGGGAAAGGTAACTAACTACTCGAATGAGAGATGTGTGCTTTGTAGTCAGGGTTTATTTACAGGACAACATTTACAAGTACATCACATACGGGGTTTTGAATTCTAGGGGCCTGATCCTACTCAAATCTGTTCTGGATAATCTCTCTCTGAAGAATCTCCAACCGGACATGTTATTCAAAGGGCACACTTATTAACAGCACACACAAGAGGGTGAATTCAAATCTGCTCACGTGGTGGTCGGCGACAGCAGTCAAGATTCCGTTGGTGAAAAGTGTGCAGTCTAGGGACTCACACGAACAATGGCAGACAGGACACAGCGAGTTATTGCACTGGTCACTGGCTTTAATATTTAGGTACAATGCAGGGGTAGCAAGGCGTTTATAATGTACTGATGCAATAACGGGCAGCCACGTGCCCAAGGCACGTCGCACTCACCTGTCAACTTCGTGTCTGGATTTGGAATGATGGCGGGTCATCGCTTAGCGAGCCCACGCTATGTCCCGTACCTTGTCTCATCGGTCAAGAACAATGATGGCCCGCGGAAACGTGCCGTTATTGGTTGCAGCACCGACGAGCGACTAGGTGTAACTTTATTTAACTAGCGGCTAGAAGTATTATTTTTCCAACGACTAGATTATCCTAATTGTGTTATGTAACATAATAATAACAATAACAATGTTTTATTATCTTTTTTTGTAACAAAATAACAAATAATGATATCCTCACTGGGATTTCCCGTGCTGAGGATTTCATTTAAAATATATGAATTTACTTTATATTAAATTGATGTACTTGATAAAAAAATTGTAAGGTGAGATGTTTTAAGTGTAGTTGAGTTGAGTGGTTTCGTAACGTATCCACTGTATTATTTGATTTTTAAATTTATTATTGATTTTTAAAGGAGAGTGAGATTTTGGTGTAGAGTTTAGTACCATAGTATAAGAAGTTTTTTTTTCCAAATTTTGTGTTTTTGATTCTGAGATCTAGTGTTTTTAATATGTGTGATTGTTGTTATTTCTTTTTTATATGTTAATGAATGTAAATGAGTATTGTTTTATCGACATAATGTTAAGTTTGTTGAAGATTTCGTCAATGCTAGTTCTTACAGGGACTAAAAGTATAATATTCATAATGACTTTTTGTGTTCTAATGAGTAAAGTAAGAATATTATCGCTAGCATTACTCTATCCGATAATACCATTTTCTAATAGTGATTGACAGAGCCATGTAGATACTTTGTACTGAAAACATTCCTGAATGTTTTGAAAAACTAAGTTAATTTTTTTTAAATTTTGTTCTTTAAATAAATAATGTGGTAAGTCCACATTAAATTGTGATCAATTTTTACACATAGATACGTATGGGGTTAACATTTTCCAATGGCAGACAATTATATTGACCATTTAAATATGGTAAGCTACGAATTTTCAAGTTAAGGTTTGTATCTGAATTTTTAGTATTGTATATTTTAAAAGTAATTAATTTTTTTATTATCATTAAGTAAGAGTGAGTGATAGTCTAGCCATGTTTTGATTCTGTTTAGAGTGACTATGTTTCTGACCAATTTCTGACCAAGTTTCTTGAATGTTTCTGACCAATTTTTGCCATTTTATTTTAATTTTTTAGGATTTATAATTTATTTCATTCGTAAAACGGCGTACGATAATTTCATCGCTAATGTGAAAACCCGTTAGTCATAACTGTATTTTTTTTAAACAACAGACTTTTTTAAATTATTTTAAAAAGGTTTTGATTCGAGAGATTAACCAGAGAAGGTGAAATACCTTCAAATGAAAGGCGACAGAAAAAAATAATTGGACAAAACTAATAAGGTTTTCAAACAATTAAAAAAATGAGCATTTATACAATAAGGAACTCCAGTACATTTATTTTTTCATTTTTTATGACGTTCAAACTTAAATATCAGTTTTTTTCTAAAGTTTGTTTTCATAGTTAAAATACTTTTTCAATGTTTCAATTTTTCAAAGCCCGCCAAAACACTCCAAATCTATGGCCGGTCGGTTTTGATCAGTTTTGAGGTTAGAATGTAAATATTCATAGTAAACCATAACTAAGCATAAGTGATAAGATTATATACCTTTTAGAATCTTTAACTCAAATAATAATAATATTATTGAGCATTAACATTATCATAACGAATACTCTAATTTCTGTCATTAATAACAGAATACGTATGTGACGTCATATGTTCCTAATGCAATAGTACAAACATAACGAGGTGTTTTTATAAGACGTTTTTTTATTCGCTTTTAAATAACGATTTATATATTCTACGTATAATTACATATAATAAAAGTTATATATTCAGAATTGGCGTTAGCTGATCTATATGAATACATATTTTTAAAGCCATTATATTTTTCACTGAAGTTCCTTATTGTTAGATTAACGAGTTTCTAGTAGAAAAAAAAAAAAGAATAATACTTCATTAGTTTTACGTTATTCGCAGGAATTGGATTTCTTTTATGTTGACTTTTCGCAGAATCAACTACAGTTTTCCTCTCACAGTGAGTTGGCTTGTGCTAACACTGTTATATGGATATTCTATATGAACTGTGAATATGTCGTTTGCTACGGCATAATTAATTTTCTTCGAAGATGATCCATAAACTTCTCTTAGATTGTAGTCAGTTAAAAGATTAGACGAGAGAGGCCCTCCAATAGAAATCATTCGATTCAAGTCATACATTTTGAGAAGTGCTCACCATGTTTGTAGAAGCATCGTTTAGCTTTTTTAATAATGTGAATAATAAAGAAGAGTTTCACTGCTCGATACCAGTGAGACTATGTCACCTCAATACGAAAAATGTTATGAATCGTTAGAAATGATTTTGTGTAGGGGAAAGAAAGAAATTAATTGATAATTAATTTGCAATTAAGATCTTCAATGGTATATCAAAAACCATTA
This sequence comes from Halesus radiatus, assembly GCA_022606495.2. NCBI lineage: Eukaryota > Metazoa > Arthropoda > Insecta > Trichoptera > Limnephilidae > Halesus > Halesus radiatus. The sequence goes on from JAHDVE020004028.1 coordinate 85,703, forward strand.
CAGCATCTGGATATCAGTCTGTCTCCATGGCGATACTATTACAACTAATAACCATTTCTCATCGTAACGTATATTTAAAATTCATAGATTACAGGTGTTTTTTTCTCCCTCTCTAAAGCGATTTTAAATTGGCGGTTTTCGTTTTTTTCATTTTCTGATATTACTGACTGAGCGCTCTTTTTTCAATCGATTTTAGCTACTCGTTCAGGCGATATCTATGTTTATATTTTCAAATGTAAATTTTGCGCTTTATCTCGTCTTCCACACTCTTTAATTTTTTTTTATGTAAGTTTTGAAGGAATGTTTAATTTTTACGTAAATTTTATAGGATTAATAAAATGTTGTAATTTTCGCAAACAGTGAATTTTTTCGTTTTAAGTGAAGCATGCCCTTAGAGACCAAGTGTTATTTCAAATGAAGGTAGCAATAATATATATATATATACATATATAATATAAAGCACATAGAAATCATTTGTTATTATGTTTTACATAAAAAGGTTTCAAATAATTTCTGCAAAGTGTTAACAAACATCTACTATGTTTTACCACTGAAATGGTAAACGGTCAGCACCCAAAATACATACGTTATAGTCTGCTAATTCAATAAATACTAAGAATAAATTATCTGTAAATTCTATACGGGTACTTAGGAAATTGTTTCACATTAAAATCTTTTAAATTCTACATAATTTTTTTAGCTGCCTATATAGAATTTACATGTAAATCATTTGTAGTATTGCTTGGGTTAACAAACTGCGAAGTGATGCTACGGCCATTTTTGAGTGCCGATCCTTAAAAACAATGAATAAAAAATTAAGGCTTGGTTTTAGAAATTTCGAGGTGAGAGGCTTTCGCAAATAATCATTTGACATGATTCGTTTAAAGTGACCGCTGTCGTTAGTCTTTAGATTGATAAATCAAAATAATTCGTAACTAATTAAAATCAGAAAGCGATCACTATGGTAACATAAAGCGTTCTGTTCTTAGCTACTGCCTAAGATAAACAGAGATTTGAAAACCATGAATTTTTTTGTAGAAGTTTGATTTATATTTATATTATTATAATGGGTTGGATGCATAAGTTCGTAACGATTTAAATTTTAGAGGGGTAATTAAGAAAATTCATAAGCTTTCAAAGGACAATAATCCTCAGACTGAAAGCTTAAATTAATTTAATTATCTGTAATCTAATTTCACTTTATGAAACACGTTAAGTGCAATTTTTGTTTGTATTTATTAATTGTATATGGTGATTTAAATTTTTAAATGTTTGTGTGTAGATAGTATGTTCATATTAGAATACATGTAACCAATGTGGTTGTGCCGGTTACGGTTCAATTTGGATAGCCTTATAGTTGATTTGCACAGTAATTGCATTCTTACAAATCTACCCAATTGTAATCCAGACCTAGTCCATCAAATTTACCCGCACAATTGTCCGCTGTGATTTCGTTTACTACGCATTAATTCGCACCCGCAACCCGGTGCAATATTCGTATTTTGTTCGCAACCGCCATGGTATTTGTGTTGTGTGATCCCGCCGCAGATGAATACTGCCTGTGTTTTCTTTTATGTTGAACTATTATTCATTATGTATGTACTCAAATGCATCAATAGCCAAAGCAGAGGCTTATGGAGAAATAAGGATCAGGGGTAAATCTTTGGATCACCTCTGACTCTTCCTGTTTTACCCCAGAAAATTTTCAAAGTTAATTATAATTATTTAACTTGTGATAACGATCATTTATGAACCAGCGCCCCCACAATGTACATGTGTTCTATGTTAAGTTAAATAAATAAATAAAAATAACCTTTTAAATTCTGTTTGAAATATTTACTGGACGTTTAGATAAAACGTTCAATATTGCTTTCACTGCACCCAATTTTCAGACATTTTGAGATGTATTTCATGAAATTTTAAAAATAGAATTCTTAAATTTATATTTTTTAAAACCTTGTACATTTTGGTAACCGGGTGTTTAGAATGTACAGATAACTCATTTGTGGTTTTTCTGGGTTAGCAAACAGCAAAGGGTGTATTTTTGGTTGCTGGCCTTTAAGTAGCATTGTTCAAATTGAGGATGTACAAATATTGTCTTATTTCGCATACTAAATTAAATTTATGTGGTTATTGTAATTCCTAAAAGGCCAATCTTGTATACATTAATCCCAGTTGTATTTTTATTTGGCAAACGTTTGGCAATAAAATATACAAATACATGAAAATTAATATTATTTCTTGGGAGTTTCTCGTCTGAGGTATTTGCTTTGCGAAGCAATTTCATGTAATATGAAAGTTAATGTCGTAATTTGAATTCTGGTTTACGTACATCGGACGGAATTGTTAAGGTTTTTTTATAAGAGATCCACAGATTTACCCTTTTACTGTTGAAAAAGCAGTTTATCAATTCTATACGTGATCTTCATAAGTACTATATGTGTTCTTCAATTTTATCCCATGGAAGCCTAATTTTAATTTCATATTTATTATTTAAAATTTATCTCCCTGGTAACAAGCTTATAATTTGCCACTGCAATAATCCCTAGAAGTGTGACTATGTCCACCCTAATCCGTTGCGTAGTCGACTCCATGGAATAACAAGATTCCATCTGACACGAAAATGTGCGATAATGAGCCTTACAGTGATTATATACCCATCTGAGCGTTTTCATGGATTTTTAGAACATAATATAATGATTCGTCGAAAATTATAAGTAATAATAATAACAATAATAACGTTAATAAACAAAAACATTTAAGAAAGCTTTGACTGCCCAACTAGGAACAAATCCCGTTTTAGGACAGACAAATTGACAAGTTTAGTTCATAAGTTCCATTTATACAAAAATAGAAGGGGAAAAGCTAGTATTGAGATAGTATGGTAATAAAGTATATCTAGAAAAAAGTATAATAATTAGGTATAAAAAGATGTGAAGAATAGCACAAAAAAAAAACAATTGTGTATACCAGATAATTTTTGTATATAACAATCTTCCACGTAACATTAATCACACACACGATCTACTTCTATTAAAATCGTCACTAAAAATATTCTTCTGAACAAATGTCACTACACCTTGAACAAATACACTGAACACATACATTGAATACACTAATCGATTAAACTTCTCTATATTTCAAATGTTATAGTTTATCCGTACAATTATTTATATTATTTTCCTATTTAATATATTAATTTTTGATTTTTTTATATTTTCATACACATATTTTCTTTGAAAACTTTGTAAAACTTAATATTTTATACTAATAGTTAACAATTCCATAATGAGTTGACTTGAAAGCTCGTGGAAGTGCAACTTCGTTGTATTTCTTATTTTAGTTTAAATAAAACAAGCGATTTGTTTAAAAGCTATAATTTATTTTTTTAAATTATCATCAACCGCTTTCGCTTATCCCAAGCTTGAAGGGTAAATCTTAAAACTTAACAAACATACATAGAGTGAGCATATATATAGATGGGCTATACAAAAGAAAGGAGACAAAATATAAAACGAAACAATGGAATAATGAGACAGAGATATGCTTAAATGTAAAAGAATGGGACAAAACATAAAAAAAAGAAAAGACAGAACGTCAAAGGAGGGAGGGATTAAGGAGAAGTGGGAAATTTTGAATTAAAGTGAAATATATTTACTCGATGTAAAATTTTGCTTAACTGTAACAATAATTTCAGAACTGAGTCATTCAAATATTCATTGGTACCTCGACTTCACACAGTAGGTAATACATATTCAGATATAGTAGACATGTTCAACAATGTTCTGAATTCAAATACATACAAACGATTATTGCATACATCCTCAATAATTATTAATATACTCGTATGTGTCTAGAGTATAAGTAACAGTGAATGTGAGACATGTTTTGTTTTTTCGCCTCTGAAATTATTACTTAAAATAGTACTTACGAGTACACTATGTTATTCCTGTATTTGTTAGATATATTATCTTTGAACCTACTGTGATGTGATTTGCACCTGTTTATTATAACTAACTTTATATGTAAAAGCCCATATAGGGCGTATATTATATAATTTATTTTTTTTTAAATCTAAAATGGGACTGTACGACAAATTAAGATGATTGTTAAGAATATTACTATCAGTTTTAACGACTTTCTTTTTTTCTAAGGCTTCAAAATCATCTAATCATTTTAGTGGAAAATATTAGCGCCGGTGCTATGATTACACCTTGAACAAATACTTATATATTAAAGGTATGATCTTTTTCATCTTAAATGGTTGTCGAATTCCGACAAACAATGGCTTTTTAAACATCTAAGATGTTCTTTGATTCTAATACTAACATTACGTAATGTTTTATATATCGTATTGTAAAATTTTTGTGCACAGTGCCAGAGAAGATTTCTCCATCTTTCTGTGTCAACTGCGGTTAGAGGTGCATAAATGTGGAGATAATCTTCTCTACCCAGTGAGCGAGCTACCTATTGCTACTGTAGGACTTTTATTTAATTTTATTTCTAGGAATTGTAAAGTGTATTTTATGTGCTAGCGGCACTTGCTGATAACAATCTTATATTTAAGCCCGCTTACTTAGGTAACGGAGGGTATAAGATCGAATTTTCTGCGGAGACGGGGGGGGGGGGTCAAGATACTGTTTTACCGATATAAAAAGCCGAACGGTTATATGTATATTTGTTAGAAATGGGATTTGCCAACGAGCTATAACCCTTTGTACTTCATGCCTTTATTTGAACAATAATTTATTTTAATGTTAACAGAGCGATACTGAAAGTATCTACCACTCTGATATATATTATATTAAGTTCAATTAGAGTTTAACCAGACAGAGATCTTCATAAAAGATTCATGTCAGGTAAAATTGGGATCATGAATAGATTTAACGACAACGGTGAGCTCTCAAGCCGTTCATTCTGATTGTCCGGTCAATGTGAAACCAAACCCAATGATAGTTGACGACCAATTTCTAGAGTCGTAGTTTAGCTTAGTACCGGGTGCCCAGGCTTTCTTTAGTACCTCTCATAAGCTTTAGTACACTCGTAACAATCCTGCCCAGACTATAAACTGTTTAGGGCAAGAAACAGATACAGGGAGGGTAGAAACTAAAGGTGTGTCTAATGTTAAGAAATTCTTTGCTAATAATCGTACATTGCAACAGTTAATGAGAGAGAGAGTTAATGAGAGAACACTACATCACAGCTTTTGCAGAAGTTGGCGCTTGAATTGATGACTAATTTATCAAAATGTAATAATAATAATAAAATAATCAATTAATAAGGATAATAATAATAATGTTTTATTATCTTCTTACAAATAATGATATCCTCACTGGGATTTCCCGAGTTGAGGATTTCATTTACAAAATACTAAATTACATTATATTAAATTGATGCCATTACGCGCAGTTAGTCAGTCTAGTTTGTCGCATTGAGTCAGCCTAGGCGCCTTCGTGGCTGCCGGCTGCGTTTTATAGTCGCTTCTGGTTTATCTTGGAAATATTGTGAAGTTCTTAATTTTCCCGGTGTAAAAATAGCATAAAATAATTTTAGTGCTGTCGTTTCGAGCTTAAATCAAGTTTATAATAAAAACCCAAATATTTTGAGTTGAAATCTGCTTCGTTTTTCCGAATTAACGCATCGGACATTGGTCACATCTGGCGGTCGGTCGGTCGAAGGTCCTTACCACATGTACTAGTGACAAAAGTGAAAAGAAACGGCTATTCGGGCTATAGTGGTTGTAAAAAATATTGTATACAACCGGGAAGTGGGCTGCTCTGCGACCTGCTGTGGTCCGACCTACACAAGTACACCGCCAGCTGGGACGAGAACGAGCCTTTACCTTCGCCATAGAGATAGAGTCCAAGTTCCTCAACAATCACGACTTTGACCTGATCTGCTGGGTGCATCAGGTGGTAGAGGACGGGTATAAGTTCTTTGCCAAGAAGCAACTGGTCACCCATTTCTCGGCGCCCAACTACTGCGGGGAATTCGATAATGCAGGAGCAATGATGTCAGGGGACGACACACTGAAGTGCTCCTTCCGGATCCTGAAGCCGGCCGACAAGCGCCACCTGGCGTACGTGCAGACCAACACCAACCGTCCCGTCATGCCGCCAAGGGGCGTCACCAAGACAAAGAAGGATCAATCTTCCCGGCCACCATCCTCCCCCGCCGCACCACCCTTTTAAGAGTATTCTGTGTTATTTATCCTAAAAAAATATGGATAATAATTCTTTGTCTCAGCTTAAATACATTCTTGAATATGATGGAAACAATCACTCTATCATTTGTATTAGCGT
>JAHDVE020004029.1:0-123737 GCA_022606495.2 Halesus radiatus
ATCGGCAGGGACATCAACTTCTTATCATACAGGGTCGCGAATCGATCGCAATCTTATAATTGGGTTGAGGGCGTTTCTATTTCTACGTTAAATTAGTACAGGGAAGTGTTTTTAAACTCGGTGTTTATTGCAACTCAGACAAACATGATGGGTTAAGAATAATCGTGTAGACAGTAAAAAAAGGGTCTTAATCTAGGTAGGATTCTATTGTAATCTCTCTCTCTCTTTCTGATTGGAATCTCTAACCGAGTTATGCAGATCGGGGGGGGGGGGGTGGGGTGGTGGTGATGACGCCAAGGCCGGACATCGTCGCTTGCTCCCGTTTTGTTAATTTATGATCTGATTGGTTTAATTGGGCGGTCGAATCGCCTGATTGGTTAATTTATGGAGGGAAATGATGTGGTTGCTTGCCAGGCTTATTTGCCAGGACGAGTAGCTAGAACTCATCTCAAAGTCAACCTTTCGTTACATAACACCGGATAAAACAGAACAGTGAAAAGGAAAATATGGTAAAATAAAAGCTAATGTTAGGTTAGTCTATATTAGATTAGGTTAGGTTCAATGTTTTTTAGTTCTTTTCTTCATTTTTAGTCAATTTTCTAATTTGACACTGTTCAGTTTTGTCATGGAACCCCAAATGTATAAGTTTTGCAGGCAATATACGAGTAGTAGATAACGATAAATAGTGCGTGCGTTACAACCCAGTAGGGGATTCTAAACGCAGTAAACCCATTTCACTCCGAGTGTTATTTATTCCGTTCCACTTACTTAAAGGCACAAGTGAAAATTGCTTTCGCTACAGCCTAGTCAATCGTACCTACGCATCACTGTAATCTCATACTGTGATTGATTTGTTACACGCCCATTGCAATCCATTACGAAATGACGATGATTACAGCTTACCGTGACAAGTTTGTGTAAATGTGTAAATGAGTGAAAATATATTGTTTCTTGAGATTGCACGCGACTTTAGAGGAAAAAATATTGCAATGTAATATAATACCAGCTTTGGAAATTTTTTTTTTATTTTTTTAATAGGAGCTAATATCAAATTACCTTGAATTACGGTTCTCTATTTACATGTATTTTTTTTATTCTGGTTATATAATGTTCTATATTTCATAATTTCTTTTATTAAGCATACTTACGTGTCAACACATCCAGAATTTCTGTAAATATATAATCAAAATTGGTTTTTCACGAGCTGACTTGAGACTAGACATAACCCATCGAGTAGGTTAATTCGTCTTAGTAAAAGTCCTTCATCATTGCATAAGCAACATTTTTTGCTTATAATGATGGTAGTTGGAGTTTTAAAATATTTTAGGTTATTCGTAACTCAGAGGAGTGTTTTAACGTGCGAATTAACCGTTTTAATTACAATTACAGCGATGACAGTTAAGCTGCCCTTAAGCTCGGCATAAGGCTGCATTGACTATACCTATGCGCGCCGTGGAAATCCTTTTTTCCACTATCCAGTAATCCAGTAATCCAGTTTTTCACTATTCCAAACTTACGCACCGCGTAATAGTTACACCGAGATATAAGTAAGGGGATTAATCACAATTTCTTGTGAACGTTTTTTAATACATTATTACTAAACGCTTAAATACGATGATTTTGGAATGATTGCAAGTTCAAGTACATAACTATCTGCAGGTCAATGAGAAAAGATTTGAACAAATAAAAGTTCGAGAAAATACACCCACGCTTCAAATAATTTATTATCATTTCTTATTCGAGAAATCATATATTCACGTGATACTGTTTACTGATAAGAAAGCATATCGATTTCTTTACGATCGCTAATACATGTTTTGGTATAATCAATTAAATTTTTATGTCGCCAGAAGAAAAAAACATAAACATTCGAACATTTATGCAAATATGTATAAGATATCAGATCGAAGACAGCGGTCGAATAAAAATTGTGTTTTAAATAATAATAAAGTCCTTATCTGAATCTCAGGCAGAAATTAAAGACGATATCTGTCGAATTACTCTGTAATTATCATAAAAAGAAATGTTGAAATGCACGACGGTAATAACCGTTGTTAAAATAAAATATCTCAAAAATTCTTTGTTCAAAAGACAAATTATAAAACGTGAATTTAAAATTCACTCTTCCGTTTCGTGATGACATATCCGAGAAATGCTTATGTTTTATTTTAAATTATGTTATAATTCAAATATAAAAGTGCTCGTGGAAAGCTTGCAATTTATTTTCTCTTTGGTAATTAGATTTCTTTTAAAATTATTATATATATATATACTTGCTTTTATTATAATAGAGCAAGTAGGTATAAATTTGCATAAATTAAAGTAGCTTGTATTATGTTTCCTTTTACAAGTTTTATTATGTTCCTCAATTTGCTCTGTTATTCTGCGACCGTTATACAAATCAGCCAACGTTTTCTAGCATCTAATAAAATTACCCCGCGTAATAACATCGCTTTTTCATTTTAATTTTAAAATAGGAATTTTATTATGATAATTTATAGAAACTTCCACTAAGTATCATTATTCTAAATTGCTTAACCCTTCTTTGCCAGTGCTGTCAACTGATTTGACACATCTCTAATTATTTAAATATCTCTGTAAATATAGTAAATACATATTCATATTTAATGTTTTTCTTAGCAATACTACTATGTATTGGATAAAATAATTAAAATGTCTAAGTATCTGTTATAATTACTGAATGAAAAATTATGCTTTCTGTCTTTCCATAATGTAAACTACCAACTCTGTAACATTTCCATGTAAACCATTTTAAAGCATAATTTTCATTTAACACTTTTACTTTTATATTTTTTTTTATATATGAATACCGCACAAGAGTCCCAACTGCTCCCAACCGTCTGGAGCCAGTGAGACTATGGCATTCCCGATTGGGGAATTTTGTGAGCTGAAGGTATTGGGAAGGGGAAGGAGAAGGGGAGAGGAAGGTGGGGAATACCTGATTATGAGGTCTGGTCACCAAACACGGCTAAAAGCCATTTAAAGCAACGTTTCAATTCTGAATGGTGGTCTTTCACCAGGGCAAAACTGAGAGTATCTTCCACTCTGGAACGTGTGCAAATATACTATATATTATTTTTAAATTAATTATTTGTGAAACAACACAAACTAATTAAATAAAATTTACTTGTGCACGCCGGGATTTTAACCCGCGACCTTCGAAATATAGTATAATCGCAATATATACACTCCGCTTCTCTACACAAGCATTTCTTAAAAGAGAAGTGTAGTATTGAACATTGAAATAAAATGTATTCAATTTCATTAATTAAAAAATTATCAAACGCAGCAGAAAAAAATGCGTCCTTGAAAATTCGGGAAAAAAATAGTTGTACGTATGTCTGCGTGCGTTGATAATTTGTCGAAAGTTGCGGTAAAGAGTAAAAGGGGTATGGGGTTTCGCTCACCTTGCCACGGTGCGCGGTCATCAGTAGTAGCTGGCCCTTTGCCGGCTGTAATGGACGAATCATGCCTTTTATGCGATGCCGATGTTTTTTCCTCATTTTTAGCACTTATACACAATATTTTATTTATGTACATACGTATATTGAGTCCCAACTGCTCCCAACCATCTGGAGCCAGTGAGACTATGGCATCCCCAATTGGAGAATATTGTGAGGCTGAAGGTATTGGGGAGGAGAAGGAGAAGAGAAAGAGAAAGGTGGGGAAATACCTGGCTATTCAGATCTGGCCACCAAACACGGCTAAAAGTCATTTCAAGCAACGTTTCAATTCTGAATGGTGGTCTTTCACCAGGGCGATACTGAGAGTATCTTCCACTGTTCGGCCTCACAACATTCCCCAATTGGTGATGCCATAGTCTCACTGGCTCCAGATGGTTGGGAGCAGTTGGGAGTCGTATAATATTTGGCGCGGTATTCTTATAAAAAGAAAATTATTATAATAATTACGCGACGCTTTATTGTTTGTCACATATTTTTCAAATTCATGAAATGCATGATGACGAACGACGCTAGTGGTTTGACAGATGTCGATTGTAAAGACTTAAATATTATATATTGCGTCGGATACATCGGTATGTACTTTTATTTATTATCAAAGTCCACTAATAATAAATTGTAAGGCGCCTACTGCAAATACGACATTGTTTATAGCGACACTTCGCCTGACTGCAATATTACAGTGGTCTAGTAGTCAGCTTCACGCAAAGAATTTCTTTCCATTCAATATTACGGTTCTTCTCATATAACTGATGATAGAAGTGTTGCAGTGCTCGCCCCAGACGACTGGCAATGAATCAACTCCGCGGTCCCTCCCGCTTGTGACTAGGGCCGGACTGCCGGGTTTGCGCCAAGTAAAATACCGATATACTTGTCACTTTGGAAATGGTGTGTCTAGAATTTCGAAATTTACGAAACCAAAAAAGCTGATTGTCTGTACTAGAAACTGTACTAGAATTACCCAATCATGTCGTTTTTATATCGAACCCGAAATTCAAATGCGTTTATGGTCATTTGCACTTATACACTTAGGGCGGGTTGTTTCTGGAAATTCAAAGTTAATATTCAATTCTGTGAAAGCATTATTCAAGTCGTGATATTTTTTGTTTTATTATTTACTTAACATGCTTTCTTTATTACAGGGGAATGTATATTATCCTCCAAGCAAGGAGTTCACATGTGTTGTGAAAAACATTATTCAAGATTATTAAATATTATTTGTTAATTATTAAATTCTGCGCCGGTTATTTCACTAAGCTTCACTGTGTTTGAATAATAACAGAACTTGAATTGAGCTTTCGCAGACCCTGAATATTAACTTCGAAATTTTGATGAATCCTTCAAGTTTCTTAAAACAAACCATACTATTTGAAAAATAACCTGATATTGCTTGAATTCTCACTACTCCCATCATAAAGAAACTGATATTATTTGCGCTATGATGACGGGTTTTGTAGAGGATTGAACTTGCGACGCCTGTGTGCGAACCCGAATATTTGGACAACTGGATTACAAACCAGTCATATTAAACTGACTTCTCCTTGTCTCTAAAACCCGTTTTTACAAAATAAACAATTAAAAATGGAACAAACAATATAGTGTATTTTTGCAGATGGATATTTTAACGTTGAGGTAGCTATTCTTTTACGTCGCATGGTGAAGATAAATAAAGTGAGATATAAATTTGTGATTACCATACAAATATTATTGAATGAGTTAATGAGTAAAATAAAAACAATTTGAGACTTTTTTCTACTTCATTTTTTGACCGGACCGGTTTCAAACTATGACGTCCATCTTCAGACTGGTGCATTTTTGTTCATAGCTATGGTAATTTATACTTTCTTGTGGCAAGGGTGTATATTTTTATTATAATCTTTATAATGAAATTCCACCAACAATAATAATAGTAATATTTATTTATTTGAAAAACACGTCATACAATAAAAACATTTAAGAAAGCTTTGACTGCCCAACTAGGAACAAATCCCGTTTTAGGACAGTCAAATTGACAAGTTTAGTTCATATTAAGTGCCATTATATAAAAATAGAAGGGAAAAAAGCAAGTATTGACATAGTGTTATCGTAATATAAACCTAAAAAAAGTATAATAATTAAGTATAAAGAGATTATGTATTTGTGTTTGATTGGTATTGGTTGGTGCTGTGAGAGAAAAAAAATGCTTTTAAAATTGAGTACCCAAAAAGTTAATATTATTGAGTAATATTGATAAGATTGAGTTAACTATCACTCAGCTTTATGAGCCGACGACGAAAGTCAGGGATGCAGCCCAAAGAGGATGCATCAAATAGTTTATAACATATTGAATATATTTTATTCAGTAAGTATAAAAAGTAACATTAGTAAATTGTTTGAATTGTTTGATCAAGAATTAGCAGTTGCAAAAACAGAAATATGAAAAAGTTAATAATAAATAAAAAAATTGCTAACTTATCTGTCTCAATACAGGATATTCCTACTTAGACAGGCACATTAAAAAAAATGTAAACTAATTTTGTATAGATGTACTGATCATATTGATGGTCTCCTAGTCGCGTGGTTACGATCCTTGGCTACAAATCCGGAGGTCGCGGGTTCAGATCCTGGCGTGCGCAAATCAATTTTATTTGATTGAATTGTGTTATTTCATAATTTATTTATTAAAAATAATATGTAGTATATTTGCGGCACGTTCCTGAGTGGTAGACACTGGCAGTATCGTTCTGATGAGAGACCACCATTAAGAATCGAAACGTTGCTTGAAATGGTTTTAGCCGTGTTTGGTGATCAGATTTGAACTTCCCCACTTTCCTCTTCCTCATCTCCTTCCCCCTTCAATACCTTCAGCCTTACAACCTACCCCGATTGAGGATGCTATAGTCTCACTGACTCCAAACGGTTGAGAGAAACTGGGACTCTTGTGACATAAAAATAAATTAAATAAACGTGCACATTAACAGAACGTTTCGTGCATGCCTTTTTTATTTATGTAAAAAGTTGCAACTAAATATAGAATAGGTAGATCGACGCAGTGTATCGTATAAATTTAAATGTGATGCACAGGAGGTATTTTAAAGTATAAAGAAGAAAATATTTACTTCCTTAAAATAGAACACACGTACATTGGTTACATTCTATTATGAACATAATATCTAAATACAATTAAGCAAACAATAATAAATCATTACCCGTTCAAATTTAAAAGGAGTGGGAGTAAATTAAATCATATAAATAAGTCGTCGCAATGTGGATTAACCACAGTTTGAAAATGGCCTTAAACGCCGAAACAGCTGTCACAATAATAAAAACTAAAAAGACTCGCGGAACTTAATAATAACATACATTAAAAAAAATAAATGGAGTTCTACGAATTAAACACAAAAACAATTAATAATTCATTATATACAATTAAGATTTACAAATCAAACTTTAAAAATTACGACATTAAAAATTGCACTTTACGTATTTCATCTCTTCCTTCTTAAATTTCAAAATATTTTCCTATTCTATATATAAAATATCGTTTCGACTCCGTGAAGTTGGGTAGAAACTAGAAGTTTTTTCATAAATTTAGATATTAATTCACACTTTCATTCCTAATGTCAAAGTGTTAAAAAAAAGAAAAAAGAATTTGAGTTTACAATCAAGTCACTCAAACCACAGACCGGACTGGCGATGGAAATGTTGCATTTATTCCTAATATTGAGGTAACGGGTTCGGTTCCCATCAGATGTGAAACAATTATTGTTGGGTTTTTATGATTGGTACGATTTTTATTTATTATTACTTTTATTTCAGTATTTGTAGAATTTCGCTTCTGATGCTTTTAACATGAACAATAAAAAACACGAGCATATGCATTTTAAAGTGAAAATACAAATGAGCCTGTGGTGGAAAATTTTTGGTGAATCTGGGGACCCAGTAAAAATGTATGATAACAAAAATAAAGACATAGCATGGATTGCGAGGGATCAGATTTAGATTTTTACTTCTCTCTTTGCTAATTAAGAGTTGATATCACCGCCTATGACGGGGGTTTGCCCGAGACTCACATTTTAATTAATTCCGACGACTTCGTAACTATAGCAAGTTTTTTTTCTGAGGTAACACTGGGAATGCATGTTATTTATATTTTAGATTAATAAAAAATGTGCTTTAACATTAAATTTTTTCACGTAAAACGTTTTAAAAAATTTGAAAAGCGTTTTACAACTATAACATTAGCGGTAGCGATCAAATTTTATTTTTCTAAAAGATGAATTAGTAACTTCCCGAGACATCAACCTGAAAACATCTGTTCTTTTAGGAACATATTCATCGGAATTAATTAAAATACATCCCTCGGGAACTATCATTTTCTAAGCCCGCTGAAGCAATCTCGACCCTATGCCCCTCAAAAACGCAGGCCGCGGATGCGCCAAATAGTGTTTTACGTGTCAGTCACTTACGGCATTTAAATGTTTAGTTGCCGATCAACATTCGGCGAGTGAAGACGTGTTACGGCCCGATGCTACATTGACTTATTTCCTCACATTTTTTGTTTATTCTTACGAATACTTGAAATCTAATATTGAAATTTTATGTTTTTTTGTACTAAACTTCTTCTACAAGTAAGTAAAGGTATTTTGAATTTTTCCGCAATTTAATAAAACATGTTACTTTCTAGCACAAAATTTATATTTTTAAAGCGCACAGTGTGCTAGTTTTAATGAAATGCGGACATAGAAATATGTACATGTATGTATATATTTTACTGTTTTAAAGTATATTTTTATTCTTAATATGTTTAATATTTATTATTTAAATTTAAATATTTAAAAAAGTTTTGCGGCACAGAATTTTTTTATGTGTGTGGAGGCATAATTTCGGAATGTCAAACAGCTGTCACGAGTAAAAACAATTATACGCAGATTTTTTTTTGTATTTCTTTTTAAATTAACGTAATTATACATACGATTTTTTTTCGCATATTAATTATTTATCCGTGATGTCCGGAAATTATTGGAACAAGAGGAAAATGCTAAATCTAGGAGTCGTTTTAGAGAAGCTTGAGTCCGAAGTTGAAATTTTATTTGTGGCACGTTCCAGAGTGGTAGATACTCTAAGTATCGCCCCGGTGAAAAAACAACATTCATAATCAAAACGTTTCTTGATTTGGCTTTAGCCATGTTTGATGACTAGATCCGAATAGCCAGGTACTTTCCAAACTTCCTCTTCCCAGTCTCTCTTCCTTCCCGACTTCCTTTACCGTCACAAAATATCCCGAATAGAAATCCTATCGTCCCACTGGCTCCGGACAGTCAAAACTCTGGTGCGGTATTGACATGAAAATAAAATACTTAATTAAATAAAATGTATTTGCGCACGCCGGGATTTGAACCCGCGACCTTCGGATTCGTAGTCGAGAGCCTTACCATGGAGGCCGTCAGAAATTGATACAATCGTGGAATTATATTCTTACTGGCTGGTTCTATGCAGAAATCTCCTAACAAAACATACCAATACTGAAAAAAATGTATTAAGGATTTCTTTTCTCCTTTATTTAAATTGAAAACAATTATTATTACGGCGCTCCCTTTACGCTGATATATATTGTTTATTGTTATGGAAAACTCACTCTTGTAACGTCTTTCGTTTCTTCTGTAAAATTTTAACTTTTTCCTAAACACAGTCGATTATTTGAAATAAATATTAGATAGGTAATTTATATATATGTTTCATTTTCATCTGATGATTCTAATTTTGTCGCTTTATATTCATATGTTAAGAAGCACCCTCAATATTTTTCACTATATTTTTTCAGATTACATGTATCCTACGTAAACATTCTTTGTTTATGTAACCAAATTATTTTTAAGATTTTTTAAAACTTTTAATTTAAATAAAAGTTTCAAAAATAGGTGACCAAATATTTGACGTGAATAAATTAATTAAAAACGAAAATCGTTTGATTTTGAGTTTATATTGGCCTCGGAAATTTCCACTCAACAAAAATGAATAACCAAAGAAAGGATGTGTGATTTATGATTATTTGGGAACTCTCATATGCTGCAGATGATCATAATTTACCATTGTACGGAACCATGAGTTTCCACAAACAATGTAAATTATATTATTACCTAACTATTGCTAACAATAAACTTAATTTTCATAAATGCATTTAAATATCATACAGAAATTCATTTATATTTGTCCAAATAAAATCGCGACATGTCACACTGTGCAATAATTTTTAGCTGCGAACGGAAAGTGCGCCGTGAAACATCAATTGGTCCGCCCGCTAACTCCTCCCACCGGTCTTTAGGAACGCCCTTAAAGGATTTTTTTTAGGGTATTGTGTCCTCTTAAATCATACTGTGATGATTTTAATGTCCGCTTGAATAACATGATCAGCGGTATTCACCTCATGACAGCTAGCTGCAATTAGACAGTAAGTATCAGACACCAGAGCGCAAATTAAAGTCTCTAACATAAAGTAAAATGCGAGAAATCTGGTTTCAGCGCGAGTCCGACTCTAAATATGTAACCGATCGGTCGGGAAGCAGTGATTATTCATATCGCGAAGTTATCTTTAGCGGGTTCATAGAATATGCAGGATAATGTGGCCATCTTATTTGTAATGCTGTGCATAACTGATGGAGTGAAATAATTGATGGAATATGTTGAACATTTCTTTGACGAATGTAAATTCAAATTTGCAAGGCAGACAGAAAGTAAGTAAATATTTATTTTGTTTTGAACGACTAATTTATTTTAAATTTATCATCAACCGGTATCGCGAAGAAGTGGGAACGTCAAAGGAGATCTCACTTCTTCTTAGTCCCCCCCTCTTTTGACGTTCCATCTTTTATTATATGTTATCTCGTTCTATTACACGAGTATATGTAAGTTAATCTTTGTCTCACTATTACATCGTTTCATTCTATATAATGTCTCCGTATTACATTTTGTATTTCATCTCATCCATATATATATGCTCCCTCTATGTATTTTTAGTCGGTTTTTAAATTTTAGCCTGACGAAGCTTGGGAAAAGAGAAGCCAGTTGATGACAAATTTAAAATAAGTTAGTGGCTCAAGACAATATGTACTTTTTTTAAATAATTTTTTGAACCATAAGGTAATTGCTTTCCATGAAAACAATATTTTTTAATTGTTAGTGTTAGTAATAAAACAAGTGGCATACAATAATTATTTACATTGCAATGGTTTACAACTTAGATAAAATAAATAGTTAACATTTTCAGAAATACTACTTTAAAATAAAAATAAAATAAGATGCATTTTCAATATAGAATTTGTCCTGTTAAAAATGTCAATATAGCATATATTCGTTTGATTAACTATGCTAACTATACTAATATTAACTATGGCGAGTTTATTATCCATGGAATTGTTTTTTTTTGTATTTTTTATTACCTACCTTTCTTGTAAATAGATCAAATATAAAAAAAAAGCGTTCATTTAAACTTTTTGTCATATCGTCGCACGATTTTAAATAATTAGGTAATCAGTTATAAAAAAATAGTGAAAACATCAATACAAGGTATAACAAGAATCTTTTACGGAATATCTTTTTAATCAGTAGATTTTATATTAACTTTATAATTTTTATTACCACCGTTTTCAAAAAACATATCTTTGCATTTAAAGGGGTAGTAAATCAGTATCCGTTGTGAGTATTAAACTCGATCCATCCTGCTGCCAGCTAGGCGTCTTATCCAATGAGCAAACGACCACCTCACATATAAAATGTCACGATAAGATAAAAAAAATCCTTTTCAGTTTTAACACCGAAGAAAATGGTGATCTGTTATTTTGGTGATTTTCTAAAAATAATCCAGGCTTTCCGTGAAATGCTAATTAAATTTTTTTTTTGATCCGAGTCACTCTGAAATACGGCACTGATCGAGCCATTAGCATTTGCCCAGCGAGCACGATTGCAATCAACTACATTGAAGGTAATTAATCGCGCAGGTAAGAGGAATTGCCTGGAATCACAAGCCATGAACCGCGGAGCCATCGCGCCCCGAGGAAGGCTCGTACGGAGATGCGGCAATGCAATAGAGTGCATCTACAGTTTGCAGACTTGCGAGTTCAGTCTGCGTGATGCATACTGCAGACGGTGTTGCATCCGACTCTGAGATGCACTCATTCATTACTGAATGGATATTTCAGTCCGTACATATTATTTATCAATTTACTTGATGCGATGCAGGGAAGTGATATACCTTTTTTTTTCAAGACAAAAATACTTTGAGATTTAATGTACTTAGATAATATAATTCAATTATAGTAGCCCAAGTGGAAAACAAATGAAAAGATATAGAATAAAAATGAAACGATATCATGTTTTTGTGGCACAATTAAGAAACATTTCTAAAAATAATTTAAAAATACATAAAAATAAATCATTTTTATGTAGATACGTTGCCCGAGCCATTGTTTGATATTAGAAGGGCGATAACGCAGTCGTGTGTGTAATAAAATTTTAAAAATACTGATTTCGTACAATTAAAATTAACGATTTTCTATAAATTTAGAGTGTGTAATAAAATTTAAAAAATACTGATTTCGTACAATTAAAATGAACGATTTTCTATAAATTTAGAAAATGCACACACCATAAACATCAATAACATTTAATTTGTAATACTAGTTCGTTTCCATAGTAACCTTTTTCAGGGTTCTCTTGTTAAATAAAATTACTTTCACAGTGGTATTTACATAGAATATACAATAACCTAAGCGGTGGCGGGTCGCGACCCACCTCATTGGGAGTTCAAATGGAGATTAAAAAAGGGAGAAAAAAACTCCTCCGTCTATAAATCCTATATTGGTCTGATCCATTTTATATATATTTTTCCCTTGACCTAAAAGGAATCTCATTAATATCAGAAAATAACCAATTACATAATTCGGCGATTCATTAAAGCATCTATGGCTAAGTAAAATATCGTAGATTATAAAAAAAGGTTTTAAATATGAAAACCTAAATTTACGCAGGAATTTGACATTTTTGTAATATAAAAAAATTTCATCTCCAGTAATTACCATATTTTAACAACAAACACGATAGTTACAGATTTTTTAAAGTGATTTTTGCAAATTACTATTCTGTACCAAGTTGATGTTAACAA
Source organism: Halesus radiatus (assembly GCA_022606495.2). NCBI lineage: Eukaryota > Metazoa > Arthropoda > Insecta > Trichoptera > Limnephilidae > Halesus > Halesus radiatus. Next base: position 12,622 of record JAHDVE020004029.1, read on the forward strand.
ATCCGATAGTCGCTGGCCACCCGGGCTGCAATCAGATACCGATACGTTTGCAAGCTTCCACGGATTGCCGCTCAAGCCCCACGAGTATTTTTTTTGTTTGAAATATTTCTTAGAACAAAAAGTCCCATAGGTGCTGAATTCAAATCGCACATATGGAATTTCAGACTCACCGTCAGGCAGTGTTAATACGGATGGGTGGATTATTTAGAACGGAATTTGAAGAGCGCGCCGTTTAAATTATCTTATCATTTTTATGGGAGTTTGCACAAACGCACTTTAGAGATAACCGACTCTGAACCTAACAGACGTATTAAAATTGCCATTTAATAAAAATCGAAAATTCTTTATAAAAATAACTCCCTAGAAACTAATGTAAAAGCAGTAAAATTCCTTGCATTTTTTACTGTTCATGTCGTAATAAAAATACGTTATTTTTATAATAAGCAAGTCAAATCAAAACAATGACGGAGCTTACGCCAAGTTAAGAAGAACGCAATTTGTGTGATTAATGCGTTTTTTAATCAAGTCACTAAGTAAGTAGGCCAGATTCCCAATCCATTCTTGTTACATAAGATGATTAGTTCATATCATGACTCTAGTTACTGTTTGATCGTGTTATGATCCGTTATGATTAGTGAATTGGTCACTCTCCGTTGTCTCTGGGAGTGTGATCAACGAAGCATAACTTATGACTTGGTATTATGATAGATGGACTTGTAACGTGTAATTAAAAGCATTATTTGCTCCCGATCTAAACAAATTATTTAACACGCTGATACCGACACATCATGCTCGATGATTCTGCATTTAAATTTGACGATTAAAAAGATCTTAACACTTTTGCGCTAGAATCAGGCTGAAATGAAAAATAAAGGCGTGTTTCCATCACAAATATTTAGGAAATACGAGCAAAGCCAAATAAATGAAACGGAATAAGGATATTTGTTAAAATTACCATATTTAACAGTATCCTGCGATCAATATCATCGGAGTCGTAATGACTGGAAAATATACCCAAGTATTGATAGTTTAAAAATAGCTAACTGTATAGATAGATATCTAAGTAGTAAGCTAGAAACACATAGAAAGGGTTATGAACACGCTCTGAGTACATTATAACCACGCGTATAGGGCACTATTGGCCTCCTTTGGCGATGCAGCGCCTCACTGATGTTTGCAAAGAGAAGGGTACATGGGTTTGCTGCTTTGATGCGCCATTTGTGGCTAGAATTAGTAAGCGCTATCGGAAATCCGAGAACACTCTCGTCCAGGCTGTAGCTCAGTGGCACAGCGCGCCCCTTACGTCATAGATAGGAAGTTTCCCTCAAGCCACCATATAAAAATGCAAAATTTTGCAAGTCTATTTTATCACTTCATGTTATTTTATATACGTAATTTATTTCTTTTTATATTTATGGTATATCGCATTACTTTTTATATGTGCAGACTGAGCATTGCACATACTGATCTGTTTCGCTGAATTAAACAATATTTTTAAATTATTAGATATCATTAAGTAAATCAAGGTATTACGTACGGGATTTCTTAATACTGAAATATAATATTACTTTTAAGCACATAATTGGAAATCCCACTCAGTCATGCAAATAAATTCTCCACAACTTTGGACACTGGTGCCATTCCACGCCTTAATAAATCTTCGAACTAATTAACTAATTTTGGTAGGCAATTTTTTTTATTGAGTTTTTAAAAATATTATTATTTTACGACAGACTAATCTCCATTTATAGTACAATATTTCTTATTTTAACGTTTTCAACATCTGAGAAGATAGGTACCTTAACAAAAATGTTATAAGGTTATTTAAAGACTAATTAAATATATGTGATATTTTAGAAATATCATTTAATACCACCATTCCTTTTGTCACGCTGTGACATGCCAAAACATCTGTTCTGCCCTGTGGTATCTTGAACAAGTCGTGGCGACGTATACGGCTGAAGTTTTCAGGCACGTATATGCATGACATGGGTACCACACACATCTATTGTCCTCGTTAATTAGATACCTACATTCGTAGGTCTCTTTATTGATAAAACCCAAACGATTACACACCCAGTGGTTCAAACCAAAAATTGTTTTTGAGGATAAGGTATAGCTTTCTAGTTTTTTGGGGTATTGTTTTTTTTTCTTAGGGCTGAGTTTAAGTGTTAGATATATGATGTTGTTTTCGATATTTGTTATTATAGTGGATGAAAAATAATATTGAATGCGTCTCATAGCATAGACCAGGAATGAATGTTATTGAACACCACTTCTATTATGGTACCTTACACTTTTCTATCCACTTGTTATCGTTGTTCCCAAACCTTTCTACTGACTACTCTCAATAACCCATTTAATGTACTCATTAAGTAGGTAGGTGCACCTTACCAACTTGCTACAATAGGCCATTCTCTGTATTGAATAGGTACACCTTTCAGTGCGTACCAAATATTTTATTGCACTTTCCACACCTGGCATGCGAGGAGAGCTCAATGCTTGAACATGCAAGCAACCTATTATGAACTTCGGAATGAATGGGAGACTTGGTATAACTTACGACATAATATTTGGTATGGATAACTTCTGCGGCGCTTTCCGTTATTATCATACGAGTATATAGGTAAACGTTCGAGGTTCAAGGTAATGAGGTTATATGCCTTTTTAAATAATTTATAAGATATTAATTAGAATTAGTTCGTACACGCCTACCAAAGAAAGTAACTACCTACATAATGCGTCTTTCTTGAAAGTATATTTTATTTACATTTTTAAGATATTTGTCTTTACATGACATTATATGCAATGTGTAGATAACAGGGGTAACTATTTAAAGGGAAGAATGTCGTTGATATATTTTTTTTATTTTAGAAACATAATTATTTTCGATAATAATTTTTTTTATAATTTCTTCAGAAGATTGGTATTCACATTGTGGCGTCATTATTAATAAATGAGTTAAGAATTACTTTGTAATCACCACTTTATTAATATATACATATCAATATATTTCAAAAGCGATGTTTTCGTCATTTTGAATATACAGTATTCTGTAGTGATTCTTGTGGTGATTACAAAGTAATTTTTAATACATTTTTTTTAAATATATTTTTTTATCAAATAACCCCTGCGATTGTATTACAGGAAGGAGTCTGCAATAATATTATTTAGGAGGGGAAAATTTCTTATTAAAAAATTTAAAACAAAATTTAAAAGCATAATTCAAAAGTTTTTGTCCTGTATAATTACTTTTATCGTGACGTATGTCAGTCAATGCAATTAGTACAGTGTATTAGTACGATGCGTTGATTGTTCGATTTAGCCACTAAATGATCCGTTTGTTCAGAGAATTCACTGAGAATCGCTCGGCCTAGCATAATAATGACAACTTCTTCCTAATGTCTTCATTCTATTCGAGAAATAAAATTACGAATTGCAATTGCTTTACACTTGACCCTATTTAGAAAGTCACGTGATATTCTTAAATGAAAAATATCCTCATCAAAAAATTTAAATAAAATATGTAAAAGCGTTTTATTATTATTTATCGGATAATATTTCACTGATATGCCAGTGGATGTAAGAAGTAAACGGGAATACCTATCACAGGAAGACCTACTTCATGATGGTTAGAAAGGAAGTGAAAGAAGTTCGTTATGAACTTGGCCATTGCTTGGTGGTTTGAACTCGTGGATGAACGAAAAAACAAGAAACGAAGGAATATGAGCAAGTGTGTGAAAAGGGTCGCAGAAAGACTTGACGTGGATATGCAAGAGAATCAATATTTCCGAAGAAGTATGTTGTTACCTATCAGTATCTCTCGATCCGTTTCGTAAGGATACTGGAACTGTAATCTTAATAAAGTTCACCAATAGGTCTACTATATTGAATATTCCCGACTAGCTCTATCTCAGGGCATATAGATGTATGTAAAGATACACATATATATGAATCGTATTCTTAGTTCGTTGATATGCAATTTGAGAAATCACCGCTTCCAGAAAACATAAATAAAACACATACTTATAAGTAGAAACAGGAATAGGGAATTCAAATGAAAAACAATTATGTTTTGCTACAAATAATACCTTGCTTATATTTGAGGTAGCAGAAGCTACTGGCCTAGGAAAAGCTTTAACCTTTCTGTGGACGCTTTTAGATCTTTAATGGTAGAATGCAAATCGAGAGATTTTAAATGATTTCTGTTTTATCAAAAAAAAGGGAAATTAATAAGTGAAATTTTGGAACGATACCAGTTTGAGGTTTCAGTGTCGGGTCTGCAGTGATCGGTTCTCGGGACTCAAGTGAGCTTGCCCCAAAGCCCCCTTGCGGTGGCTTCCCCCCTCTCTTTTCAAAACCGAGCGGCTAGCAATTTATTCGGTCACAGACAACCAATGCTTGTTTATGGTTAATCCTGGGTTGGTTTGTCAACCTTAGTTGTTAGGGACTTGCTTCATAACAATGTTTACAATCAGAATAACGTGTAGTTATATAATGTCTGAATAAAAACCAAGAAACGTTAACAGAGACGGAGGTATGCTATGTTAGATCTCCTCTGAGAATGGTTAGTTCATTCATTTTAAGGTATAATTTAATTTTACTAAAACGAAAATAATTTACAAAAATTACAGATCTCTACTTTCGTGGATTAAATTAATATACTCCACAAAATTCTCAAATAAACTTAACGCACCGGATATTTTATTTGCGTGTATTCAATAACCTACGTCTAATAATTGAAAACTTGTCCCAAAAGGTGCGATGAAGCGATAAAACATATCACCGATTAGCTAGATTTAAAGGTTAGTAGTTAATAGTTACAAGACGGCATTAACACCTTGTAGTATTAAAATATGCATAACTGGCTGACCGACATAAGAATGGTAGAACGTAGATATTCTCCCAACTTCTAAAATCTACCTCACGTTAACTGATGATTAAAGAACTGCGCGAGTTAAATATTAAATTTTCTGATCACCGATAGGCCTGATGGATTTGAGAATTGAATTAAAAAATTGATCCCCAAAACAGACATTTTTGAATGGCACTGTTTTTTGTTGTGGAATTTCTGGGTTATCGCAACTCATTTTGCGACGTAATTTTCATCGTAAGGTACTTAGCTTTGGAATATGTCAAAAAAAGAGATAAAAAGGCCTAAAAGAGTTCCGATAATAATATTAATTGGATAACTTGTCTATCAAGGACGCCGAAACACGTTTTTATTTGGTGCCTGTATCAAAGAAAATAATTAAATGTATTTGATTTAAAAAATAAAAGCTTTCAAAACTTTACAAAATAAATTCACAAACTTTTTATTAATTCGAGATTCATAAAATCGTCTGTTACAATAGCCATAGTTGTTTGCACATGTTTATTTTCTTCCATAGCCTTGCTGCTTCACATACGTTTCTCTTGTCAAATCTGTTAACAAATAGCAGTTAGGCCAGGGACGGTAGCGTTTGTAGGTTTACTCTTACTGCCGCCAGGTAACCGGCAACTTGTTCTTGTCGTACCTCCTCAACACCTGCATCGGTTATTATATGGAACTTGCAACTCAATCTCACGGCGGCAGCCGATGGCAAATCAATAAATTCTACGTTCAAAATGGATACGTGGGAGTAAATGATTATTTTGCAGTATGCAGTTATGAATGCACTCAGTTCTAAATCTAATAGCAACTTGCTTATTTCGCACGGTGAAAAGATACATTAAATTTTCTGTTTTCTGCCTATTTTGCTAATATGATAAAATGAGATATTTGGACAGTAGTTTTTGCAATAGTGCGATAAATAAATGTATACGAGAACATTCAATCGTTTCAGGCTGATATGATTTGATTTCATTGCTGGCAACACACGCGTTTATTATCTATTTAAAAAAAATTCTTGTACATAAACGTTGCCCACCTAACTAGGTAATGTCTCTTCTGTTGACAGTGGTTGTGGTTGTAACTGCCAATTCTTACTGTTTGTAAAACTAAAAACCAGGTAAATAGGACGATCACTCAATCAGCAATCGGACGGATCAAATTTGACACTATTTAGAACAAATTGCGCTCAGTGAAAAGGATCACACTATGAAATATGGGTTAAAGCGTCTTTAAAAAAATGTTTCTTCATAGGTATAAACTTCATAACTCAAATACGGTTTCATTATATAAGAATGTACAAATCTGGAGAGGAAGCATGGAGAAAATTTGACAAAAATCACCCGCACTTAAGAGGAACGGCTGCGGTGCCTGTTTCATACATAACTTAATTTTCGAATTGAGGCCGAAATACTGACCCAAACTGAATGATATATTTTTTTAATTAAAGGTTAAGTAAATAAAATACTTCTCATCCACACTAGATATTTACTATACTTTTTGATGAAACAAAGACCATTAGGTTTAGGTGAGTATTTTGGCCTCAAATCATAAATTAAGTTGTGTAAGAAACAGGCCGCGCAGCCGTTCTTCTTACATGGTGCTGTTATTTTAAACAATTAAAATTTTTAATATAATTGAAAAAAAAAAAAAAATGATAACATTAATAATACCTTGTGCACGTATTTTTGTTTTTATTATTGTGACAGTTGTTTCGGCGTTCCAATCCATTTTCAAACTGTGGTTATCTTTATGATAAAAATATTTTAAAATTTATAATACGTTTCCAATTTTAAAATTATGGCAAGTCCATATGAATATAATTACTGATTCAGTTGCATACCCAAATTTGGGATTTTTAATCTTAGAAAAAAAGGAGGGAAAGTAAAATATAGTAAGTTTTTCTGGGAAAAAAATATCTAGTGATGATTTTTAATCGCGGCTTTTTACCTTATTCTACTATTTTAGTAAAAAAACTGATTTTTATCGACTTAATAAACCATGAAATAAGGCTATCGGCCGTTAAAATCTCGTGTTTTATCACCGGAGAGTTAGCACTGATTTTAAGTGGTAAAACTCAGTCTCCCTGAAAGGAGTGATGTTTATTTTGGATAGAAAGTAGAAGTCACGAAATGTCACCAAAAAACTGTTAAAAGACACCGCCTAATATACGTCGACTGCTAACGCATATATTTTATACAACTTTCCTTATGTCAGAATTTAAATAAGTGATTGACAACGTATGGGAAATGTGAAATTGCCAAAAATTACGGTGCCGTAGGTTTAAAATACATTATTTCAATCATTTTCATTAATCATGGGTTCATATCAATAAAAATAAATGACAAGCGCCATATTATATTGTAAAAGCGAGAGTTCATATCATGATCGTTGCTTCAAACACACCTGTTCAATAAAGCGTTGATTTGATAGACGAATAAAAGTAAATTTCAAATATGACTTAGCTATAGGTATTCGCCAATCAATACATCAATGAAAAAAAAAACTTAACTCATGCTAGAGTTCTTTTGTACTAAAACGAAGAAAACTGTTAAATTGCTGCAACTTCCTCATACTGTCCCAAAACGCAAACTAAAAAGGCTCTAGGTTCTCTCGAAGGCCTCGTTAATGTATTTATAATATGTCTTTATTGAAGAGGTGTGAAATATTTTCTAAATTTCTTGTCACATGGGAACTTTTAAAATTAGCTAAGCAAATATGCGTAGATCCACACATTGTGAGTTATTTTGTTAATTATTTTGCTCTTTCTCTCGAAGAGTGATTTATAGAGTTCACAATACAATTTTATTGAATTGAATATTGAATTGTGAAAGTGAGAAACTATGCAATTTACTTTACATTTGGCCAATCAGCATTCTGTTATCTTTTTAGGCATCTGACATCTTAAATCCAAAACGTCACACATAATTCGTGTGTTTTATTCCGACCCGTGATACTTTCGATGTTAACACAGTTTGAATGGACAGTTGAATTGTATTAACTGAAACTAAAATGAATGTGTTTATTTTCACTTTAACATTTCTTTTACGGTGGTTACTTCAAAGGAGGGTTATTGCGCGGTGGGAACGCATACAAATGCCAAATAAGGCTTCTCCGCCAAAAAAAGGCTTCACTCGAAACTTCTTGTGGGAAATTAGTTTTTTCCCACTACTCAGTTCGGCGAACATATGACTGACCCGTAGACAAGAGAGCTGTAGAAATCCAAGCAATACAGTATGTTTCCGAGTTTAATGTATATTATATGATATCTGTAACTTCCGTATAGATATAGCCGTGAATCATTTCATTAAAAAGCAAGCAAAAGTATAAGTGATATAAACATAGTGGGAATTAAATCAACGAACTGCATAAGTTATTATTTTCATCATTAACGACTGTCTGTGTTTTCGGTGCTTTGTTTTAGGAATTTTTGCGTAATATGTTTATAATATCGACCCAGTAATTATAATATGGTGGTTTTAAGTCTTGATGGGGACTCATTGTTTTGGCTGAGCATCATGAATATCTATCGGCTGTCCACCCTCCCAGCAAAGTGTCCTACTAATTGCTATCATCCACCTTTTTAAAAATTTATTGGTACCAAAGATGAGTAAATGTATTAATTCACTAATATATTTATCAAAGGAATGGATGCTTAAAAATGGCAGTAACTCATGAAATTATTAAGGAGAAAAGCTAAAGAACAACGAATGAAAAAAGGTTAATTTAAGCGCAATTCATAAGTTTTAATCATAATATTAACAAATCTCAAATGAAACATAAAACAGAAAAAAGGTAACTTACTGGGACTAGCACTAAGTATGACAGAGGATTCAATTCCCAGATCAACGGTTACACTTTTATTTTTATTTGAGATTTGTTAATATTATCTTCTTCAATGATTAAATTAAATCATTACAATAAGGTTTATGCGCTTCATTAAGTTATTCTTATAAATTGAATAATTAATAAGATTTAGAAAAGGCTTTCCGGTTTTCAGAATTCAAGGTTTTCTGATTTTCAGTTATTCAGAATAATGGGTCAAATTTCTACATTAGTTCTTCCAGTATCTATGTATTCCCATCATTCAAATCAATGCAGACATTTAAATGTAATTTTTGGTAGCTCTAATCTTGTTCACATCCTCCAAACAAATTCCATCACCTCACCGGCCATCTTCGCAGATATTAACGGTGGAATGCAGCCCTTATGGGTCCGCATAATGAATAATGACACGACACGGACTCCTAAGTGAATAAATCAGTTTGCGGTACGTGCCGGGTGTGTATAATGACTTTGTTTAACGGATATTTTATTTGCCGTCGTCTGGTTGTACCATCATCGGTGAGACGAGCGGTAGTTCCGCGGATGCCGCACTTATTCATGTATTTATGGTAGTCCCATTGTAAAACAATTTTTGTAAAGCATTAAGTGAGCATATGGAGAACTTCAATGCTTATATATATAAATCGGTTCGTTGGGAGACCCATTACAAAACCTGTATAAAAATAGTAGGTAGCTACTACCCGGCTTTATCAATGTTACAATACCATATTTAAAAAAAAATCTGAACGGATTACAATCTTGTTTTATTTTTTAAAATTAGATAGCTAATGCTGGAAATTACGATGTTAACTAAAAAAATCGCATTGACTTAAAAATTCTAGCAAGAAATGGTGTGTACATTTCATGATATCCAAAGTCCCCATTTAACAGTTTTTGCTGCGTGATATTTCTGGTTTATTAATTATCATGAATATTATTTTAATGGTATGTAACACCTATTGGTAAATACAATGACTAGCCAAGAAATAAAAGTGGTATATAGTTTCTTTGGGAATATTCGGAAACTAACAGAAGCACGGTTTAGAACATTCATCATCAATGCTTGAATATGGTTGTCCATTCTACTTCTAAACATAGTATCGGTGTATCCCGTTTATTGTAAATGCATATTTCATATATATGACCAGTGGGTGAAGGTACCTCAAGTGGTGACCCAATAAGTTTTTGGGACAACATTACTACGTGAAGTGTTCACAATAAGTTTTCAAGAATGCTCACACGAAATTTCAGGAATTCATTATGGCATTCTGGACTAATAGATACTGACAAATCACTACTACATACTTACGATCGTAGGTACTAATAATGTACCAATAAATTGCCTTAATAAGAGCATATTTCTAGCTGGGTGTTCGTAAGATCTTTATATACCTGAACTAAATTGTACGAAGTTGCTAAACAAGGATATGAAAATATTTTACTGAATATAGCTCTCCATTAAGTGGTACTGTCCACAAAGTAAATAAATTATTTTTGTCTGACAGCCTGCGATAAGGGAAGACACTTAATGAATAAAAATACACGGATGGGTTTAGTTACCCGAAGTTAATTTAATTTATTCATGTATAAACGGCTTGAATGGACTTTCACAGAATTTGTACGACAAAACTGAATAAATAACGATTGGCCAATTAATTATACAGAACAGTGACTTTAAGACGTTGCTAAACTAACTAACTAACCATTACGCCCTATGGGCTATAGGGGTAGGCAGAGATGACGGACTGCAACAATTCTGTCTTAGTACACACACTTCGCTTCATTCCCATTCATACATCGTCTCATATATGCGCTTCCGTTATTTTGACATGGCCCGACTATTTGATACACCCGTATTTGGTAAACTTGGTTGTGTCATGTCTTCCTCGGGCGTCCCCGGTTTCTTCTTCCATTCACATTTGCATCATATATTCTCTTTACACCACTTTCTTCACTCATCCGAAGACATTGCAGTTCTTCAAATACCTCCCGTGGAATTACTGTAAATGCCAATTTTTTTGTTGATAGTTTATTAATTAATTAAAATATGTTTTCATAAATCGTATTCCTATACCGTTAATAACACCATACTTTTAAAATTTTATTTTTGCACTTTTATTCACCAATTATACTCGTAATAAATACATATACATACCTAGCATGTTTGTGGCACGTTCTGGAGTGGTAGATAATATCAGAATCGCCCCGTTTTATCGTCATAAAATAGAAACTGCGCTTTTAATGGCATTAGCCCTGTTTAGTGACCAGATTTTATTTTTTATTTTTTATTTCAAACTATTTGATGTGTACCCGGCCTTGCTCGGGATTTTTTTTGGAATAAAGTTATGAAGTTGTGATTTCTTGTCTTGCTTGTCGTCTGGGTGCTATAATTGATTTGACAGCGAAAGTAATGCCTTGTGTTGACTATTAATATCTCTAATGAAAGAAACAAAGAAAAATTCATTAAAAAAATTACTTCCAAACATTTATTTTTTCCAAACATATCTAAATAAAAAAATTCTTAAGTAGGTATCTACTCGTGTTTTCCATTTTGAAAACAAAACCCAAACAAACCTTCGTCTGTGGAATATGTAATTTCTGGCTAACAAAGTGGTATATCTATGGGCTAACCTCAACAACACTTTTACAAGCCGGATTTCATTAAAACCACTCTATGAACCTTTCCGGCACAAATAAAAATAAACTGGGTTATTTTCAGGGAAATCGGTGGAGTAATTTTCAAGAAAATCGAGGAAGACAGACAAACATTCATTTTTATATATAGAGAAGAAGAGAAGATAAAACACACAACAGAGTTGTACTCCCATGAGTTATCAATCAAACTCATTGTAGGACTGTTCCATAATCGGTACATAATATTTGGTTTCACAAACTTTTTAAACCAAATATGTATATGAAAATATAAAATAAAAACAAAAACATATTTATAAAAAATAAAAAATAAAACAGAAAATAACATAAACATAGGTACTGGGTCAAAATATATGGACACAATTAAAAAAATACATTAAGGAATAAAGTATACCTAAATCAGAATCAACAAAGTTTAAGGCTATCAGGACACAATTGGTATTTATAATAAATCTTTTTCCAAATAGCATTTAAAAAAAAATAGAATTTCAGAACATCATTTCGAGATATGTTTTGTCGTGTAATAATTCTTCAGGCACTTTGTTATAGTTAGTGTTGGAAATGTTTTCCAATGTCAGTCCGTATTTTGTCGAGTGTATTTTTGATATGTGTAGTTTGTGATGTTGTGTATTATAATGGTGAACGTCGTGGTTATAGTTGAGTTTTATATTTATGTGGGTATGGCAATGAAACATATTTAAAATAGTGGTTGTTATATTTGAATTACCAGGTGCCTCCCAACCGTGACCTTTCCTGTAGCTCCTTGCCCTCCTCACTTCAACCAACCTTACAACATACTCCGGATTGGGGTTGCTATAGTCCCACTGGTTTCGGGCAGTCGGGACTCTTAGCCGTAATCACGTTAAATAAATTACGACTAAGAACAAAATTGAAACAGTAGGTTATAGAAAATTGTAAGAAAAACAGGAGTAAAATAATTCGTAACACCATATAAACAAGCTAACGGATCAGTAATTGTTTTATTTTATAGGGTGCATGTTTACCAATAGTAAAAATAAACGCACGTTTAAATGTACTTGTGTACACCGATGGTGGTTAAAATTGATTTGAAATAGTTTGAAACATCCGTCCGCAGTCCATTCTTATCCCGCAGTACTCCCACGATACAGTAGGCCACTACACAAGCAAGCATTTGGAAGCCATCTCTGGGCTGGAGCTCTAAAGTACCTGATAAACCTGCTTGATTATGTGCAAATGTGGTCGGTTCGACTGATTAACACCCTGTTGTTAACGGACCGGTTACCATTTCTAATAAACAGAGGCAATTTAGATATTCTGATTCTGTTCCATAGGTATTTTAATGGATCCTGCTCAAAGGAACTAGCAGCATTGATCTCTACTGCACCAGTGCACGTACGCGAAACTCAACGGACACGACCAGAATAGTTGATGCTGTCTTCATGAGAATGGGTCGTTTCGTCGACTCATTTTTCTGTAAGGTGGCTCGCAAGTGGAACGAGCTACCGGTATCTGTTTTTCCTCCTTCATATAATCCGGGCCTCTTCAAGATCCGCATTAATAAATCCCTTCCTACAGCCTCTACCTTGATCCACTTCACAACACTGCCCAATCTGGTGGTGACATAGTTCCCCTCTCTTTATACCGTAAAGTTAGGGGCGCTTTTGTGAGGTGTAACTAAAAAAATACTTTTAAAATGATTCCACCGTACATATCGTTTGTGAGTAAAACTGGACTAAATAGTGGATTTTTATTCTAGTCAGTGTTAGTCGGTTCGATGCAAAGTTACTCGAAGTCGTTAAATTTCAGGTCGCCTGGCTTACAATTAAAATGATTACGCGCGGACTTGGAGGAATTTCTAGGTAGGTGCAAACCACAATTATTAAATAATGAACGTTCTCATCTTTACAGTTAACTGCAACAGCTACATCAGTCAGCTGAAGTGGCCTGTCGTGTGCGCATTGTGGAGTTTGCGCTATTCGGCTTTGCATTCAGGAAATTGTCTCTTTTTGCACATGTACGAAGTATTTTAGTACTGTACATGCAGAAATAAGGCGCAAGTAATAGAAATAATATAGATTAGAGTATAATGAATATCTCGGAATTAACCGAATAATGTTTTTTTTTTTACATATTATATATTTCTGAATTATGTCCGTCTACCAGTGGCGTGCTGTCCTTAAATTCCAAAAACCTATGCCTAACAAAAGAAAAAAAAAACACTCCCAAAAAAGAAAAACAAACAACAAAAGAATTGCAACAAATCTCTGATCTAAATAGATTGTTAATTAATTTGCAAATATTTTTTATGTCATAAATTGTTGGTATGTACTTAACGAAATTTATGCTTTTACTTGTAACCTTATGGTGATACATTTGACATCTTAAATACATGTTTTTTTGCGAGATACATAACGCAGTCACGCATCCCCATACTGCTTGCACTAAAAGATGTGAAATAGTAAGACTGCACTGCTAGTAATTTTTGTGCAATCATAAAAGTTGGTTTTAAAATTAGGGATATCATATTTTCGCCCCAATAAAGGTTTTACCCCTTTCATAACACTTAGACACTACCGTTAGGCTAAATGCAGGCATAAAAAAAGTTTTTTTATGGTGCGACCATCTATCTGTGGACGAAAAAAAATGAATTATACAAATCTTTGACTACACAAAATTATTATCTAATATCCCGTATTAATATTTATGGACGTATTAGTAAACTATTCCCTTTTCTATCGTTTTATCAATTGATGCACATGTAAAGAGTAATTTTTTTAAAATGGTGTTTAAATAAATTGTTCAACTATGTTAGACAAGAAATATAGTTTGCATAAAGTAGCAAAAAAAAAATTACACCCGTGAGTTCTGACGTCATGAAAGTTGGACAGCTTTTCTTTCCTAACAAAATGATAAAATGTAAATAGGTATCTTACTATGATAAGCAGTTGCATGCACTCCATAAAGACAGAAAAGCTCTGCCTGCCCTTAAAAAAAGAACCACAATAAAAAAATACTAAATACGACTAGTTAATTAACCTAGACGTATTTTTTCCACGATTTTCCAAGCAATTTGTACGCTCATTTTTTTAGTTGGCCATATAACAGAATATAGAGTGCGGATGCTTTAATACATGGACACTACAATTGAACGCGGAAGACGATGATGACATGGTCATTTTCAAACATTAAACATGCTATTCATACCCATAAACTACACACAGCCTACCTTTGGCCATAGAGTAATGCACTCCACTGCTAATAAATCAATACCTCTAGCGGATGTAAATTGGAATAATTTTTATGATGAGTCTGTTGCTCAGAGGTTAGCGCAGTCATCCGAAATTAAAGATTCCCGAACGTTAATTTCGTGTTTTTATTTAATGCGTACGATTTGATAATAAAAATTGCGTAAATAATAAGTATTATGATAATGTATTATTATCTTTTTATTTATTTTTTTATATGCATAATAAAAAAAATAATGATTCCCTCAATGGGATTCCCGGTGCTGAGAATTTCACTTAGAAAATATGAAATTAAATTTGAATAAATTAATGTGGTTGCTGAATAGATAAATAATTTAAGGCGAGGTGTTTTAAGGACAGTTCAGTGGTTTCGGTGTAAGTCTGTATTTGGAGTTAATATATTTTCAATTTCAGATCTCCTTGTGTAACGTATCCAGCTTTTTATCTGATTTTTATATTTTATTATTGTTGTAATTTTTGAAAGAGAGTTAGATTTTGTTGTACAATTGGTTTGTTTTGTGGTTTTTAAACGGCCCTTCATAAAGTCATTAAACAAAGTGAAAGTATTTTCTAATAAAACTCTCTGCCAGTATAAATTTTTATTGTGTACTCAATTTTAGTACCCACGCATTAAATATCTTAAATTGCACACAAGTCTGCAATTAAATTTTATCCGATAAGTATAATGTCTGTACCTAATTAATCTTATACACATGCGTATTTAGTAATAGTACGCTTTTTGACATTAGTTACCCTTTCACTAGTAAAGTAGTAAAATATAATTACTGTGACTCCCGACCCGGGAGAGATCTCAAGTTCATTTGGTATTAAAAGTATAAGATTTTTTATGTGAAGACATCTCAACTACGCCAAACGGTCCAGAGCCAGGGGGACTATAGTATCCCCAATAGGGATATATTGTATTACTGAAAGGAGTGGGACTATTTTTGTTTAAAATGGCAGTGTGTGCCAATTAATATATAATAATACATTATTCATTAGGTTTAACAATTTATTGTTTTTTTTTTATTATTATTTATTTTTAAATGGCCTTGAATGTCTGTTAAGGTTAAGCGAATATAAAATTAAATCTAATGCAGGTGGGAATTGTCGCATTACACAATTATTATTATAAAATTATGCATCTGCCTTATAATGTATATTATGTATTTATAAATGGATTAAAAATTACTTTGTAATCACCACTTTATTAATATATACGTTTCAACATGTTTCGAAAGTGATGCTTTCCTCATCGCGAATATAAGGAATACTAAAAAATAATTATGTAAAGTATATATAGTAATGTAAGAATAGACAAATTATAACCATAAACAAAAATATAAGATACAAAATAGGTAATAATTAATCAAAAATATTAAAAAAAATATATTTTAAACATTAAACAATAAATTCATATTAGAAATTAAAAAAAAAAAGAAATAATTTTTTTTTTAATAATATTAATATGAAAATAAATTCAAGAGATTTAAAAAAATAGATTTTAATTATATTTATTTGACTATTACAGGGTATTTTTTTAATTAATTTTTTAATTATGACGCCACAAAGTGAATACCAATCTTTTGAAGAAATTATGTATTTATGTTTGTAAAAGTCCAACGGGCGTATAAATAAGTAAATAAATTAATTATTAGTATTCGTATATTAGATTCTTATTAGTACACTTTCACCACGGCGTTTTTTTTGGAAAGATATTTACATTTGTTAAGTCGCTATCGGGAAGGTTTCCTAACAAGCTCAAGCTTGAAACAAGCCTAAACAGCAACTGAAATACCGGCCTCTAAGAGGAGGTCCCTACCACTGTGGAAAATGCCGCAATTAAAATGTGTATTATTTTTCATTAATTAACCTCACCTAAGTACCTGTTAAACAGGTACTCATAAAAACAGAAGAAAATAAATTTATTAACGTCATTACTTCTATGATTATTAAATTTATTTTATTTAAACAAAAAAATGAACTTCTAAGAATTAAATACAACATTTTAACACTAAACTTTCTCACAACGTTTTACGTTTGGATTGCGATGCAATCGTAATCAACATCATTCTTCTTCATAGACTTTTTGGTATTTCTGTCTTGAAAAAAGATCGCTATCAACCTCTATCACCCATTTAAAGTCAGCTGTTCTTTTCACTACACTAGCCCATCTTTGTGGAAGACACCTATATCATTTTCCCGATTAAGGGCGGAGTTTATGCAATGATAATAATATTATTTGGATTATTTGCACAATGTCGTTTTTGTAAAAAATCACCCCAAGGGTATGGTAGGTAACGTTCAAAATAGAGGAACTCATGTAATGTATCACACACACATCTCAATTTAAGAAAATAAATATTGCCAAGAATTAATTTAAATGCTTCACAGTAATTAAATTAACTAAAGAAATTGCAAAAAATAAAATTGTCTCAAGTGGAAAGTTCTAATCTCTAATTTTCTCATAAAAGTTAGTCCATAAAAACGTATAGTCATACGGAATCTCTCGAGCGGTAAGTTACTCGAACTATACCCCTGTAAGGTGATGGTAATTTCTCTTTATCCAATTGATTCGTATATGGATGGCGGAAGAAGAAAACCAAACTTCTGGTTTTGCGCTTAAGTAGCTACTTCGAATCATCCCAGCTTTTACGAGATGAATGTGTAGGTACCATTTACCTATTAATAATGTACAGTATGGTGAATACGAATGTGACATTTTCAAAATTGGAACTGACGTATGTGTTATGAAGGTTATTAAATCATAAATATCTTTTTAAATCAAGAAAATCGATAAAGTACCTACGCATAATAAATTCTAAAAGATAAATTTTATTCTATTTTTGAAACATGCTTATTGACGTATGGATATATTGCAGGACGTTTATAAAAGTGGAACTAATATATTAAGCATGTGGTAAATTAAAAAAATATACTTTTTTCGAAGGAAGCAAACACTTTGGGGTGTGACATTATATATTGAATGAAAAAACACAATTTGTAAAACACCACTTTTATTGAATTAATAACGATCGCCTAAAAGATTTAGCTAATGACTTATCTCGTCTATTTAATATTTGTTTAAATCAAAATTACTTTCAGTATAATAATATCATTTATCATGAAAAAGATGGATTGGCGATGGGAGCTCCTACAAGCCCGCTTATCGCAGACATATTCATGAACGATCTAGAAAATAATATTTTTGATTCAAAATCACCTCTCTTAAAAAACATATTACTTTGGAGAAGATATGTTGACGATGTCTTTTGCATTTGGACAGGTACTGAGAGACAATTAAATTCTTTTCTTAAAATAATAAATTCTTTTCACAAACAAATTCAATTCACGGTAGAAATAGGTACTAACTTTACTATGAATTTTCTAGACTTAACTTTAAGGATCATTAATAATAAATTTGATTTTAATATTTATCGTAAACCTACATATACTGATATTACCACTCATAATGCATCCAACCATCCTATTTCCCACAAACATATAGCGTTTCATTCAATGATACATCGATTGATTACCGTACCCTTAAATAATAACAATTTTTACAATGAATTATCTATCATTAAACAAATAGCTTTAAATAACGGGTATGATATAAAACTAGTAGACAATATTCTGAATAAAAAATTAAAACAAATAGCATCAAATAAATTTCTCTTTAACAACTCTAATAATTTAAACATTAATCAAACATTCCAATGGCGAGGAGTCCTTTATACAAATAACTTTTCTTCTTTGAGCGTTAAAAAATTCCCATCTGAAATAAAACCCGCTTTTTATACTAATAATATTTTAGGTAAAGTCTTAATTAATACTAAAGATAACGATGATAGACTAAGCCACTCGGGTATATATCAACTTAATTGTAAAGATTGTCAGGCTTTTTATATCGGTAAAATGGCCCGGAACGTCAACGTAAGAGTAAAAGAACACCTACGATGTCTAAATAATAATGCTTTTTCAGAATTCGCGAATCACTTAATAGAATCAAATCACTCATTCGATAAAAACTCGGAACCTAATTTATTACATAAAAATGGAATTGGAATAAGATTAAATAATTTAGAAGCCCTCGAGATCAAAAAAGCCGTTAATAATAATTTAAACATTATTAATAACCAAATTAATTTAACCAATAGTCCCACACTTAATTTATTCCGGTAATCTTAGTTGTTCCTTTCTCCTCCCCTCCCACTTATCCATCCTAAATAATGTGTCCCCTCCTACTCTATTTGTGTCTCTTTCTTTCATTTTGTATCTCTTTCACTCATTGTTTTATGTTTGTTGTTTTATATGTGCCTGTTTGTTGTTTTATATTGTTTTATATGTGCCTGCATCTAATTATCTTTAGTTAATAATAAGCCCTGACGAAGCTTCGGTGAAGCGAAACCTGGTTGGCGATCGTTATTAATTCAATAAAAGTGGTGTTTTACAAATTGTGTTTTTTCATTTAGTATAAAAAATATATTTATTTGCAAGGTACAAGTTGCAATTCATATTACATCTCATGATTTTTCACGGGTAGAAACTAGTTTATCTAAATATCAGTTACACAATCATATATTCGACTGTTTTACAGCGGTAATGGCATCCTAGAATAATATTATCTTGTCAAGTTATTGCACAAGTTTTACAATGTTCGATGAAGTCAACTAATAATACAAGGAAAATAAAACAAGTAATACGTTTAGTGATTAGATTTGAGTAATCAGAGCAATTAATTGAATAGTTTCTAATTTCCTCTTCGAGTTTTTCCTGTTTTTTTTTTAGATATCTATGTTTAAAAGAGTTTTCCAAATAACGAAGTTAGTAATCATCTTAACAACAAAATTCTCATCCTGTTGTATTTTCTATAATGCAACATATATTTATATAAAAATGATTAATCTAATTAAAAAGCAAAATAAATTCGTAGTCGTAAAGATACGGTCTCCGTGGTTGAGTGTTTACGATCCTTGGCTATGGATCCGGAGGTCGCGGGTTCAAATCCCGACGTGCGCAAGAAAATTTTGTTGGATTAAATTATGTCAATTCACAATTTATTTATTTTCAATAACATGTAGTATATTTACGGCACGTTCCAGAGTGGTAGATACTATCAGTATCGCCTTGGTGGAAGGCCACCATTCAGAATCGAAAAATTGCTTGAAATAGCTTTAGCCGTATTTGGTGATCAGATCTGAATAGCCAGGCACTACTTCCCATTTTGTTGCCCTCCTCAATACCTTCAAGCCTCTCAACATACCTCAATTGGGGATGCCATAGTCTCACTGGCTCAAGAAAAATATTTTATTCGAATTCAAAAGACATTGTCCACACAACTTGGATAATAATATAGAAAACATACCTGCGATATAGGTAACTTTTTTTTAACTCCATTGAAAGTTTGTTAGTTCAAAATTAACATCGTTAACCGACAGGCTAAGTCTCACTTTCATACGTAATAAAGAAATCAATACGAAAATATTCATAAACATCGGATTGCAATTCACAATACGAATCAGAGGTCAGATTTTTTCAGTCATAAAGAAGTTGATATACAAGACGTATTGACATGAACAGTATTATAATTTGTACTTACTAGTATAAATCTGTTGTGTTTGCTTAACTGAAAGTGAAAATTAGATGATAAATTATGTTTTTTTTTGTATGTTAATCTGACAGCGAAAGTTAGGGAATTAAAGTGACATAATAAGAACGTGATTTAATTTGCACATTAAAAGTTATTTCGATAGATGTTTCAAATCATTTTTATTCTTTTAGAACGTAAAAATGATGTAAAAGTGAAGAATTGTTTACAAGTTTTAGTCTGTCATTGTTTTAATAATAGTTAGAAAATGGATTGCCATTATAAAAACAATTAACTAGCTATATTTGAATTATATTTATCAAATTCAAACAAACGTTTTGTATTCCAGGTATCTCTGCGTAAGTGTAATGTGGATAAAAGTGTAAACATATTTGCAACTTTATTTGATACGATATGACACACATGTGGTTATTAGAAAACATTGATGGCATAATGTTATCTTAGATAGCTCAGTGCTTTAGAGTTGTTTTCTAGTTAGCGGAAGGTAAAGCGTTCAAATCCGGTTGCAGTATCTATAACCTATCGTGGTTGTTTTGCGTATAATTTTGAAACATATTACGTATAATATTGTATATTAATTTTAAATAATTAAATGCATTCATATTCGAAAAATGGTACAATATTTTTTTAATTTCCACAGAGAATCTGAGTTGGTTGGGAAAAAATGCAATCTGGCAATAATTCAACTTATATCTATATAGAAATAAATGTAAGTTTATTTGTTTGTTTGTCCTCTATTTTCTAAAAAAAATACTGGACCGGTTTCGCTGAAAGCACAGTTTGTTCTTATTAGTGCCGGAAAGGTTTAGAGAGTAGTTTGAATGAAATCTAATAAGTAAAACTGTTGCTATAACGTTTTAAAATTAGTATGAAAAACGTTTTATTTAAGTTAGCCCATATATATATATATAACACTCTGATTAGCCACAGATTGCAAATTAAAAAGAAGAAGGTTTTTTGGGCAGAATATTTTCAAAATGGAAAACACGAGTACGTACTAACTTAAGAATTTTTGATTTAGGTATATTTTGAAAAAAATAAACGTTTGTAATGAAATAAAATATTCAAATGAGTGTTTCTTTATTTGGAGATAGTTACTTTCGCTGTCCAATCAATTATGGCACCCTAATGACAAGTAAGAATTCAGAAATATAACTTTATTTAAAAAAAAATCCCGAGCAAGACCGGGTACACATAAGCTAGTGTATTTATATATTTTTACAGAATAGTAAGTACGAATGTGACATTTTCAAAATTGGAACTGACGTGTATTATGAAAGTTATCCAATTATAAATATCTTTTCAAATTAAGACAAGCGGTAAAGTACCTATTTATAATACATTTTACTACAGGATTATTTTTTGTTCTATATTTGAAATGTGCGTATGGACGTATTTTTGCAGGCCGTTTATAAAAGTTCATACATATTACAAATAACATTGTATATTTATTTTAAGTAATTAGATGCATTCTTACACGAAAAACGATACTACATTTTTTTTATTTCCACAGAGAATATGGGTTGGTTGGAAAAAAAATGCCATCTAGCAATTTGTCGACTTTTATGCAAAAAGACACATATATATATTCATAAATACACATTAAAATAATACACATTATTGTATTTGTACAGGAATTATAAACGAAAAATAACCCTCCCTCAAATAAAGCAGGCATATTATATTCTTCATCTGAAAGCATGTCCACTGTCTATGACTTGCAACATGTAAATCGTAATAACAGTCGGAGCTGTATCTATTACATTTTTTGTGTTCGCATTGCTTTTATATTGGAAAACTTTCAAATACCCGCGCTTAACTCGATACATATTGCGGTCTATCTGTGAGGTTTCATGGAAACAAAAACACAAGTGGAAGCTACCTACATTCCTACTTATTGTGGACTTGGTACGTAGACTCACTTCCACTAGTCAAGGCCATACAAACAGATAAAATCGCCATCTTGTTTCTATTGTTTTCCTTTTTTTTATATGAATACCGCACAAGAGTCCCAACTGCTCCCAACCGTCTGGAGCCAGTGAGACTATGGCATTCCCAATTGGGGAATGTTGTGAGGCTGAAGGTATTGGGGAGGGGAAGGAGAAGGGGAAGAGGAAGGTGGGGAAATACCTGGCTATTCAGATCTGGTCACCAAACACGGCTAAAAGCCATTTCAAGCAACGTTTCAATTCTGAATGGTGGTCTTTCACCAGGGCGATACTGAGAGTAACGTGCGCAAATATACTATATATTATTTTGAAATGAATTAATTGAAAAACACAGAAAAATAAATAAAAATTACTTGCACACGCCGGGATTTGAACCCGCGACCTTCGGATCCGTAGTCGAGAGCCTTACCCCTCGACCATGGAGGCCGTCTCCTTGAAAATAGCATTGTTTATCTTTTTTTTGAATTTTGATTTTGATTTGTATTTATAATGTCGCGTAGATCCTTTTTACAGTAATATTACATTGAAAACATATATCTTGTATACATCAGTAAATTTTAGTAAAAATTCAGCTAGTTTCGAAGAGCACCATGCTTTTTTTATGTAAACGTAATGACTATAATTCCTTGGCAGGTATACTATGCGCTTTTATACTCCTTAATAAAGAAAATATAATTTATTATATCTTTTAAATTTTATGTAGATTAAAATGGTGAATACAAAGGTACATATATATACAGAACAAAATATCTGATTCAACACATATATCGTTACAACATTTTCTAACTAACTTACCATCACGCCGTTTCCCTGCAGGGGTAGAGAAGGAAAGTAGTAAAGAGAATGGATCGTCAAATAACTGTGTCTTGGGGTACATAATTCATATTCATATATCGTACCATACACACTTTTCTGTTATACTGACTCTGGCCCGACTCAAGTATTTGGTTCCCTTGATCGTTTCATTTCTTAGGCGGTCGTCCCCTACTTCTTTTGTGACCATTTTTCTTTTATAAGTTAATACTCGTAAGGCTATTCAAATAATTATAAATGAAATAGCGTCAAAATAATTAACACCACTAAAACAAAACAGAATCTTCTATCATTAAAAAAAATATTTATTTGATTTTTTTTTAAATTTAAACAATTTTATATATTTTTTTAAAATAATAAAAAAAAAAATTATTAACATTTTTTAAAAGTTAAAAATACTCATATATAAATAATATTTATTTGTTAATTTTTTTGATTAATTTTTTTATAATTTTTTTTAACCATATTAATTTATTATATAAAACTTATGTATTTATTTACATGTAAAATATTACAAAAATAAATTATTTATATATAATCTGTAATTTTTTAAAATTTTATTTTGTAATCGAAGTTTGAAAATGGGCTTCAACGCGAAGCAGTTGTCACAATAAAAAAAAATTAAAAAAACTAAAATAATTATAGAACTTTACAACAACATTATAAATTTGATTTAGGTATTTTAAATATTAAATAAAAATTAATTATGTTCTACGAATTAAACATAATAACAGTTAATATACTAATTTAATTGCTTTTCCATATTACCAGCTGGAGTTTGAATTAAAACAAGCTTAAAAATGAAGCGGGAAAAGGACAAGTAAGCCAAATAAACAATGACGCCATATTTGATTTCACAAAAAATGCTGCATTGGGGATTAAAAATAATATTATAAGCGTTGTTTCGTGGAATGATGTGTATATAATATTATGGTAGTCTCCCCAACAAAAGGCAGCATTCGATCAGAGAGAGTTTAACACGACGAATGTCATTTCCATATTAGGCGCATCAATACGCTCCGTTTCAACAAAGGAACGCCAGTTTCATTGTCGGTGATTGGATCAAACACCACAATGAGATGCCTACTCTTACGGATCTTTAGCGGGACGGACGAAACGGGCGAACATGAAGGAAGATGAGGAATAACGGACCATCTATACAAATATTTAATATGTTTAGATAACATTAGTTTATGGTCGTTAGAATTTGTTTACGCCTGAGTTTTCTATATAATCTAAATAATCAGGAAGAAAACTAAGGCGAAATCAATAATCGATATTTAACACCTAGTCATACCCTCTGAGCGGAAACTGAACATTGTTTGAAAAGAAAATATGTGAATACTGAAGAGAGAGGGAGTGCGCTAATATAACGAACGCTTAGGGCGTAAGCGATCGTTTTAAAAATATTATATAAAACACGACATATTTAGAATGCTGTCAATTTTTTCATACCCAAAACGTGTTAAATAACAGAGCTACAGGTGTTATTTATATTTTTTCAAGCATAATTTGCAATATTTTTTCTATCCAGAGATTTTTACAAAAATACATTTTAAACGAGATATTTTAATAGAGAATATCTTAAAAAATTACCTGTGTTTTTTGAAGTGTATCAAAACTTCGATTTTTCGAGGGAAGTTTATAAAATGTACACATAAACTCTGAATGCGGAGACTTAAAAAATGTTGGAATATATTGATTAGGTATCTCAACTCAAAACCATCATCATACAGATGCATTGCTTGCATATAGCATGTTTCAAATTTGTCATTCGACTTCATAAAAGAAGATTGCAGTGAAATTGAAATAAAGTTTATTTTTATAGTAGTAACAAGAATACACTGGAAACTTTCCGAATATTTTATTTTAATATAAAATTTTCTAATGTATGCACTGATAATCGCTTTCTCGCAAAAAGAAATCACTAAACAGGCTAGATAGAACAAGACAGGGAAGCTATTTCTCAGTGGCAATTGGCAAAGACATCATTGCCGGGGACAAATTAATACGTATGGATCTATATTAAAATCTAACACAATTTAATTGAATTAAAGAAACATTTCGACTTCGAATAGTTTTCTTTTACCATGGGTAATAAGTATGTATTTAATTTTAAAAGTTTTTTTTTTCATTAAAACAAATGCATTTTTTTAACTATATCGTTTATCTAACTGAAGACAACCGAGCTATGGTTTTAGTTCATAGCTCTAAGTTAATCATAAAGCATATTGTAAATAAATATATTTTAATTAAGTGGTCAGTAAAACCGGATGACCTTTCCACCTGAATGTAATCCAAACATGTGGTTATTTTATGGTAGATATTGCAAACATTGTTCTCACATTAAAGATGCATAGTTTTAATTATTTAGGTTATACTACGAAAAGCATCAGGTGTTTGATTTGAGAGAAAATTTGAAGAGAAGAAGTTCAAAGATCAGAGAAATTAGTACCGTTAATAATTTATAATAATTACTCTTAGTCTATAACTGGCTGGTTTTATTAATATAGCTGAAATCCAGTTGGTGTGTAAAAATGTGAAACGTGATAGGTACGTAGGAACGAATAAAAGCTAATAGGTACATATTTGCCCATAATGTTGAAATAGCAAAAAAGATTTTATGTTCGTTGCGTTTTGTTTATATAAAGTTTAACATGGAAAATCAACTTGTATGGAACAATCTCACAACTGTAAATCTATCTCTAACGTCGTGAAATTTGTACAGATTTTTCTATCAGGAATCTAGAGGTAAACATTTGCTAACTTTAACTTGCAATGCAACAACTATCACGAGTTATGAATCTTAGAATTTTTCATTTAGCTGCTATAAAATAAATAAATTCCATTCTTACAATTTATAGCTAACATAGTTTTAAAATCTCGGGCAAGGCCTGAAAGTTTAACTAGTATACTATAAATACATAGAAATTTATTTTTTCATATGTTAAATAATACAATTTTGTGATTAATCAACGAAATCTCTCACGATCACAACAGGTGTTTAAAGATTACCATAAATAATACAATAAACATGAACACACCTAGGTTGACAGGTTGCAATGTTTATATCATACATAAATATTCAGTCTTTTATAAAACGTAACATATTTAACGAACAATATTCTAGGTAGGCAAATACAAAAAAAGAAAAATGTTGTATTTCCTATAAAAAGCTGTCTCGAAGTACATTTTAATCAAAGGTGTTAATTTAATAGCCACAGTATTCAGATCCGATAAATCTTTAAAGAATGTTTTATATTATTATAAGTTTTTACATGGATTTTAGGACATAATATAAAGAGCCATCAAAAATTATAATTACATAGAGATTTTAAGCCATAAAGTAATCAACAATTTTTTAAAAAGTTTAACAGTGACATAAAACAGTAAAATAAAACAGTATTATAACATAAATTATTAACGCTGCATTATCTAAGCTACAATACTACATATAGTAGGATTCATCAAAATGCTGGTATAGATGACGCTTTACTGTATAAATGGAGTCAGCAAATATATCAACGATACATCCAAACTTGTTGCCCAGAACATGCATCCTATTGATTAATGAATGAGACTGATCGTTGGTTGTGTAAGTGTTGCAGAAAAATGTTACAGTTTGTCCTGTGTTCCTATATTATTCGGTATATTTAATTCAATAGTTGCGAGAATGACAGGGCTGTCAATTAGGTTGTTAATGATTCTATATAAAACAACTAGGTCTGACACAATTAATTTGATCTGATAATAAAATACTGAGGGTTCTTCCTCGGTTGTCTTCTTATTGAAATATCACGGGTTAAAGTATTAAAGAAATCGTTTTTGAAAAATACGAAACCAGTAAAAAAGTGTTCTTAATTCGTTTTTTGTGTACACATTTTCTTAATTATTATTTTTTTTTTGTTTCAGGTAAATGGAATTACACTTACATTTGATGAAAAAACTCACTTTCATTCTCATAGTCTGCATTTTTTACACCATCTGATTAATCGTCCTACCAGGAACCAGGTATGGATTATGTAAGTATGTAAAATATATTTAAAAACAAAGTGTAATGTGGGTCTTTTTAAGGAGATGGCCTCCATGGCCAAGGGGTAAGGCTCTCGACTACAAATCAAAAAAAGTAAATTTTATTTAATTAATTTGTGTTGTTTCACAATTAATTCATTTCAAAATAATATATATTTGTGTACGTTTCAGAGCGTAAGATACTCACAGTATCGCCCTGGCGAAAGACCTCCATTCAGAATTGAAACGTTGCTTGAAATGGCTGTTAGGCGTGTTTGGTGACCAGTCACCAAAGTCACGTCAGATCTGGATCTGAATAGCCAGGTATTTTTCCACCTTCCTCTTCACTTCTGCTTCACCTCCCTAATACCTCCAGCCTCACAACATTCCCCAATTGGGGATGCCATGGTCTCATTGGCTTCAGACGGTGGAGAGCAGTTGGGACTCTTGTAGGGTATTCATATAAAAGGAGAGGAAGAGGTGAAACTGGGTCCATTGTAAGAGGGAGGAAGCATAAAAAAAGTTCGAAAATCGAAATTTTGCGGTCGTAATGGAAATATTCCATTAAAAATAATCTGTGAAAACTGTACCTATTAGTGAAATCTAAATACATTTGAAAACAAATCAATTTGTTAAAGGCAGAGTTGGAATATTTTAAAAGGAAATCATTTAATAGGCAAAAAATGATTAAGAGGAATTTATAGAACACCATATTATTATATAGACAAATTATAAAAAAGATTTATTATAAAGGTGTATGCATGTGATATTTAAATTTCTCTCTTGAATTTTGTAAGCGAATTCCTCACAAGCGCACACGTCAAAAGCAATAAATACTCGAGTACTTTCTATTGTGCGATTCGCCCCGGGGTCAATCATCGAATCGCTTCCTATTAATAATCTGCTCCCAGCAGGCAAAATAAATAATGGACACAATGCCTGATGGAAACAGTACCGCCGAGATGTTCAGTGTTCAGTGTTCAGCTGTATCGCGCGGGTCATCAATCACTCCTAACTGTGTCGGGCCTCTTCCTCTCTTCTGGCCCCCTGCCCGGCCGGGAGCCCAGTTCACTCTGCGGACGACGCGCCACTGCGAAGAAAGTGAATGTTGAAATAAAAACAGTCCCAGGTGCTTGGTTGGAAAGAGTTTAACTATGAACTTTTGACGTAAAATGGTATTGCGATTTTATCAACGCACTATCTTAAATAATAAGTGTTATTCACAGTAAGAATATCGAGTCCCTGAAGCCAGTAAAACAATAGTATTCGGATATAGGGAAGGGAATATATTTTTTAGGGCGGTAGGAAGTGTTGGAAGGGAAGGAGATCGCTAAGAGGAAGGTTGGGAATACGAGGCTTTTCAGATCTAGTAAGATGTTATTGTAGTGGAATTCAGTAGTCGGTCGCTAAAGTGAAATATTTTGTATAAAACACTATTCAATATATAAATATCAATATGTTTCGGGAGAGAAGCTTCCCTCACCAGGATACACAGTACACACGGTATACAAAGTATATAAAGTATACACAGTATTTTCTTCCTAAATATGTCGATGTTCATGTATTAAATAGTGGTTTACACAAAATATTTATTATTAATAATGATACCACAAGGTTCAATTCTACATTTATTGAAGAAAATATTGAACTTTATTCAGATTAGTGAAAACGTAGAATATGCTATCAGGATCACTATGTTGAAAGACCATATTAGAGTGTTACTGTGCTCAATAACTAAGTCTAAATAGCGGGGTAAGCATACTAAGCTTCCCCCTTTCTTTCTAGCTACCCTTTTATTTTACTTCTACATCACCCAATTAGGATTGATAAAATCAAACTGGCTCCATGTAATGGACTCTGATGTGATTTTCATAGGTTTAATTGTGTATATTACTAACGGCCGTTCTTCCCAATCCTACCGAGAAACTATTCATCACTGTTCAAATGCACAACTACGCTCTTCCCGACGCAACTCTCGATCAAGTAACTATCAAATTTATGATCAATCAACTGAATTAAATATCGCTCAATAAAGGACTAGCTATAAAAAATATCAACAGAGTGAAAAAATGTCAGTGACATGTCAAATGTCATTTGGATCGCTGTCCAAATATTGAACCACATAGATTTATTTAACCGTTTTCGAATGTTAAACGCATGTTTTAAGTATAATTGAAGGGAACCTAATGAATTTTACTTCTTATAATCTACATTTTGGCTATTTAATTGAGGAGAAACGTCAAATGTCAAATGTATGAAACGTTCGCGGCATCAACAATAGTCAAGCTAACACCTAATATACCATATTTTGAATACATTTGTTTGCAAAATATAAAATGATGGTTCGCGTATTACAATATTTAAAACGAATGATTTGTACTCATAAAAAAAATCAATATTAACTTATCTATGTTAATCTAATATTGAAAGTCTTTACTTTGATGTCATTTAAGTGCCTATTAAAGTGGGCGTGCACCTTAGGATGATCAAAGATAAAAAAACATGTTTGGAAACAGGTGAAAAGAGCGTTGCTAAACAAAACACTTGACTGATCGATGCTTCAAATTAATCAATCGAAAAGTTGGAAAGAACGGCCGTTGTTAGTCAGTGATTCTGGCAATGGTAAAATAATCTTATTCGTCGCCTTTTAGAATTCATTATCGACTGTACATTGAAAAAAAAGCGAAATAGTCTTTGGCGATCAACCCCCCCCCCCCTCGTACCCATAGAAAATTATATGTCACATTATGTTTAAGTTACATATATTATTTTATGTGAATGATACAAATTTACGACTGAATTAAATAGTGGTTGTACGTTGGGGAATGTACAAGATAAATATGCCAGCATCCTTCCACTTTATAAATGATTACATTGCTATCAAAATGTCAAATGAATGACTTACCTCTGTTCTTTTATCTACTCTACAAGATAAATGAATAAAATGATAAATAATTTATATTACGATCGTCGTCTAACAATTTTCTATCAATAATTATTATAGAAGAATCACCAAAAATATGCTTTTATTGAAGTTTTTTTTTTTTTTGTTTTTTTTTATTTTTAAATATGAATACCCCACAAGAGTCTCAACTGCTCCCAACCGTCGGGAGCCAGTGAGACTATGGCATCCTCAATTGGGGAATGTTGCGAGGCTGAAATTATTCGGGAGGGGAAGGAGAATTCAGATTTGGACACCAAACACGGCTAAAAGCCATTTCAAGCAACGTTTCAATTTTTAATGGTGGTCTTCCACCATGGCGATACTGAGAGTATCTTCCATTCTGGAACGCGCGCAAATATACTACATATTATTTTTAAATGAATTAATTGTGAAACAGCACAAATTAATTAAATAAAATTTACTTGCGCACGCCGGGATTTGAACCCGCGACCTTCAGATTCGTAGTCGAGAGCCTCCCCCCTCGACCATGTAGGCCGTCATCATGAACATAAAACACTTCTTGAATAAACAAGACTATTTTAAAAATAAAATTAGTCTCATCGCGATATCACATTACGATTAATTAATTTAAACAGATTGGAATCTGACAACAAAATGACATGACAGAAAAAAATAGTAATAATTATTTAGTACAATAAAGTTTTCAAGCGGTTCGTGTTCGAGGGGTCCAGATTAAAATAATAATATTTCCATCCACAATATGTCTGCCAAACTATCTAACTAACTAACCATCACGCCGTTTCGTTGCAGGGGTAGGCAAAGAGGACGGAATGCCAAATAACTCGATCTTCGCATACACTTCTTGCTTCATTCACATTCATATAACGTCTCATACATTCTCTTCTGTTATTCCGATTTCGACTCAAGTATTTGATTAACTTGATCGTGCCATGTCTTCCTCGGACGTTCGCGGCTTCTTCTTCCATTCAAATTCACTTCTTATATTCTCCTTATACTCCTTTCTTCGTTCATCTACTCTACATGCCCGAACCATCTAAGTGTCCCTTTCTTAATCTTGCTCATCAACCTTGCATTCTTTACGAATCTCAACATTTTTCACACGATTATACATGGTTTTACCACACATTCGAATCACAGATCTCCTTTATACAGCATTCAGCCTACTTTCATCCTTCCTCTGTCAGTTCCATGCCGCACTGCCATACATCACGGTTGGTATCAGCACTCCATTATGGACTGCTAGTTTGTCTGCTGTTTCGAAATAGCAAATGACTACTACGTTCTTCTACTATCGATTAATTCGTTGCTATTCGCCACATTTAAGCCTCGATGAGTAATAAAAACACACTTCTAAAATATTCTAATCGAGGAATCACCAATTTTGTTAGAATGTTTAAAGATTACAAATTGGTCATCTTATCTCGCCATTATGGTTGAAGAATTTTAAATAGACACCTATTAGATAATTGGAGACTAGCGGATATAGCCAAAGACCACAGGTAAGGTAAATTACAAATAGGTACACATTAACTCTCGTGTTAATTATTGATCGAACAGGTTTCCATGCATTTGATCGTATATCTGTGTGAAAAAGGTAAAAATACCGTATGAATCGTATTAGTCCATACTTTGTCTATAAATTGGCTACAGCAAGGGGTTATAGATTAACGTTTTGTTTAATCCATAATTATTCTTAATGTTTTTTACGTACGTAGTGAGAAATAAGAGCTGAAGTTCAATTTGTCTGCAATTAATTACAAATTAAATCATTCCATGGCCGGTAACTCAGGCGTTTATTGCATTGCAAGATTTTATACGTATGTTCATACACGTTACCGATTTCACTAGACAATGTCTGTTCTTAGATGCTTTGAGGTATACAATGTATTTGAATAGGAAAGGAATGTTGTTTAGTGATTTTGAAATTCACATTCACGCGCCTTTTCTTTTTTGGGACTTTCATAAACATGGTAAAAAAAAATCTTTAAAAAAAGGCGAATACTTGAGGAATATCAACCTGTTTCTCTCGATAACCTGTAACTATATTAAAATAAGCTGCGTGTATGTTTGATAGTTTTGCTTTGACGTTTTTTCTTGTTTATTCATTTTGATGTTATTTGGAATGTTTTTCATGGTAACTCCACACAGGAGACCCCGAGGGAAATAATTTCCCTCAAGGCCTATTTCATCTTTAAGAATGCTGTGTGGAGAATTAAAATAAATAAAAAAAATGTAAAAAAATTAGGCCATATTAGGCGGATGCAGTATTGATAACACAACTCCCAGCTCGATCCGGTAAGGTTATAGTAGAGTGAATGTATGTTTTTTTGACAATATTATGAAGCTCTTATGTGTTGTTTATAATTTAAAGGATGTTATTTAAAGATCTCCGTACCCGATAATTTATTTTATTACTTCGTAGGTATATTTAATGATCAAGGAAAATATATATCATCCCATACCAGAGGATCTTACAAACATGCGTTCACACCCCCGATATTAGAGTGATATCAATGCGTTTGTGAATGTAAATGCGATTTTAATATAGCTGAGGCCATATTGAATCAATATTCACTTACAATAATAATAATAACATTAATTGAATAATTTATATAGCACCTTTTTTGTGAAAAATCACGTTGAAATGTATAGGAGTACTTATCAATTCTAACGAGAATGACGGCAGAGTCGTAGAGTGTCACGATGCTCGGCTATGAATTCGGAGGTCGCGGGTACAAATCACGGCATGCGCAAATAATTTTTTACTAGTTTAATTTGTGTAATTCCATAATTTATTCCTTTCATATTTATTATATAATAGACTTAGTGATCACATTAAAACTATAGATACGCTAAATTTATTTTTAAAAGATTGTCAAAAAGTCTATGTCTGCTTAGAGTGGTGATTTCGCTTTATCTATGTTATCCCTGTTATCTATGTTGTAATCAATGTTGAAACCTTATATGTGCTAGATATTATCATTATTATTTGATTATTATTACTTACTTATTACTATTTACATATTATTACTTACTTATTACTACTTACTTATTACTATTTACATATTATTACTTACTTATTACTACTTACTTATTACTATTTAATAATTATATATATTTTTTACCTGCCCATTATACCGTAATGTACTTATTACTATTTATATAATATTATTTACTTAATATTATTATTTATCGTTTCTCTTAAATTGTAAAGCCGCTCCTTTCCTAGTGAGATGAGTGGCTAATGTTTGTTTTTTAAATTTAAGAATAAATAAATATAGTATATTTGCGGCATGTTCCAGAGTGGAAGATACTTTTAGTATAGCTCTGGTGAAAGACCACCATTCAGAATCGAAACGTTACTTGAAAAGACTTTAGCCGTATTTGGTGACCAGATTTGAACAGCCAGTCACTTTCCTATCTTCCTCTTTACCATATTTTTCTCCCTCCCCACAGGCTTAAGCCTCATAATGTACCTAATGAGGATTCCATAGTCTCACTGGCTCCAGGTGGTTGGGATCAGTTGGGACTCTTGTGCGGTACTAACATAAAAAAAACGAAAGCGAGAAAATTCCGTCTATGAAATAAATGCCAGTTTCTTAGAATGTCACCTAAATTTAGTAATGGCTGAACAATAAGTGTAGACGTAATTTAATGATAATACAGTACAGATAATACAGTTTTATAATACCCGCTCATGAATATTGTATGTCATAGTATTAATTTGCATATTGTATATATATTATAATAACAGATATACTATGTAGTATATCTGTTATTTTACAATTATATTAGGTTAGGTTAGTTAGTGTAAAGCGCACTTGAGGTTAACCTTCACAAAACTGCGCTATAGAAATTAACTCTTATTATTATTATTATTATTAAAAGCTCAAATATAATTAAATAACACTGTCGATTAGATACTATTTTTGCTAATTGCCATACTCTGCATTGTCACTCAGTGTAAAAAAAATAACGACGTGCAAATAACGTCTGCCCCATCCAGGCGCGCAGGTAATTTGTCCGCAGCCAAGGCCCAGGGGGCTATGGCAGCCTGGCTGCGGTCTCGCGGCCCGCCAACAAACTACCACTGCAGTTATTACGTTATATTGACTGGGTCGGGATAGCGGCCCCCCCGGCTGCTGTGGTCTGTCGCGGATTGCACGGGATAGTGATGTAATGTAGTCTAGAGATGGTCGGCACCAAGGAGTAATGTTCTAATTTGTTTTATTCTGTTAATTAATGTAAGGAAAATCATTCGTGAATGTGAATGGAAGAAGTTGGGGACGTCGTAGGAAGATATGACACGATCAAGTGAATCAAATACTCGAGTCAGGTTATGTCAGAGGTCGGAATAATAGAAGAGAATACATGAGACGAATGTGTGAATGTGATTGAAGCAAGGAGTGTATGCCAAGATTGAGTTGTTTGGCTGTTCGTCCTCTCTGTCTACTCTGAAATGGTTAGTTAGTTAATTAGTTTTAGCCTGATTTTCGTTTTCTAAAACGAAAAGCTAAAGTACGTACAGTGTACGAGCAGAGATCCAGATCGTTTATACAAAAAATAAAATAAGTCTAACATTTCAACGTTTATTACATTAACTAGATACATTTATATAACATAATAGATTAGTATGTAATATTGAATAATAATTAATAACAATTAAGAAATTATTTATTGTCTGTACATCTTTTTTTATTACTTGAATAATGATTTATATCGTCGTAATTATTCCGAACTCATGTAATATTGCCATTATTAAAATCATATATCTGAATGCCAAAACTTCAAACAGCTCTATAATAAAAACGTAAATAACTACCTACGTGGATCTTGGTTTTGGCTATAATACAAATTTTGAATAAATTACCTTTTATGACAATTGACAAAATATATAAAATTGTCTTTTCATTCTAACCATAGCTGATGCCATTATTCTCAACCAAAGCCTCAAACAGCTCCCTTTTAGATCCCCAAATATTTTGACTTCTGTTATCCCCCAATTCAATGAAAACATGAAATTAACCCGAAATCAATAATTCTTTTCAGGACAGTTCCTAAATATCGAATCCATGTTACTTCTTACTAATTCCCTTAAATTAATATTATAAATTTTATCGTCTATCGTCTCCCCGATCAATGATTACACTTGCGGTCTCGACCGAGAGCAGAATCTCAGTTAGGTCGTCTGGATTTGCGGAAGGCAATGTGTAATTTATTGCAGAGATATTTCAAACCGTAGATACCATTTTGCTCAGATTGAAATATGCTATTATTATTGAATCATTATTATATACGTATTATGTTGCAGGTGTAAACCTGTACCTTATTTATCACTTAAGAACATTAACGGAATTCATACTTCTTTTTGTTGGGAATTTATTAATTTCCGTAGTTTTTGGTCGATTACATGGATCTTTTGAATCTGGAACGAAAGCCAAATTTTTGAATGATAAATCAATAAAATATTTGTACTCGCCATTTGCAACAATCAAATGCTATTTGCTCAATTAAAAAAAAATCTACCACAGGTACATCAAAGATATTTTCCCTTAGCAATTATTATCATCTAGTAAACTAAATCCAATTCTATTACTATTTCTTCACGTTGGGTAATTTGCTTGAATTGGCTTTAGCCGTGTTTGGTAACTAGATATGAATAGACAGGTACTTTCCTCCTTTTATTTTCCCCGCCTCCTTCCTCTCCCTATTACCTTCTCTCAGTCTCACTGGTTCCAGACGTTTGGGAGCAGCTGGGAAAAAACTGAAAGATTCTGATGGCGTTTCGATTTTTGTTTGCAATTTTATTTTATACCAATATCTATATCCTTCACAAGTGTTCTACACTGATATATTTTTCACTGAAGAACGATCTAATGATGTATTCGTTTTTCTTTATTTCTTTTTGCTACTCTCAATTTATTAGGCCAAAATCAGAATATTATAATAAATCCCAAGAAATAAAGGTTTATTAATGTTTTCCCACAGTAATAAAATCATATTCAATTGGCCTAAGCCTTATATATTGCACCGCATAGATTATTGAATTATTCATTTACCTGCTTATAATGCATTCTATTAGGTATGTTCGCTATTAATTTAAAGCGTAAAATTGATGATTTTGTAGTTGAATCATTTTATATGAATAAGCCGCAACGCCTTAAAATTCAATCATTACAAATCATGGTATAAATCTTAGAAAAACCAACAAATTTCCGTTTTCATAAAAGAATTTGAATAATTTGTAAATGTAGGTTAAAACTTATTGCTTACATATTAGGTTTCGTTAATGACCTACCGTTGGAATTTTATTTAAGTTCTGGACATAATAGATAGTAACAGGGGCGGCACGTGATTTTTTTAGTGAGCTTTCGTGCTTATATTGAAAAAATACATTATTGATGTTGTTGTAGCCGAAAATGTTTATCAATATTAAAACAAAAAAAAAATTGTACAATCTTTTTTTGCTAGGGGGTTTAATATGGTCAACTAAATTTAAAAACTACATATAAAAATAATAAAAATAAAAAATCCGCTGCAACAATAATAAGCAGTTTTTTTCGATGTTAACACTCTATAACACCAAATTGTAACGTGCTGACCCTGGTTGGTAGATATGCAAGTAGGTGAGAAGCTTATTAAGGTCATTGCAACAAAGTCTGTGATTTATGAGTTTGCCTAATAATATCAGCAGCTTCCGGAAGATACACGAGATAATATTACGTGTAAGATATGTGGTGGCAATTGTATCTACATTCACATGTACCTATAACTTGAAAGAATACTTCTTTTATGTGTGCGTTTTGGATTTTTGTTAACTGATATCATTTGGTGTGCGTTTAAAGGTTTTTTAGTTTTTTTTTTTAATAAAATAATTTTGTTTCTGGAGCATTACAGAAAACAGAAAAAATCCTTGTAGTAGTTGAATCTACAGTAAAAGTTGACTATAACGGTATCTTTAACAAGATTAGCTTTAGTTTAAGGAAATTGTTT
Source organism: Halesus radiatus (assembly GCA_022606495.2). Classification (NCBI taxonomy): domain Eukaryota; kingdom Metazoa; phylum Arthropoda; class Insecta; order Trichoptera; family Limnephilidae; genus Halesus; species Halesus radiatus. The sequence continues at coordinate 49,499 of JAHDVE020004029.1, forward strand.
AAAAGTAAGCTCACATGTGCTTTGCTGTAGTAAAAGTAGTTTGAGGATTGCAAAAAATTAACATTGACGTTGTTAATGCTTTTAATAATTGAAGATATGTGAATTTTTCAGTTGTCGACTTTAACAGTATTTTAAATCTGTAGGAACTTGTTTTTGGCAATAATGTATGACTTCTAAGAATGAGCAATGATAGCCAATAATCGTTGACTTCTTATAAGAAGTATCAGAAAACCCATAATCTAGATAATTGATTCCCAAAGAAATTTTCCCCGTGGACCTCTTTGCCGTTCTTTAAATTTTCCGTGGACCCGCCCCCCGCCCATCCAAAACTTTTGTACGCGACTGAACAAGCGGTATTTATTCAGTGCGCAATGCATTGCTGCTGATATGAAATTTTGTAAAAACTTGCACATGAACGTTCCTGGGTGTGCGCGATTCGCTTTAAGTGCGCTGTAGGCTTCTCCAGCGATACTTACTACGGTGCTTTACTATGTGAGCAGTCTAAATGAACTCCGATCCGTGGACCCCCATTTACATCTCATGGATCCCCCCTTTTTTTCTTCTTGCTATGGACCCTATAAATCTATATGAACCCCCAGGGGTCCGTACTTTGGGAACCTATGATCTAGACCTCAAAATGATAAAAAAAACATATTGTTTGGTTAAAAAAAATACAGTTAATTTTTGTTTACATTTTGCAGCAAGTATTGCTTCTCCCCATTCAACAACGAAGAGATTATTTTTACTTTGTAGATTACTAATGAGAACTAAATAGGTTTTATCTGGACCATCGTGAATAATAATAGTGAATAGAATTGTGTCTTAGGAAGCAGGTCCCATAAAGCAGGATCAAGATTCACTTACACGGTAATTAATAATGCCAGCGTCCTTGGGTGATATTTCATTTATATGGAGCAATATAAATTATCTAAGTATTATTTTAAGTAATTTTTTTGTCAATCCCCTGTTCCAGCCGCTATCCTAGCCTTTGTTTGCAGATACGAAATGAGACGCATGGTATTTATCAAAGGTGGTTGGAGGGTTTCCGAACTTAGCAAGAAACATTTGAAACGGTCGGAGGAAAGTCACAAGTTTTTCGCCTTATGTTTATGTCCAGTTTAGGCAATTCACGGTTGCAGCACATTGAAATGTATTTAAATAATCAGAAATAAATGTATAACATATTTTTAATGGTCAGCAATTTTTAAAATATGATGTTCATCACTGATGACGGCCTCCATGGTCGAGTGGTAAGGCTCTCGACTACGAATCCGAAGGTCGCGGGTTCAAATCCCGCGATTTTAAAATAATATATACTATATTTGCGCATGTTCCAGAGTGGAAGATACTCTCAGTATCGCCCTGGTGAAAGACCACCATTCAGAATTGAAACGTTGCTTGAAATGGCTTTTAGCCGTGTTTGGTGACCAGATCTGAATAGACGGGTATTTTCCCACCTCCCTCTTTCCCTTCTCCTTCCCATCCCCCAATACCTTCAGCCTCGCAACATTCCCTAATTGGGAATGCCATAGTCTCACTGGCTCCAGACGATTGGGAGCAGTTAAGACTCTTGTGCGGTATTCATATGAAAAAAAAAACTGATGGTATTTCAAACATCAATGTTTTTTAGTATATGTATTTTTTTCAGAGGTTATATAATTATTGTATAATTATATTTATTTCACATTTTTATTCTTCCCTACTTGCAACGCTAGCTCAGGTCCGTGTTGTAGTAAGTAGTCCATTTCTATACATAGATATAAAATAATCTATTTTGTTAACATTATAACATACGAGTAAACATTAAAAAAATACATAAGCTACAACAACGCATACAGGCAACTTCTGCAACTTCCAAGGTTCTGCAGTCCCCCTACGATGTTCACTCAAGGGAGGGTCAGCTCATTCCCCGCCTTACTTCGCCACCGAATAACCTGCTTCTTCCACGGAAGTAAACCAACGCCGTAGTCGTGGCTGCATCCGAATGGCTCAGCTCCCCACTCAATGAGCGATGGATGGAGATGATGCGACTACTACCCTGAAAAACGATTCATCAAATTAAATTAATTTAATTTATTCTATGTTATCATTAATTATTACGTTATAAATTTTCTTTGATTTATTTTAATCTAATTATCATTATGTAATTACTTTAATTTTTTTATAATTTTCTTCTCATATATTTGAATATTATTATATTCATTTCTCTATTTATATTTGAATATATTTCATGTAATATGGCAGACTGGGTTTGCACTAAAAACTTAAAAACTTGAATAAATAAATATGCGTCGTACACTTTACATTATTTGATATAGAAAACAAAAAAACATTTATTTAAAGATACCCGTAAAAAAAAAGATTTATTTACATGGTAAAATTAGAATTATAAAAAATAAATTAAATGGAATAATGGACCGCCCCTGGTGTTTGTGATAAAATAATTTTCGTGAACCTATTGTTATTCGTATTAAGACATTTCCGTAGTTTAATGATTAACATATGTGTCTTTGAGTACAGAGTTTGAATTCGTAAAACCAGGGCGGAAATCGTAAAATGTGTTAGGAATTGCATATAGGTTTTCCTAAACAAGTTTGGAAGTAAATAAAACATTTACAAATAATCTTTATTATTTGTATTTATCAGCAGAGCACAAAACTATATCTTTAGTTTAATGAGTCGAGTTTATTTAACGACCGAAAGAATATAAACAGGGTGCGCTTAGCCCACGGAAAGAGATTTATGAAATTTGTTTGCACCTTAGTATACAATTTGTTTGAAATCGGCAAAATGTGAATCATTTACGCTTTTTACTCTTTTGAAAAATCCTATTGCTTGACTCAGATGATTTGCTAATCCACATTTTAATCAAACATTTATGAAGCATATAAATTAAAATATTTGATGAATTCACCAAATCATCAAATAAAACGTAGATACAAAAAGATTTTTCTGATTTCACAACAAATAAACACGATGAAATTTAAATAATAAAAATAAAACGTAAATTTTACGCCAAACTGTTTCCTATAATAAACAAATTCGATGTTTTGATCTTAATTACACGTTCAATTATTTAAAAAAAAAACTTTGCCAGGTGCACCCATAAAATTCTCCCCACCGTGTGATAATTACCAGTTTTTAAAGCTTTTTCCTCGTTGTGGAACGGCAATGATATAAAATATAAACAAAATTTTAATTAAATAATGCTACATGGTGAATTTGCGTATACTGAAGAAATAATTTTATTTATTATACTGTTCGGTAACTGAGCAGATGCAAGGCGCAGGTAAAAATTCTTATTTGTCCAATATTTACTAATTACCTTCCCGGGAAGACTTAAAATATCAGTAAATTAGAAAGGATGATATTTAAAAAAAAAACTTATTTGATCAACGGAACGAATCCTTTTTGATAAAATTTTAATCAAAGCCCTAATAATCAAGCGCTAATAATCGCTGACGAATCAAGTTTTTAAAATGTTTTTAATCTTTATCAAAAAGGAATTGTTTATGGTAATCTTTCCTCAATAAATTCAAATTTCAATGATTTTGGAGTAATATCAAAAATGGTACAATTCACATTTGTGGTAAGAATACTCAAATTTAGAAACTATTTGTAGAGCACTGTGATTGTGATATCTGTATCATTAATATATTTGGTCTCCAGAAGGATACGTTACATATCCAGAAGAAAATTGTAGTTTTGATGTGTTACAATTATTACAGTTACGTGAAAAATGATGAAATTAAAAATCTGTTGTAATTCGTAAAAATATCACTATGATTAGATTCGCACTTTATATTACAAATGAAGAAGGTTTCTCACTCAATTCTTAGATTTGCAATCGTGGATCTACGTCTAAAAACAGGCATAGATAAAATCCACGAATTTGCTTGTACAGCAATTAAATTATACTGAGTTCTTCATTAATGTAAATTTCTGTTGGCTGTAAAACTTATATTAAAAGCAAATTACCCAAGAAAAACTCCTTTAATTTACTACGGAAGAACTTCTATATTATTATATTAATATCTTTTAAAAATTATAAGTACCTTTTATAAATAATATAAGTCCGTGTACATCCTTGTGGCATTCCACCCCTCTACGTTGATACCTACATTTGTTCGGATCTAACTGCCATCTTCAGTTTCAAAAGATTTCAGTTTAACCTACTACTTGCACTTTTCAATCTATTTTGACTAGTTCATTTTCGACCCATGCTGCAAACACTAAACCCTAATCCCTTTCTAAATAATTTCCCTTTCTCTCATTAAATTTCTTAATGCACATAAATACCTGCCATGAAAATTTTGTAATAAAAATTAGACGCAATCAAAGCAGCCTCAGAATTAAATTTCAACAAAGTACCAAGATATGGTTTGTTACGACGTTTAGTTGGCAGGTAAATTTAATCTCTACGAGAATGATTGAAGTTCAGAAGCAATTTTCTTTCACGTTAACAAACAGCCTTACGACGAAAACGCGGCCGTGAGAACGATAAGCCATTAGCGATGTAGACACGGGCATATTTTCGTTAGACGGCCAATTATTTATTATTATTTCCGACGTACAAAGAGCCCATGCAACTCGTTACTCGCTATTTTCTCCGGCGGCCTTCGATTTATCGGAGAATGCTCTCGTTTTTACTGAATTTCAGAAACAAAAGTGGTTCCTACATACTGAAGTGGTTTCACGGTAATGATGGCCATATTGCGGTGAGTCCGTAGCAGTGACGTTAAAACTTTAATTCAGTCATTTCAAGGAATTATTAGATTTTCAATTTGATGAATCTTTAGTCATTTTTCTTTGAAGAGTTTCAATTTTTTTCGGCCCATAGCCAAGGATCTAATCACTCTGTCACGGAGATCATAAAACGAAGTAAATGACTTTGTTTTTTGTTTTCAGTTTCCTTAAGATATCACTTATTGTATTTTCATCTACAGGAGAATTACTTCCTGATGATATATACTCCTTTCTTTTGATATATTTATGCTTTCGAAACATGTTGATATGTATACATTGATAAAGTGGTGATTAAAAAGTAATTTTTAATTCATTTAGCATTACTTCCGCTCGTCAATGAAAGATTTTTTAACATTTTCGTACGTTTACGTTTACAGATAATCGTTAATTATTAAACATCACAGTTTGAGGAGCTCTGTTAAGTCACCTGTTTTAACTAAGAAATGCGGAAATCCATTATTAATCGTCACTTAGATAGTAACACGTGTTAGATTACGGATAAATAATGCCCACTCAAAAGTGGAAGAGACTTGTTACTTTAACTCCGTCATATTAAAGGCCATAGATTCTGCTGAAGTGCCTCAAGCAGATCATGGTCTTTATTGTAAACTATAATTTATAAGTGACTTATCACAATACGTGCCAACAGATATTATGTAAAAGAGGGTTTTTTAAATCTTTGATGTTAAAAGCAACTAGTTTTGAGTACGACCGTGGTTTTTATGGTGAGGTTTTCGCCGGTGAGGTTTCGGACAAATCTCACTGTCCATCTTCAGAGGCCTTATGTCTAGAGTTTTGTTTCAAACTGATCGCTTGCGCATGTCCGTTCAATCCAGAAGTCAAAACCTAAGAGAGTCAGGAGTTAAAAAGTCCTTCTAAGGACTACATTACCGCGGGTAAACCGAGAAAATTATTCTACATGTATATATATATATTTAGTGACTAGATGCTACAGTTCCATTGGCTCCGGCTAGTTGGGACACTATTTATATTTGGGACTGCGATATCACATAATGGTAAAAAACATTCAACTTCATCTAACTATAATTTAAATGAAAGAAGTCTGTGATAAATAATAACGTGATTTCTTCAAAAAAATTATAATTAATTTGCGGCGTCATTATTAATAAAATTAATAAGAAATTCTTTGTTTATACCACTGTTTAATATATAAATGTTGACATGTTTCTCAAGCGAAACTTTCCTCATCTCTTATTATGATTATTTGTTATTATTATTTATTTATTCCCTCACAAGGATACGCAGGACACATAATATACTGTGTATCCTGATAAGGGAAGTTTCGGTTCCGAAACATGTTGATATTTATATATTAAACGGCGGTGTAATCAAAAAAAATCTTACGAATTTTATTAATAATGTGATTGTTTCAAGTGAAGTCGTATGAACAATGTACGAGTATAAATTAATGATATTTAAAAAATATATTAACTAACTAACTAACTAACCATCGCGCCGTTTCTCCGCAGGGGTTGGCAGAGATTACGGACGGCCAAACAGCTTTGCATACATTTCTTGATTCATTCGCATTCATACATCGTTTCATACATTCCCTTCTGTTGCTCCGAGATCTGAACTCAAGTATTTAATTCACTTGATCGTGCCATGTCTTCGTCGGGCGTCCCCGGCTTCTTCTTTCATTTAAATTCGCGTCATATATTCTCCATACTCCCCTTTCTTTGTTGATTCGTTCTACTTGCCCAAACCATCTAAATGTTCCTTTCTTAATTTTACTCATTACGTCTATATCAGTCTTCTATTCTATATGATTTCGTAAAGAAAGATTGCTACTTTATTTGAAATTAAAAAAATACGTACACAGGCAAAACAAACTGTTTTTTCAAGCTTGTCTTGTATAATAAGCATTAGATTGTATTTACGCTTAATTACAGTAATTATAGCACCCTCCATTTAGATAATCATCGTTAACAAATTACGTCTAAACAATTCATTTCTGATTTGGTTTGCTCTAATAAACCAAGGTAGAAAAAAATGCCGAAAAAGGCCACCGGTGAATACAAGTTAACGTTTTGTATTTTAAGATAATTCTCTCATTGTCTGTTAAACTAAATTACACCTTTAAATGCGCATGCTTATAGCATCTTATTGAACTAATGCATAATGGTGAATTCTAACTATGTGACTATGATAGAATTAATTCTAATAGATTAAAAAAAAACTTCTTCTGGTGCCCTCTCTTGTCGAAGGTTGGCTACGATGCGGTAATCTTCACCACGGAATTGCACTCGAATTATTCATGAATATTTCGCATTTTGGCATAGTGCTCCCAATACTAGATAATTTGGTAAATAAAAAGTCTTTAAAAGTAGTTTAAAATTCAAACAATAAATAATAATTTTGGAACGGATTAAAAATATATATATTTTCCTTCCTATGTAACAATTTCTAGACATTTTTTTATTAAGAAATTATCCAATCAATTATATTCGTAAGTAAAATTAATCGACCTTTTCTAGGTCAAAAGAATAATATGTTTCCAAAATAAGGTTGGCAAATTCCGATTAATAATTAATACTTAAACATTTTAGGTGCTCCATATAAATTTCTTGAAGTCTATTCTATATAAGAAAAAGTTACAAACGTTGTAAATTAATTTATAGATCCCGAATTATTTAAAGTATCATAATTATCAGTGTTATTTAAAAAAAAATCTAACTTGAAACGTGTTGATATTTATATATTAAATGGTGGTATAAATAAAACATTTACTATCCATTTTATTAAAAATGACACCAAAAAGTGATTTTGGTAATTATAGAAGAAGTGATTGAAACTTTTTAAGAAATGTGTGCAAGAACAAAAATAGAGCAGTACGGTTCTAACTTCTTATCCCAATCCAATGAGGAAACACCTTGCTTGCCCAGACGTATCTAATTCACATTGCTAGTATATCAACTATCACATACGAGTATAACTATTTATTATATGCATGCAATCATTATTGCTAGTAAATTACTTGAAAGCTGACAGAAGAATTCGGATATCTCTAATAAATTTAGAAATTCTCAACGATATATGGAATTAAGTCATGCCGTTAAATTATTGACCTTCTTGGGTCAATAAGGCATTCAGAATGCATAGTTAAATTTCTCTATAAATGAATAATGCGATGTCTATAACGCTAATTATAAATATGCCATATACGTCGATCTTTTAACCCTGAAAATTAAACCGTTTAAATCCACTTAATATTATTATAAACGTTCAATAATTCTGAAATGTATTGACAGCAAATATTGATGGTGATATGAGGTGGTCGGTAGTCCGGTGGTTAGGACGCTCGTTTAGCTGTCGAGCGGATCGAGTTCGATTCTCAGCGGGTATCAAATTTGTTATGCTCAGTGAAAAATTATGTTTATTAAAGCTTGAAGTTTACAGCTACGTTTAAAATATACGTTAAGCGAAGATATGCCAACTGTACCGCCTATATGATAAATATTTGGTAGCAAATAAAAGTAATTTTCCAGATTGTAGTATTTTAATATTTCCTTACAAGATATACACCAATATTATCTAATCATTGTTATATGGAAGTGAATATTCAAATTCTGCGAATGTTCCATTCAAGTTCTGTTATTATATCATTATGGGCCAGTTATTCACAGTGCTTGAATACTAACAAAACGTGAATAAAACTTACACAGAACTTGAATATTCACCTTGAAATTTTGATGAAACGTAGAAATTCTCTAGAACAACCCTTAAACTGTATAAAAAAAAAACGTAAGAATGGTTCTAATAGAGTAGTATTATTTTGAGCATAGTATGTAGGTGAGTATACATTTGATTCTATAGCACACATAAAATAAGTCATTACTAATACAATTTCCTCACATTTTGAGCATGTTGCGATCATAATCTATGGGGGCAGGTCGAATTACTACAATATTCGCTCTTAAAAATCAAATAAGGTACGTCCATTATTTTATCTGTTCTTATGAAGTTATTAACACTGGGTAAAAATCAGGTATAGGTATTATAAATACAAATGGAATATGTCCTGCCATTGTCCCGAAATTACACGGGATAAAACAGTGTTGACCCTCATCCGGCAGTCGGAACAACATGCGGTCGCGAAAAAACTATAACTTTCCTGGTAAGAAGCATGCGGTCAGAGCTGCAATTCAAATTGGAATTTAAGGCTTCGAAAATTCTGTCGGTGGTTTGGGACGGTGAAAGCAGGGCTAAGTGGCCTGGACTGCGTGCGCCTAGCAGTCTCACTGCCTGCTGTATCTCTGCCTCTCCATGGAGTCCCTTATTAAGGGCACTGCCGTGTCAGTGGCGGGTGCACAGACAGATATAGGGAAAAATTCAAAACACCAATCCCTCAAAATAGACATAAAAAGTTAAACCTATCGAAACAGTATGGCAGGAGTTTAGGCTACGGTGGATAGGATATACAATTTTAGTGTTATTTTACTAAAATTTACACTTGAATGTCTTAACGCCCATCCTTTGGGTGATTATTCAAAAAGTAGGTAAAAAAATATCAGATTTCGCAATAACAATGCCACTGACTAGTGACGTAACTTGTATGGGAGAGATGAAAATACCGGAACACATCCGAGCACGAAATACTAAACAAGATAACACAGGAACAAACTTGACGTATACGAATGTTTTGTGGGTTTCGGGTATAGTTTTTTTGTACCTGAACGTACGGGATACGGTTTGTTGCGTTCGGGCGATAACATAGCTGCCATATTACGTACGTTCGTATGTGTAGGGGGGTTAATCACAAAAGAGACGACAAACACAAGCAAGCCCAATTAACAAGAAGGTGCACCTCATTGTTTGAAAATCCACGTGACTGGCACAAGTACAGTTCCGCTGAGGTGATCTGTACTGTAGTCTGCAGGGTGCATGTTATCCCGATGCTAGACAAAGTAAACCCCGATGGGAGAAAGCTTTAGATTATGTTTGATTTTCGTTCGGAGGAGAATATTTTACTTGTAGTAGAGATATAAAACTATGCACCTACATTGTGCAGAATCAGGCATTTGAATCTATAAAAGCCTTTCAAATAATACCTTGACATGTGCAAAATTGCTTTACCCGTCCTTTGATTGGAAATTACAGGAGAATTTAATGATTGGAACCTAATTACGGTATTCTAAAAATAATTTTAAAGAAACCGGCGTTTTTTCAGTACTTAATCTGCACATATGCCAAGTAAGTACGACACTGGCAGTGTTTTTTTGTTAACATCGTTTAACCAAATCATATGCAATGAATGCACTGTGAATAATTTTCTCCGCGCGGAGTAAATTGGCCATGTTGGAGGGCAATGCGCTGCATCGGATGCAATTATTTATTTTTGGGATCCCTTTTATGCGTTCAATGCACTTTATAAAGTACCGCGATAATGATGAGCTGCGTTTATTAGGAAGATGGAATAAGGAACTCCAGTCCCTTTTTCTTCTTCTTTTATAAATAATGATGTTCTAACTTGAATACTCGTATTTTTTTCTAAAATTAGTATTCGTAGTTAAAATAATTTTCTAAGTTACAATTTTTCAAATCCAACCAAAACACTTCTCATACATATAGCACTATAAGATTATACCGTTATGCTATACGTTAAATATCCTACACTATATTGTACATTATATATATTATGTTGTGTTTAATATAATTACTAAATCAAAACTTGTCACTATGCACTCTCTTTTTTCCATTATGTAAACCACCTACTCTGTAATATTATAATGTAAACCATTTCAAGCATCATTTTCTTACAACACTTCCAGGAAACATTACTATGTAAACGCAATATCTACACTCCGCTTCTTTGCACAAGCATTGCTAAATGTGAAGTGTAATATTGTAAATTGGATGTATTCACTTTCAATAATAATAAATAAAAAAAAAGTTCCAAATCTACGGCTGGTCGATTTTGAGGTTAGAATGTCAAATGTCAAAACATTTGTAGTTTTATATTCTATTCAATTTGAAAAATAACTAAACACAAGTAAGTAAGTAATTATGTACCTTTTTAGATGATTTAAACCAAATAATAACAATAGTATTTAACATTATCATTATCATAATATCCGTATTGACAATTAGTTAGCCCATGAATATTCTTATTTTTTCATGATTAATAGTTTTTTATATTGAACAACAATGATAAAGCTTAAAGTCATCCAAATTAAGTTTAAATTACGCCAAAATAAAATAAACAAATTAAATGCAAAACAAAATCAATATTTTTTTTTCATACAAATCCAAAACAAGAATACGCGCCCTGAGATTCCCGACATCAGATGTTCCAAATGCAATGATACCAACAATGATACGGGTGCTTTGATAAGATTAATTTTTAATTGATAAACTAAAGTTCTTAAAAACTTAAAACAAGATTTTTGTGCATAGCGCAAAGGGTAACAATTATTATTTTATAAACAATAATTATTAATCTAAAACACTCATCCAAATTGAAAAAACCTTCCGAGCAAAGATAAATGTCGCCGGCAGGACTCGAACCCGCACCCTTCTAATGTCCGGTTAGATGCTCTACCGTTGAGCTACGTCGGCTTATCGCAAACCCGCCAAGTTAATCAATATATACTAATGTTCCATTCAATAATTACTGTTTTTATTATATTTTCACCTGTAAACCTATAAGCCGACGTAGCTCAACGGTAGAGCATCTAACCGGACATTAGAAGGGTGCGGGTTCGAGTCCTGCCGGCGACATTTATCTTTGCTCGGAAGGTTTTTTCAATTTGGATGAGTGTTTTAGATTAATAATTATTGTTTATAAAGATTAATTTTTATTCACTTTTAAATAAATGTTTATAAAAATATATAATAATATCATAATTTAATAAGTATTTGTTTTTCCTCCTTAATGTAATCCAGGCCTCTCCAAGACCCGTATTCATAAATCCATTCCTAAAGCCCCTACCTTGACCCGCCTCACAAGGCTGGCAGCCGGGTGGTGATATGATTAATTTCATTGCTCGCTCTTCCCGGGCATTTACTCGCATATAATTATCTCACTTGACGATGTCTGTTTTGAGACAGGTAAGAAATTAAAATTGATTCGGTTAGCCTGTCTTTACACCATACAGACAGGGGTGCTCTTGTGAGGTGTACCATAAAATAACTTACGTATTCAGAATAGGCGTTTGCTGATCTATTCTAGATCCAATGTTAGAACGACCTGTGGGCGCGCATGTATCCGCCCCCTTACCCCACCATTTTCTCCGTCTAAACAGTCTACAACTTACTGAATTGGCGTAGCATAGCCGTTAGCCATGGGCGGGGTGATGCGACGAATACGGGGGGAAGGGGGGGGGGGGGGTATGCGCAGTACGAACTTAATTTCAAACCATAGCGGGTTGTTCTTATGCTGAATCGAGTATAGATGAATATTTATTTTTTAGCCCGTACAATTTTTATACTCATTAAGTTTAATATTGTGCGGTATATGGTATCAATTTTATAACATGATATTTATACATTCTCAATAAATAATTCTAATGATACGTTTGAACGTCATAATAAAAAAACTTTAAACAAGCGTTTTTACGTATTGGTTTACCTTTGTAATGAATACTTCAAAGCTCCATAGCTCGTGGTGGAATTGATATTGAGAGCTGAGTTTAGACCCACTGACCTGGAAATTTCATACATAAATGCTGTGAAAATCGCATGATGCCATAGTTCACAGTTAGTCAGTTTTTTTTTGCTAAAACTCATATAAAGACTTTCTGTTTTGTTTTTTTTTTAAAGAAAAAATGTCACAGTGATTTTAAACTAATTAATACGCAGTTGTCTTCTAGCAAATTGTCAATCATAATTATCCGGAAGAAAGTACCATAATCTGTCTAACTACATAAATTGAGAAGCTGTAATTTTCGGTTCCACAAAGATCATTTTCGCAGATTCGGCATCGAGGTTAACATCATTAATAACACACTCACTAAAATCATTAATAATCTTTACGGGACATGCGCACAACTCAAAACAAGTATATAATTAACTAAATGGCCCATTTCAATCTCGAGATGCTGTTGATTAGCGGATCAACAATGATTGTCACCTTGAGTCTGCTGTTCCATTTGCGATGGATCTCACTTGCGTCGTGTTTTCGATTAATTCTAACCGCTTCTCTTATATGGAATTTGAGGTCTTTGCCTGGCGACAGGTTATGAAACTACCACAATAATGTAACACATCGAGAAATCTATGATTTTTCTGTAACACACATATAATGTTTGTCTTACATCAATATTACTCGTTTAACGTGTGAAGTTTCATGTTTGCATCATAATGTTTGCAGCGGGTAATAAGCAATAAGAATAAGAAGTAACAAGTTGCTTATACTAATTTTGTAGTAGTTATGCAAAATGAAATTATGAAGCTAAAAAGCGTCTGTTAAAAAAAATCAAGATAATTATTAAAAACTACCTATTTTTAAAATGAGCCATTTATACATATACAACGAAATTATATATTTTTATATATTATTTATTTAAAGAAATATAACAATGTGGCATTCCCATGAGTTATCAATTCAACTCATTTTGGGACTGTTAATTTTTGCTACATAATATTAAGTTTAACAAAGTTTTCAAGGCAAATATGTACAAGACAATATAAAAACAAAAATAAATATATACGTAAACAATAACAGTAACGGAAAATAACATAAATAAATGTACAGGCTCGAGACATACAGATACAATAGAAATACATAACAATGTTTTACAAGAGAGAAATATACCTACATCAGAATCTGCAAAGCTTGAGGACGGCTATCAGAATAGAGTTGATATCCATGATAAATGATTTTTCCAAATAGTATTTAATAAAATTTTCGAAATCATTTTGTCCGAAGCACACATGTTTCAATTCCTCAGGCAACTTGTTATAGCTGGAGTAAGCAATGAATTCCAATGATTTAAGTCGGCATTTTGTAGAGTGTATATGTGTGGTTTGTGGTGTTGTCGTGTATTATGTTGGTAAACGTCGTGTATATTTTTGTGGATAATTAAAACTATTACAATTAATATTTACGCTCGGCTATATATTGTTGAAATAATCATAGTATCGTCTAGTTCTTTTTAAAAATGGTACTAACAGACATACCTCACACTACAGAGCTTTTTGGAGAGAGAAATGTACATGGTATTTTGGTCCCCGCTGATATTTTGTGTTTTTTTTTCCAAAGCAAACGACATCAAAAAATTCTTTCACACATCGTCACTGGTCAGTCAGCTGAGTAACTGCTCAACCCCCTCCCCCCGCACCACCGGTGTCAGAATTAATAGACTTGCTCTAAGTACGATTGGCACCAGCTTAGTTCATCGCCGTCGTCCCCCGCCCCTTTTATTTTGGTTTCTTTCTCTTGCGTGTTAAGGGATCTCCATGCATTATTTGCTCCGTGCCCCGCGCTACATTTAACTGTCCAAAACGTAAGAAATCTTCATGTTTTTAGGTGGGAAAAAAGTCACCGGAGATCAAAATGCCATCTACATTTTTGCACCGAATAAACCCAGAAACGCTGTTTTCGGAAAAGTTTGTTAGGTAAATGTGTCCCTTAACACCCCACGCGTTGAGATAATTGTTTTCATCATCATAATAAGCTATAATCTATTACAATGCATTGTTTTTCAATGGTTATGATTTATGAATTTTAGATATTTCAGTCATAATTTATAAATTCTCACTCATAATTCCTAATTATGACAGAAAAATTGAGAATTGAAAAAAGTACATCACAATACAAATTTTCTATACAGCTGAAGTATCTGTGCATCTGTAATTAAATACGTAAATGATTTTTTTTGCCCTGACGAAGCCCCAAATATTATCGAAGCTAGATGGCACATATAACGATATGTATTTTAAAAAAATGCATCAAAATTATGCCAACAAAATGCTTGTATTAAATAAATTAGTTTTTGCGGGATAAAAGAAACAATTTAAACATGAAATTAAGGGACTAAATAAACACAGTGAACTTAATAGTTTTCGGAGAGAAGGTTTCAAAACACGAGTGTATTAACTTGGGCAAGACCGGGTAGTAATATTCAACCTAGAACATTGTCTAATAATAAATAATAATATGAATGCATCGTACTATATAACTTACCGGCTGCATCCATCACTAAACAGTATTTTTATTAAAAAAACTTAATTGATTCGTAAGCCATACTCACCGGTATTATTAAAATAAATCTTGCGAGACTAATCGGTCACTTTGATTAAATAACAACCCATCAAGCTGATGGGTGAATGGTCCTAAAACGGTTCTTCCACAAAGGGGGGCAGCTTATACTACCTTTTGCGTTTTAATATATGATGGCCGGGTTTAATTCTTGATTCGGGTGTAATTATTATTTTATCGATCGGACCACCCTTTCGCCTGTAATTTTGTATATTATAAGTTAGTAATGTGTGTCGTTCTGTTCTTGAGTTGATGGTATCTATTCTTACTGCGCTGGCTGTCAGACGGTAGGAATGCTTCCCGCGCATACTGTGCTGTGCTCTGATGTGCTGCCGATAGCGTTAGAAATCAGAAGCTGCAACAATTCTCATTTCAATTTTTCGGGAGCGACTGCAGCACTTTTTTTGCACTCTGTTATATATATTTTTTTAGAATTCTAGATGTCGGTCAGAACAATTGTCTTAATTCCAAGCTTAAATAAAAAAATAAGCAATTTATTGCTTGATTGCAATATTTAATTACTGAAAAAGATAATATTAACAAACTTCATAAAATATGCTTAAAAGCTTTAAAAATGCGACTAATACTTTTTTAGAACTTTGTTATCAGCCAATAATATGGGAATAAATTGATGATAATATCGGTAAGTCTTAGATTTGAAGCATGATATCGATAAAAATTACGTTAAAATAAATGGTCTCATTAGTTCAGTGGTAGTTGTCCCGGTAAGACTTGTCCCGGGTTCAATTCTCAGATGCGACTAATACCATTTTATTTTCAGTGACTTTTTCGGTTTCACGTTTCATCTGAAATTTGTTGATATTATCTTATTCAATGATTAAAAAATAAGCATTCGGGGAGTTAAAATTTTTGTGTAAAGGTGATTAAAACAATTCGAAACGAAGTATGCTCCTTACTTGGTGCTTTGAACTACATTAAGTTACGATTCATATTTAAAAAAAAAATCAATGTTTACCGTTTTCATTTGGGTTGCTCATGAAATTTGTAAGGGTAGTTTCTTCCTTCAGAATATTAATGGAAGTTTAATTTAAATAAGTTTATCGTTAACGTCACGATTTACGTCCGTTTGGTAATTTTTAAAGTAGGTACGTTTGGTAACATTTAAAACTTAACTCTCAACGTGAAAGGGCATACAATTGCGTTGATCCAAATCACAGAAACATAAAGAAATTGAGAAGAAAATAAATTCCTAGCAACGCCGGGTTGTTACACCATGTTATAAAATGTATTTGCCCCGAGGGAAATTATAGTTTATGATTCTATTAGCAGAGAAGCGATAAATATTAAATTAAAGGAACATCCAGTTCGGAGGCAGGACGCTGGACCAGCAATTAGTCGGTCGATATTCGGGAAGATAAATTGACGTATTGTTACATAGTTTACCAGCAGCCTTTGATCTGCAATCAGTTACATACGATTCTGATTGTCGTACCGCCAGCTGATTTATGGATCAAATTTATTTTGTGGATGTGTTATTTAAAGTAGGATTTTTTTATGGAGAGCTTTGCTGGTAGGTAAAAGCATATAGCTGACAGCTTTATTGGAACGTCTCCCCCTTTCTCATAAACATGGCATATGTCTAAAAAGCGATTATTATGGAACTCTCAGTGGGACGATCATTGAAAAGCTATATATTTTTGTCAAATTCATAGTAATTGTCGAAAATGATTTCAGATTCCACATTTAGTAGCTCCCTTGAGGTGATTTTTTACAAAAACGGCGCTATACAAATCATCCAATTATTATTATTATTATTAGTAATAGTTACTGCGCGCGTACATTGTGGGTCCTGTTCAGGAACGTTGTGGGTACTGTGCAAGATCTTTGTAGTTACTGCGTAGGAACGTCGTATATGGGTTGTTTGTGGATACTGCAAAGAATCTTTGTTGATATTGTTAAAATACTTTACGAGTATAAGATTCTAATGTTAATGAAAGAGAAAAATGTGCCACCCTAAAAGAGAGCACAATATTTTCAAAAACAGCTTTCGGGGGAGCTTATTGCTATAGACATGTGCCCACAAAATACTTATGTATATTAACATTGAAATATTTAAATGTGAATTAAAAATATTTTTGTTCTAACAACACTTTATCGAGATATTTGTTCAACCATTTTTTTCGTTTCGACGTTCACAAGCGACATTAAGTAGAAGAATTTCCATTATTAGTATCATCATGAGGTTTTAGGAAGAGCAGTTAATGGCACTAAACACATATTACTTTTTTGATGATATCAACAACTTTATCTAGATGAACTTGACTTTATGCTATTGGCCACTCGGACACAGAGGCTGAGTGCTGGGAGATGTGATAGCGAAATCTAGGCTGCCTGTCTGATAAAAATCTTCGGAGATAAAAAAAATAAATAATATCTCTCTAAAAACTATTACATATTATAAGTTGTACGGCCAACCGGTACCGAGACAGTTAATATTCTCGTGAGTGAACCATACATTAGTAAAAGTGAATGCAAGGGTTTGCGTATGAGCACTGCTGAGCAATAAAAATGGGCCTGCAGAAACAGGAAAATATTTATTTTATTATTATTTGTATTCAGTTGCGTTCAAATATATTATTGGCATGGCATTTGCATCTGAGCTGAATTTTTTAATTTTAATTTTATTTTTTATATAGGTATTAGTTAAATAGCTACTTCTCGGCTTCGCTCTAGGTTAAACACTCTTGTATCATATCGAATTACTGAAGAATACGAAATAATCAAAATGGTATAAAATGGTAGTCTAGTTTTTTTTAATGAGCATTAAGAAGCTCGGTAGATCAGGATGGAACTATCGCTGCGAACTAGATAAAACAATGTTTATTTGTAAATTTTGATAGGATAAACTGCGTTTATTTCTTATACTAGAACTCACGGCTCGAGAATTTATGCTATATTACTAAAACAGATTTTTTGGTTTTCTAGACAAGATTCTCGTTCTCTGGAGAAACGCACACAAGCAGTAAAACTATTATCGTAAGATTCATCAAACTTTACGATGAAGATCAAATCACCCGGAACTGGAATCATTCATATACGAAATAAAACTGGGTAATTAAAATTTCAATGTCAATGAATAGCAAGTCAAGAGAACCTACCCAATACCGGAAAACCGAATTGTGTTATTTCCGATAACGATCACACCATTTTTCCTGGTGTTATTTTCTAATTATGTAAATTAACTATAGATGTTTTATTGTCACATTTGGTACAGACACAGAAAAATCATTACATTTTCATTAATGTTAATGACAAAATAAAATAATTTTACAGTGTGCCCACTTTTATTGTCGGTCAGTATGCCTGCTTTATCGTGGAATAAAGTGGAACAGTCTACACACGAGTTCAGTAAGAGAAAAGGGTAATCTTATTATTTTAATGCGATAAGAAATTTGCATTGAAAAGCTCGCCACTGACTTTAAATCATATTTATTACTATATTTCCGGATTTAGGTTCGAGTATAGTCTTAATTTATATTGAATGTTTACAAAATATTTACAGGCCTACGTTAGAGTTTTGTTGATCGCTGTGCTCATGAACAGTTAAAATAATTTTGGGTTGGTTAATACCTGCTTTTAACTGCTGAACTGGCTACTAAGATTGACTATTTCGACACCCATCAAACACCTGACGTACGGCGACACTAGTGACATCTACATTATCTATATAGTCGCTGGTTTTCCTTAATATCATCATTACCTTCCCGTTTGGCTTGATTATCCATTTTTCCGTATTCAATTCATATTACTTGTTATCTCGTCTTTTAAGTTATATCGTGTAGATTTGATCATAGGCTTTATACAAATAAAATAACACCTGTTAACCATTGGTGAGTCGCTTCATTATTCACCGATCTTAAGATACGCTCTTTTGATTAATCTATTATATTAAATATAAATACAGTCAAATTAAAAAAAAATCCATTAACTCATAATTCTAAAATACCTAAACCACTGCGAAAGGTCGGAGTAGAAATAAAGGTAAACACAATCGACACCTGCTGTATGAATGTATATGATTCACGTGTAATTAAAAAAAAGGAATAGACAGATTTTAAAATATGACGGTAAGAATAAATCACAGCGTGATGAAATGACACATGAAAACATTTCTTCAAATGGGTTTGAGAATATTTGTTTCATCTAAACGAAAACTGTTGTGTCCTTTCCACTGGGGTGAACTGCTCTGAACCATGACTTTTATTCCGATTTTTAAGGTGAAAATGTTTGGGTTAGTAATTTAGCTGAGTAATATATAGTTATGCATCTATGCGTGCTGTTAAAAAATCATTTTATTATTGAAAAGTTGATAATTATGCAGAAAATAACGATGCTTTTTTGATGTTTTATTATTCAATGATTAAACGCATATTATTGCATATCCCAATACCACACGACGGAAAAGCTGTGCAAATGTTAAAACCTCAATGATGCAAACAGAAAATTTAATTAAAATATTTCTATCTGGAATTTGAATAAGAGATTTTTATAGGAAAAAATGGAAAACCAAAGTTTTTGAATTTTCACTTCGTTTTTTAATTATATCACTCTCCATCATTCATCATTCTACCAATAGAGTCAGAGCTTTTCTGTTCCGGGCCCGTGTTCTATTTAATAGCGTGTCTATGTAAAGGCATGTCGCGTTTAGCACACAATCTCGCATTGGACACGACCAATCCCATTGTTGGGTGACGCCGGAATCCGATTCAAACTATCGCAAGTCACGATGCATTCATGTGGGCAAATTGGCAGTGGCGATATTTGTTGGTCGCCTATCGCCTATCGCCTATTGCCTATCGCCTACTTGTTTAATGTCCGACTAGCTGCTCTAGCTACCCAAGCGTGTGTTGCTTTATTGCTATGGACTGGTAATACGAAAGCTTTCCTCAAAGTTGAGATAAAAGTAAAGCTGATTCCCGCAGTAGGCACCATATTATATGTCAGTTTACCTGCAAATATTTTCAATATCTAACTTTCTGGTCAAACTCTTTACCACGAAAACATCTGGGCAGATAGTATTATAAATGCATAGATTCCACGTTAAATGGCCGTAAATTGTTCATTGATCTTAATAACAAACGTGATTTTAAACTTAATTTGAAATTATGATAGTTATTATAGGAGCTGTAAGAAGAATGTATGACGCGAATGTGAATGAAAAAAGAAGCCGGGGACGCTCGAGGAAGACATGGCACCATCAAGTGAATCAAATACTTGAGTCGGGCCATGTCAGAAGTCGGAATAACAAAAGAGAACGTATGAGGCGTTGTATGTGAATGAAGCAAGAAGTGTATGCCAAGATCGAGTTGTTTGGCGGTCCGTCCTCTTTGCCCATCCCTGCGGAGAAACGGCGTGATGCTTAGTTAATTAGTTAGTTAATTATAGGAGCTATGCTGGAATTTGTAAAGGTTATGTCGCTGAAAGAGATTATTTGATGAATCAAAGGGATTTTCTTTGTTATCTCTCCTCAATCTATTTTGGAGTGTACTGGTATCAAATGTAAAGTCACACAACTAATAATCTTTAATCGTAAGCCACATTTTGTCAATAATAGTTTTATGATCTGGTTTTTTGTTTCTACACCTTAATGAGCATTTTGGTATGTATTGAAATTTACATGATACGGTCATAAATATGATTTGTAGAAAATAAAAGGTTTATTTATCTTAGTTTGCTTCCTGCTTCCCGTAATTTAAAAAATGTTTGCGGTGTATTTCATTGCACAACGGAAATAAAAGTGATCGATCGTCCATGTTAACTTTCGACATAAATATTCATTAATGACGACACGTCATCTCGTTACAAAGGGCAGTAAATTTTTCAGAAAATGTAATAATTACGCATATGAAAATGGCACGTACTATCTTATTACTGGTTTAGATGAATGTTTTACTGAACGAAAACTAGAAGTACTCAATTAAAAAAAAAGTTTTGTTAGATAAATTTATAACCTATACACTCAAATTCCAATTATATACTCTAATTCCAACAGCGGAGTTATTTAAAAAAATATATATTTTGACTCGCGTTCTCCTACATATCGTTCTGCAATAGGGTCCATTACCGGAGAACTGCTTTAAGTGAAGCCGGAGTTCATTCGTTTTTCAAGAAGAATTCCAATTTACGGATTTGATTGACTTTTTCATATGTTTCTCGCTTCAGTAAGGTAGACATTTGCTTGAACTCTTGATTTGCTCTAAAATTGTAAAATAACATTTTTAACACCATTCTGCATTATTTATCATGTAAGTTTTCACTTAAAATTGTAAAATATTACATTTGCGAAAAAAAAATGAGACTGATTTGTACTTTGTATTTCCTGTTTTCACAGTTTTAAAACACTAACATTTTTATTGGCGCTCCAAGCGGAGTGAATATGAACCACATAAATAACGAATGAAATTTTTTTTATATCAGCCTTATTCTATTATAAGAATATTTTTAATTAATAGAGTCGCTACTGTTATTGTCTCTAAATTAGAATTTACAGTCTTGGATTTAAAACGTTATTTTCATGACTTAACTTTCGCTCTCACCTCATCTATTCAATACACGATAGAAACAGAAGACCGGTGTTGAATCAACTTAAACTTTCGTTCTATTCTATATTATAGACTGGCAAAAGAATCGTGTGAATGGCAGTTGCTACATTCGATGACATAAAAACGAAGATTAATTAAAGAAGTTTTTTTTTTTCATTCAACAAATCAAATGATTTTTATGGCGCCTTTAAAAAAAAACACCTCAACGATGGTTAGGTTAACATAATTAAGGATTTGGTCAGGTTTGGTTTGGTTTGGTTAGGTTAGGATAGGTTAGGTTAGGTTAGGATAGGTTAGGTTAGGTTAGGTTAAGTATGAATAGGTTAGGCTTGTCTCGGTTGGGTTTGGATAGGTTAGGTTAGCTGAGGTAAGCTTAGGTTAGGTATGGTTTAATTAGATTATGTTAGATTGGACTAGGTTAGGTTAGGTTAGGTTAGGTTAGGTGAGGTTTGGTTAGGTTTGGTAAGATTATGTTTGTTTGGGGTTTGGCTCAGTTCTTTCAGGTTGACTGAAATGGGCGGGTAACTTAAAGTAATAATAATGGCTATTATGAAAATATTAAATCGTAGGTGTCACATTATGATAAAATAATTCAGGATAAAAATACGTTTTCTTATAGAATAATATTAAATTATAAAGAAGATTAAATTTTTAAGTAATATTAATCAAGTCGGTTTTATTATTTCGATCCCGTTTTATTTTTATTTTTTGTGTGCTACCAAATAAGAGTCCCAACTGCTCCCAATAGTCTGAAGCCAGTGAGAGTACGGTATCTCCAATTGGTAAATTGTAAAGCTGAAGGCATTAAGAAGGGGAAGAAGATTAGGAATAAAGAAGGTGGGAAAGTACCCGGCTATTCAGATTTGGTCACCAAACACGGCTAATACCATTTCAAGCAACGTATATCAACGAGTGAGAAGTTGGACGAGGATATCATTTGAAAAAGCCTGCAAACCCACATAAAAAAACTTAACCATAGATCAAATACTAGCAAAATGGTCTCTGCGGTTGAGTGGTTACGATCCTTGGCTACCAATCTGGAGGTCGCAGGTTTAAATCCGGGTGTGGGCAAGTAAATATTATTTAAATTAAATGTGTTATTTCACAATTTATACACTCTAAAAAATATGTAGTATCTTTGCGGCACGTTCCAGAGAGTAGATACTGTCAGTATCGCCCCGGTGAAAGACCACCATTCAGAATCGAAACGTTGCTTGAAATATATATAGATAGTCTCACTGGCTTCAGACAGTTGGGACACTTATGTGTTACCACATTTAAAAAAAATGGTTTCTAAAACTAGTTTAAAGTTATTGTAACGTAATTATTATCCCTGATATGGATGCAACATTGCGATTGTCTATGATAGAATTTCATTACGTGTCTATGGACGGGACATCCGTGAGAGGCGTCGGTTCAAGATGGCAGCAGATATAACCTGACATGGCGGTCGATCTCGACGTGTTTTTTGTGAGTGGTTATGTGTTAATTTTCTGTTTTGTTTGACGCCAATTTACCCGAAGTGTGTATGTTTTAGTTTAATGATGGCCAAATTGTAAGGTTATGAAACCCAACCGCGGGTGCCTCGTGCGTTGGAGAAAATCCCAGCAGAGTGATGAGCGGACACGAGGGTCAGTTGCTGTATCGATGACCAAACAGGACATAAGGTAGCATCCTCACATACTATTGTCTGAACCCCACGGAAGAAGCTGTGGCGGATGGCGCTTCTGAAGAGTCGTCATAGACTTCGCTGAAGGTGACCGTGGGAATCGGTGAGCATCAGGACTGGAGCGGCCTTGCCTGATGCTGAGGAAAAGAATCTGACCACAAGAGCTATAATTTATTATTTAAACCGTTTCGTTTTAACTTAATCCTTCTCTTTACTCTTCTCTTTCCTCCACCATGTTAATCGGGGTCTTAGACTCAATAAAGACTTTGTTTTCCTGTGAATAGGGTTTCATTTACTGTATCGTGTTTTACATCACAACATCCCCGTACTTCATCCATCAGTCTCACCCACGAATCCTGAGATATAGTCGAGCACGCAATCACGATGCTACATTATCTAAAGTTCAATATTTCTTTGTACATAACTAACATCAACATTGTGTATGTATGTATTTATAAATTATCAGTAAGAAAACTTTGTTCAACTTAATATCATGTAGCAAAAATTAACTTTGTTAAACTTAATATCACGTAGCAAAAATTAACTTTCTTAAACATAGTATTATGTACCAAAAATTAACTTTGTTAAACTTAATATCATGTACCATAAATTAACTTTGTTAAACTTAATATCATGCAGCATAAATTAACTTTGTTAAACTTAATATCATGTAGGAATAAATTAACTTTGTTAAACTTAATATCATGTAGGAATAAATTAACTTTGTTAAACTTAATATCATGCAGCATAAATTAACTTTGTTAAACTTAATATCATGTAGGAATAAATTAACTTTGTTAAACTTAATATCATGTAGCATAAATTAACTTTGTTAAACTTAATATTATGTAGTAAAAATTAACTTTCTAATCTTAATATTATGTAGTAAAAATGTACAGTTTCAAAATGAGTCGAATGGGAATGTAACATTATTGTATTTCATTAAATAAAAAAAAAATAAAAAAATGAGGCATTTTTTCACATTATTCATAAGAAACATTACAGATCAAATCACTAATTAAGATAAATTATTACCTGAATGAAGAAGTTATTTCAATTCAAAACGTTCCTCCATCTATATTTATCAAATGAGATCAAACATCGAGACATATATAGAGTTTATTTGAATAAAAATCATTAACAACAGTCTGGACCCTTAATCAATCATTTAAATTGGGACATTTTTTTTACTAATGACATTATTTTGAAGGCACTCGTGCAAAAATCATTTACTGCTTGATCAGAAAAAATAAAATGACTTTATTATTTTCACCGCACGATCGAAGGCCACGATCGAAGACTTTAGTGATCGTTCCATTTCACTCAATAACCGTTCAGAAGTATCACGAAATCATTTTATCTGAGAGCACCTGTATATTTTGAGCGTCAAATTTAAATGATTTAGCTATTGCAGAACCCACGTTCAACACGTTGATTATCATCAATCGGTTGTTTCGTGCCAAAGGGGCGTAAGTGACAAATCGAAACGTTTCAGAACAGTCAAAACAGTTAAAAAGCTTGTGAAAATAGATAAGAACATTATTATTTTTATATTACTTAAAAAGAATGTCAGTAATAATTACAAATAATTAATTAAGAAAAACGGTTCTTCTGAGAAAAAAGAAAATTCATATTCAACAGTTTTTCTAATTTCTATAGAATTTTCCGCCGCTTTTTGCTTTTCAGAACGTCACTTACGCCCTTTCACTTGAGACAGTCGTTGAAAATTATTTTGCCTCATGTTAGATCGTTTGAAGTTTTTTTCGTATTCAATAATAATATGAATGATATTAGAAAAAAGTCCTTTCTTAACACGGGATGAAGTTACTGATAAAAAATAATAAAATTAATATTTTCTTCGAAAGACACATATATACTCGTATATAGGATATGCTCGTATATATCGTATTGTAAAGATTTTGTGTACAGTGCCGGGGAACATTTCTTCCTCTTCCTGCGTCAACTGTGGTTAGAGGTGCACAAATGTGGAGATAATCTTCTCTACCCAGTGAGCGGGCTGCCTATTGCTACTGTAGGGATTTTATTTGTTTTATTTCAAAGAATTGTAAACTGTCTTTTATGTGCTAGCGATGTGTAATTATTTTGTGGCATCATTATTAATATAATTAATAAGAATAACTTTCCTTACACCGCCTCTTTTAATATATAAATATCCACAAGTTTCAGCAGCAAAGCTTCTCTCTTCAGGATACACACTATATTAAAGATAACATGTAGATATTTAAATAATGAAAACAGAGGTCTAAGCAAAGTTCTTCTTATTAATTACATAAACAATTGTTAAAATAAATCATAATTATTATTGATTAATCCATGACTCATTATTATTCACACCTGTTCCCATTAAAGATTTCAACTAAATATCAATGTGCTTTACACTCAGATCAATGCATACAAAATACTCGAAAATCAGAAAAAAAACTCCATATCCCATAAATTGTATCAATCTAAAATGATTACATTAGTATCGATAGCCGACTGAAAAAAATACACATACAAGAAACCAACTCGTAATCATTGTGATTAGATTTTTTATACGGTAGTCTAACAACTAGCAACGAATCGGACGAATGAAAAGCTCGGACGGGAAAGAAAGTGACCGATGTAAAGTAATGAAGCCTCTTATTATGTGAAATAAAAAGTTAGAATCAATAGCATGTGTTGAGTCTATTATTGTACCTCGCGAAGCTGAGTGCTTTTAAATTGGTTGGAAGCACAATGCACCTAAGTAAAAAAAATGTATTTTTTTAATGACGTAAAAAATATAAAAAATAAAATATATATAGCATGATATTTTTAGGGGTTACTTGCCGGTTTAGCCCGACTTCAATATTCTTTCTACAAAATTAATATTATCGATGATAATAAAAACAGTGATGTCTTATATTATTTCTTCACTGTAATTGGACGTTTTGAACCTACCTACGTAGCTCAAGATGTATGTGACGCATAGCGCTGAAAATAGTTGTTTTGTATTAAAACACCATGATAGAAAGGCTGTATGAATTTCAAGATGTCAGAGCTCACGGTTCATGTATTTTTTTGCTTGATAAATAAACAAATAAAAATATTTTCATATATGCCGGTAAAATTATATGCTTTTTTATCTGAGTACCGGACAAGAGTCCCAGCTGCTCCCAACCATCTTTAGCCAGTGAGACTATGGAATCGTCAATCGGGGTATGTTGTGAGTCTGGGAAGTGAGGAAGGGAAGGAGATGAGGAAAAGAAAGGTTAGGAAGTACTTTGCTATTCAGATGTGATCACCATACACGGCTGGAGCCACTTCAAGCAACGTTTCGATTCTGAATGGCGGTCTTTCACCAGGGTGATACTGAAAGCATCTAAAACTCTACGTTTATCCCTCCCATCATATGATATTTCAACACTTATGAAAATATTAATAATATATATTGAATTGACTTGGCCAGGTGTATTAAGGTGTAGGTATGTCATAAAACCGATTTTGATGTAAAATTATACGTGTATAGTATTGAAAAGAAATGAATTGATAGAAACATTCTTAAATAAGTAATTTGTAGGCACCTTTGTCTCTACATACACATATGAGAAATTTAAGAGAATTTGATATGTTGATATGTGCAATATTTGATATGTGCAATATTTGTTTGAATTTAGCAAGAAATTCTCCGTGCTTCGAAGAAAGCCCGTAAATAATTAAGATAATTTGAAAAGAAAGAGAAAGGACACAAATTATTTCATTGTTAAATCGATCAAAGTCTGATGATGTTCTTTAAAAAAATATACAACAGGAAGTAGCAATGCGGGTTCCGCCAAAAGAATTAACTCTTTAAACATCGCTACTTTCTGTACAGGAATGAGAGTGGATTGATTTTCATGTTTGTAATTAACACCTTCAGAGCACTTTAAGTGCTGGCTTGGAAGATGAAAGCAGTAGAAAAAGCTACTTGAACAATACAAAAGCATTGTTACAAAGAAAACAGTGCTATTATTGTTAAAATTAGTAAACTTGAAAGGTCATACTATTAAATGAAGCATTGTCTCTTTATCCCCTCTTTCGCCCTTAAATCTGTCTTTCTCGCAACTTTCCTAAACAACTTTTAATAATATATTTTCATCAGAAGCGGTAACTTGGTGATGTGACATCATACCGTAGCTTCTTCAGGGCAGTATAGGACTAATTTAGTTTAGTCATATACTGCCCTGAAGAAGCTACGGTAGTGGCGATACCCGGTCGGCAAAAGTATATAACAAATAAAAGTGATGTAAACAAAGATTATAGATAATTTGTTCACCTGATTCAGTATATGTCTGCTCTGAAGAAGAGACTTCTGTCACGAAACCGGTTGGTGTATTGTTATAAATTAAAGTGGTGCTCAGAGTTTACAGCATTTCATTAAACAGTATTATTATTTGATGTAGAAAGGATCAATATTTTTTTGACTTTCTTGTTCACTATTCACTCCATTATCAAGATTTTTCCTTTGATAGTTTTAATACCCGCATTCACCCAACATTTGAATAAAAAAATTTAAGGAAACAATACGCAATCACGTCTTATGTTTATTGTTGAATGAATATTTGACGCCAGAGGTTTTTGCTGCTCCAGACATCAGACAAACATATTTTTATCCTTATAGTTCCCATATGTTCCCATATTTACGCATAACTTCGTAATAACATTCAGATGAAATAACAATACGATAATTGGGTAAATACAAAAATACCGTTTTTCGGTAATTAGTCCAACAAATATTTACTGAAGTATAATAAACCATCGGCTGTACTGAATTCGGTTAGAGAGATCATAATGAATTCACGCATCACAGCACGGTTATATAAGCCAAGTCAGCTGCCAATACATTGATTACTTCTGTTTAGTCAGAAAAATAGTAAAAATACTTACTAACGCATGAACAAGATCAAAAATTGCTGGATTAATAATTTTTTTTATATGAATACCGCACAAGAGTCCCAACTGCTCCCAACCGTCTAGAGCCAGTGAGACTATGGCATCCCCAATTAAGGAATGTTGTGAGGCTGAAGGTATTGGGGTGGGGAAGGAGAAGGGGAAGAGGAAGGTGGGGAAATACCTGGCTATTCAGATCTGGTCACAAATCACGGCTAAAAGCCATTTCAAGCAACGTTTCAATTTCGAATGGTGGTCTTTCACTAGGGCGATACTGAAATTATTTTCCACTCTGGAACATGCGAAAATATACTATATATTATTTTTAAATGAATTAATTGTGAAACAACATAAATTAATTATATAAAATTATTTGAACCCCGGGATTTGAACCCGCGACCTTCGGATTCGTAGTCGAGAGCCTTCACCCCTCGACCATGGAGGCCGTCAAATATAATTGCTTCTCTTAATCAAAACAAAATTCAAATCAAATCATTCCGCAAATATCTTACGCCAAGAGGTACGAAAGGTTACCACAAGTGAAATGCACGAAAGTTAAAAATATTATTTTGTATCAATTATTTTAACAAAATCTTGCTTTTAATAATGTAAAAATAATGAAATGATCGCTGTCCTCGTAAGTTTCTAAGTTAAATTAACGTTTGAAAGGAATGTTAGGATAAATACGCCATAAAATGCATATTTTAATTGATTTTGCGTGTACGACTTTCTGAAGTTTTCAGTCTTTATGAACTGCACGACACTTTATTCTTCACCATGGGAAAATCAAACCAACAGCATTTATAAATTATAAGGTCCGGTTACTGCGGAAACCACTTAATACAAAATTACTAATATTACATTATAAAAATATGTTTGAAGAAGCGCACTTGGTTCACTTGTCCAATGAAACGACGCGTCTGCTGGACCAGTCGATTATTCATCGACCAGTGATTTAAATATAATTGTAAATATTCTCGAGTAAGAGAGCTGTTCGAGTAGGTACTTCAATGATAATTTGTTTCTTTAACACTCCCGTTCCGAAGGGGGTAATATATTTACCCCAAACGAGAGTTTTGTGCGATATCTAAGTTCCTTTTTTAAATCACATACACATTTAGGTTATCCTAGAAAAAAACTCTGCGGTAATCGATTTGCATTTAAAAAAAATTCCGCTTCTGTTTTTTAAGACAAGTAAAATCTATCAAATTCCAACGTCTCCCCTGCCATGATGTGCGTTTATCCCGTTCGTATCCCCACCACTTAAAAAAAATCTTCGTCACATACAAGTCTCAAGCGCGATCGCAAAATATGCAATTTAACGGAAAAAGGATACAATACCTACAACAATACGATTAAATCACGCTCGTTTTCGTATTATCTTTTTTACCGTTTAGCATTACTTAATGATTGACTGCTGGCCGAAGATAGGCGATGCCCGGTTAAAACGGTAGTAAGTCATATCTGAGTGTTCTTTGAAAGGATAAAGGGAATATTAAGAAGGTCGCATCGGAAATTTTTGGGGGACCATAGTGGCCCCCTTCTCGGATTACACTTTAAATTTATACCTTCAGGTCCGTAAAGGTTAAATCGCACCATTTCAATTAATCTTTATCCCCGTTGTTTCTTTTATTCTGAATCATAAATAGACATAATGCTTTTACTTTCATGAAAGAAAGTTAATCTTGTACAGAAAGAGGATTGAAATCGAATATATTCAATCATCTGACGATATTACTTGGAGAAGCGGTAGAAAAACTTGTTTGAGAAATACAATGGCTTTTTTTTATGAGTGTTTTTTAACCGCATATGAGAGTATTTGGTATGACGATACCTAAGGCTAAAATAACAATGGATCAGTTTTATCTGGTATGCAGAGAATTTCAATCAACATTTGTTACTATATTATGTAGACTAAACTCCCACTGAAGGTAACGTGTGTAGATAGATGCACTGAGTTGTGATAAATAACTTTTAATTCAATTGATTTTTGTAACATTCCAACGAAACTCAAAGTATTCATTTGCATAGGGGGAGTTCGTACAGTATCGAACAACGTGCAGTATCGGACAAGCCTTACGTCTCTTATTGTCGTATAAATGGATTAAAGATAGTTCATAGCATTGCTGTTCAATTTTTGGACATGTGATGGTTCTCCCCGAAGCTGGTTATGTTTTTGTCGTGTGTAATTTCGATTTTTGTTTCCCGTATATTATGACCCAAATTTTATTCGAAGTCAAATAAAATGTAAGATATAATTTTTAAATACATTTTTATTTAAAATGACGATCAAATGATCACCCTATGTTTTAAAAATTCTATCCATAGCCAGTCAGGCGAATTAAACTTCACTTGGCTAGTTTATTATCGGATACATGATATATAATAAAATTAGTAAACACTAGTATAGTGTGTATTTAATAATAATAATAAAAATTTGTTAATGATACATAATTTTAACGATATAAATAGCGACGTTTTTTGTGAAAAATTACCTCAAGAGCGCTGTAATGAACGTGTTTTATAATACGTTATCTTATGAATACATTGTATAAAAGATTTACAGACGCGATTTAAAAAAATATTATTTGCAATCGAAATATAATTTTAACCCAGGTTAGTGTTTATTAAATGAATTAAAAAGTATTTTATAAATCATGCGATAAGTAGCAAATTATTACACTTTTTCAAAATATGCATAGACCCAAAAAAGCGGGTGTAGGGCTCGGGACGAATGGCAGTAATGCAATGTGAAATCAGGTGTGGAATACATCCAATAAAATATGACAATTCGAGAAACTTTCTGGCCAGAAAAAAATATATCTTCAATGAACAGTATTGTGTTATGAAAAGATTAATTATCTTAAGTAGTTAAAAAAAATGTTTCTTTTTCTTAAAAAAAACAGTTTTTTTGCTCCAATACCATACTCGTACATTGATTTCGGAAAATAAACAATTTTTCACAATATTTTATTGTGATTTATCTTACAATCAATCGTCTTGTATGTTTAAAAAAGTAAATAAGGATGGTGTCTTGGATAAACATTAAACCCATTTATTTGAATCATTAGTAACTATTTTTATTTTAAAACAAAGAAAACTACACATACTGTTAAAACTTATAAATTTTTTTTAGAATACTACCCGTCGTTGTCCAATAGTGTACGAAAATGTTGATATTTTGTTATGTAATTTTTTGGACACAATGATTTTTAAATTTAGCTTTCCATATAGAACTGACCTTTATGGTTATGATTAATTTATAACTCTTTCATATAAATATGAATAACTAAATAAATATGAAAAAAATTTTGCGTCCGATAATACCCGTATTCTCCCTATATCGAATTAGAAAATACAACATCCCAATTCGGATAGGTATCAATAGTTTTTCCCTGCAATGTTTAATTCAAAGGTATGTTGAGAGTGCGTTTACCAAAAAAAAAAATCAAGCTCTCCATTATTTATTGATCCTTTACGGATTTCATTCACATGATACGCGCAATTCATAGGTCGCCAGCCTATTTCATCTGTGGGTGACTTCTGATTTCCCAACTAAGGACGCCATCTGATGTTGTTATGATTCCAGCCATCATATTTTCGACCTGGTATAATCCTAGTCGGCCACTTTGACTGTTTCCTAATTTATTAATTCGTTTTTTTGCCTGAAATTTGAAGCAAGTCGGAAATACTGAATATGATTGTTATTAATTATTTTTATAAACAATAATTATTAGCCTGAAACAGTCATCCAAATTGAAAAAACCTTTCCGAGCAAAGATAAATGTCGCCGACAGGACTCGAACCTGCACCCTTCTATGCACAAAAATCTTGTCTTAAGTTTTTAAGAACTTTAGTTTATCAATTAATAAATATTTGACAAGTCAAAGCAATTTTCACCAATAAAATGTAGACATAATTTGTCTCGACGCCATCTATTTGAGGGATTTAGCCGTTACAAGCCTTTCTCATACCAATAAAGTTGGTTGTTTACAGGTGAAAATATAATAAAAACAGTAATTGTTGAATGAAACACTAGTATATATTGATTAACTTGGCGGGTTTGCGATAAGCCGACGTAGCTCAACGGTAGAGCATCTGACCGGACATCAGAAGGGTGCAGGTTCGAGTCCTGTCGGCGACATTTATCTTTGCTCGGAAAGGTTTTTTTCAATTTGGATGAGTGTTTCAGGCCAATAATTATTGTTTATTAAAATAATTGTTACCCTTTGCGCTATGCACAAAAATCTTGTCTTAAGTTTTTAAGAACTTTAGTTTATCAATTAATGATTGTTATTATTTCACATGTCTACCAATAATTTAATAGGTACTGTACTGGACGCAAACGCCAGTGATATCGACTATACATCGCCCGCTTCCTCTTTAAGGTAAGGATTTTTAATAAAAACACAGAAACACAAAGTCGTCGGACAACATACTGATTTGGCCGGTTGTTTCCCTATTTATTGGGCTGATATAAAGATGTTTCTACACATATTATGTTAAAGAACATATTTGCAAATAGGGCCGAAACTTAATTGCCAAGGTTCTAAGATTACATTGTGCGAATAATTCAATCTTAAAAACCATAGACACGTAAGTGTAGGGTGATTTCATGTAAATATGAGTGATGTAGAAATGTGTGAAAACTATTGTGCAGAAAAATACATTAAATTTCCTTAAATATTTCAATCATAACATTTTAGGTAATAAGCCCCTACTGTCCGATACAGGTATAAATAATGTACATGTTACATACTTGTACTGGTGGTGCTTTAACGAATTGAAATATTGAATGCCCCAGAAAATATATCAATCACCCAAATACATGTATCAAATCGAATCACACGTTGCCTAAAGCACATGCGTGTTAGAAATCT
This sequence comes from Halesus radiatus, assembly GCA_022606495.2. Taxonomy (NCBI): domain Eukaryota; kingdom Metazoa; phylum Arthropoda; class Insecta; order Trichoptera; family Limnephilidae; genus Halesus; species Halesus radiatus. The sequence goes on from JAHDVE020004029.1 coordinate 82,490, forward strand.
AATATTGCATAATAATAGCATCTCTCAGACCCAGAAGATCCGATGTAGGTTGGTCGGTTCTTTGGTTGTACCGGGCCGGTTCGCCCACGACCACGTGGCGGTCTCACGGACAGGTGTCGTTGGTACGTATTAAACATTTTAACTACGACTATTAACCTCGAGAGATCTAAAATGAGGGATGCATCTTAGATATGGAAATACTTTAGATTTGATTGCATTATTAGACTATATTAAGGGGATTCTATAACGGGATGATTATAACGATACGCGCTCACAGATGTGGTTAATTAAAATATTTTAGAAAATAAACCACTGAAATGGATTAATTGTTATTGTGGTATGAAGCTAATTCCCTCAAAAGCCTTATAAAATATTTTATTTTATTCTAACACTAACTAACTTAGAATAAGAAATGAAGATTTACTATTATAATTTTGGGCGGCTGAATCAAAATATTGAAGACAGACAAGTTTGTCACGTTCACCACTCTCCTAAGAAATTACTCCTAAGAATACAAATCCGATGTAAATGAAATTATAAAAGGATTCTTATATGGTTTTTGGTATGTATAGAAAAATAATACATAAAATCCAACTGAATAAACGAGTGAAAGGTTGGGAATGTCCGAGAAAGAATATCAGGACTCGGAATAATAACATAATAGAATAATAGAAAGCAGAGAGTGTGCCAAGATTAATATAATTACGTGGTTTTCCATCCCATAGAACAGTTGTTTCATGTTAAGCAAGTTAGTTAGTTATTAATGAACCACATCTTCTTATTCTCTTTTTACCACAACGATGGTATATATCCCAACACCCACGCGATTCAGGCAGGTAACACAGAAGATGGAGCATAGGGCATGTGGAGCAGACGCCTGTGCCGCACCTGGCAGGCTTACGGACCGACGGGCGCAGTAGTAGTCCAATTCACGGTCACGGGATCACTTTCACTGATCAGGCTTAGTTCACTGCCCCAGTGACTCACGGAACTGCAAGTACTGCCAGTCAAGTGCCCAGATACTAGTGCTAGGCACTCTTGTAGGCGGCTAATTTACAGCCTCTTCTTGTTTTCCGATGCATTCTCTATCTGTGACAGGCAATAAAAGCTTAATCCAAGTATTTAAAATAATAAACTGTATTCATCACCCGGCCCAGGGATGGAAAACCTATTTTTAAAGTTTGTTAAGAAATACTTCAAATTATTATGTTACTTAAAAAGTTGCAACTGATACTAAAAAATAATCAAGTTGTATCAAATCCCGAATCAGTACCTAGCTATCAGTCAATTTTAGTAGGCAGCAGATTTACAGCCTCTTTTTGGTTTCGAATGCATCTCAATTTAAGGCAAGCAATAAAACCTTAGAAATGTTGACTTAGGTATTTAAAAGAAGAAAATCTATAAGAATGCAGAAGTTCGCCCTGTTTATCATTCTGCTAACTATTGAAAAAATGTTTAATGTGTAAAGCCCAATTTGGGCGTAAATAAATAAATAAACTATTTTCTTTATTTGAGAATTTTCCTGTTAGTTTTCACTAAGGGCTTATTTTTAATTTGATCGGTGTCCGCTCAGTTTTGATTAGCAAAAGCGGCAAAAAGTCTTTCATTCGCCCAGAAACATTTTCTAAAAGAAAAATAACGTTTTCCATAAATCTCGAGTTTCCTAAATTTAACCGTTATTTTCTAAAATCAAGGTCACTTACCTAAAAGAGAAATTTTAATAAGACTATTGCATAAGAATCATCCGCGTTCACATATTTCAGATGCAGTGAAGCAATAACATTACGGAGAAATTATAATATCATTACGAGGCGATTAACATAATGTATTTTTGTCATTCAAGCGATTTCAGAGTCCATTAGTATTGGAGCGACGCAGTGGTAGATCAGGTTTATTACTAACGCTGGATATCGGTTTAATTATTCAAACACTGACTATTTTACTATATCATTCGGTGTCTTATTAATCCGTCTATAAAGGTATTATGATAAGCCCTGGCTTAGACTTTAAGGGCCGAAGGAAGGGATTACTTATTTTAAATATCTCGGTAGGAACTTTTTTTAAATGTTTGGTTGAACATTGACAGAATTGAATAAAGGTGTTTGTATTTTTTGTTGTTGTGGTTTTTAGATAGTTGTTTTTCGAGATAATTTTTATGTGTCATCTTCATATTTATATTGGTCAAGAATGTGAAACAGTTATGTCGTAATAAAATGTTATAATTAGAAGAGTTGATAGCGAATGTATCGATTACCGAATCTTGCCACCACTTTGGTATATTCATTTAATTTATTAACACGTATAATTTTAATTAAAGCATACTGAGTACAGATGTTGAATTTTTGGAAAATACTCAATAGTACCGAAGATGTAAGCCGTCAAAATGTAGATAGTTTAGGAGAATCTCGGGAGATAAAATATGCAGTATACGGTATTGCTACTCGAAATGTGAATTGTACTGAATTGTGTCTTCTTGTTATAAGTAACGTCATGGGTATTTTGGATGGTCGTTCTACCCAAGTACATTTTGAAAGTTCATAAGTTCGTCGTTTTTGGAGACATCTTAAACTATTAAATAAAAGACATTTTCATAAAAAAAAAATTAGAGGACAACCTCATTGTAGTAATAAGATTAGATTAACACAAATATTTTATATTTATTGATATTGTCTGTTACACAAAAATATGAACAAGATTATTCTTGACATATTCTAGTTGTTGATATCCTTTTCACTTTTGTATTTTCATTTGAAACATTTATTGACTTCAACGCTTTACGTTAACAGCAATATTTTTTATCGCCGACTGATTGTTTTTCCTTCCCTGAAAAGCTAATGTGTAGGTACACTTCTTCAAAGCAGAATACATGGAACTATTGATAAAATATTGCCTTTAATGATGAAACCTGGATATTTTATTTAAATTCAGGCTATTTTTAGGTAAGTACATTATTAATTAAAATTCACCCCTGTACGTTATTATACACATCATATAGGATAGCTATATTGGATGATTCACAACTAAAACCCATCAATTGTTACGAAATGTTCAAGGTGAGAAAGTGAAATCTAATATCATCAGATTTTTTATTGTGTTCACCTTCAGAGTGAAAACGATACTCGGATTAGTGTGATCTCATTCGGAATTCCAATAACATTTTTATACAGCAACTGCTATCTTTACTACTCAAATTATTTTGTCTCCCAGTAGATATCGAAATACTTTTTAAGGAAACCTTTTTTCTAATTGGACAATAAAAAGTGAAAAAGCAACGCTCTCAACAAGCAGTGTCTCATTTAATATAAAATAATTGTACATTTCAATGCCCTTTAGTTCCCGATGGAAATGACGTTGTGAGCAGAAAACAGTTGAGTTGACCTAGATATTTCCGATAAAATATAATGTGCCATTTTCATGATACCAGAGCTCACTTCAAATTTAGACAAAATTATCTTATTCAACTCGTAAAAAATGACCAATGTTGTTGTTTTTCAAAAAATTCTCTTCACATTCTTCCATGATATTCAGTTTTAATTTCCCGTCTATCCTACGGTGGAGCACAGTACACGTAAATAATTAAAAAAAAAACATGTAATGGGAAAAAGGCATTGAGGTTCAATTTGATTGAGGCAAGTCCAGCGAAAATAAACTTATATTACATTTTTATTTGAAAAAACCATCAAAGTGATCGCAGTTTAGTAGCCGTTATAACGGGTACACTACAATTTCTCTGGCGATTCGTGTTTCGGAGAATGTAAACAAACGAGTGCATGTGCATGTTTTTAGGTCGAATACTAATTTTACAAATCAACCTAGAAAACAAACTACGTATTAGATTAACGACCGTTGGTTATTATCGAAAGGTTGTATTGACAATTTGCATGAATCTCTTGATGCATATAAATGGTTATTGTGCATGAAAGCATGACGGATTGTCACAGCTATGGGAGACATATTAGCGGTGATGATAGCTTAAGCGGTAAGCACATCATTTTAAGATTCGTTTTCACATCGCTAAGTGCTGCCAAAGCGATTAAAACCGAAAGTCTGATATGCACGACGCTCTTGAGATATCCCATCGAAAGCACACAGAGAAATTTAATTTTCAATCAGCACTTATGCATACTGTTAAGAGGTACGCACAAGGTGTCTGTTTCATAAAAAAACATGATTCGGATTTAAATCTTAATTACATAATTAATTTGAATCCCTTTTTATATCAAAAGATATGGTGCGCATGTATTTTATGGTTAGTTTATAAATATCCAGTACGCATGAGAGAGTTTTCTTTAGTTTTTATTTTTAATTGCATATGCAATCCTATGTTTCCATAAGTTTTCTCTTACCTGGATGGTAAAATATCCACAACATCATATACGAGTACAACCTAATCTCTATTTATACATATAAATTATATCCTAAAATCTAACATCTGTGTTCTTATATTAATTTTTCTTCAACTATTCTTTTCTTTCTCCATTTTTATTGTTGTTGACATATTAGGATTAAACTTACTTTATTCTTTTTTAAATCTTCTTCATCTTAAAAAAATCACTAATATATTATTTAACCTTGTTTTATAATATATGTACCCACGACTGTCTCGACACAAGAATTTCCCAGTGGGACAGACATCGATCAATCCCTTGTGTGTTTTATAAAGATAAATATATAAAAAATAAAAAAAGATATTCGTTTTTAAAGTTTTCAACTATTAATAATAGGTAATATTATTTACTTTAAAAACAGTTTTCAAATTATAATTTTTTTAAATCTTGCTTACGATTATTGGAAATATTATGACAAAATGTCCGAAAAAGAATCTTGCGAAAGTGGGGAACAGGGTAAATAAGACCATTAGTTTCAGCCCAAATGACTCACAAACGACTCAATAAATGTTGCATTCTAAATGTGATTTTTTTAATTTTACATTACATCATAAAATTACTTAAAAGGCAACGGGATCGAGATATTTCAAAAATAGCTCTTTTACTTAACGAATAATTGCAAAAGTTGTCTCTTACACTTTAAAAAAACATTAGCATCTATTGTGGCCTGTATTTTACTATAAAAAAAGGAAAAATCTCTGAAGCATAACTAGATAAAAATATGCCATAACGTTTGATTTGAACGATCATCCACTTTATTTTATTAGGTAATTTAGACTACAGTTAAAAACAAACTTTTCTTTTAAATAGACATCGTGTGGATTCCTCCGAATGAAAAACAGTATCAAGGTTACAGCATATTTTTATTTCCCCATAAAGCGAGGCTTGATAAAAAAATAGGTAAATTTAATGTGTGAGAAATGTAGATTATTTTTAGATTTCTCCCAGGCCCAGTAAACGTATCTCAAAGTCAGTTTGTTCCAATAGACACGATGCACTAGGCATTGTGGTGATGTGTTCACAAGATTTTAGAATATATTAAAGAAAGTTAATTGTCTAAGACGATTGTTTGTGATGCAAGAATCAGAAGGCGCCCGGTGGCATTGATTCAATAGAAAGTCGTAGATACGACTGTAAAAATAATTGTTCATTTGAATTGAAAAGGTATGGAATTTTATTGACGTTAATATAAATATTTATGACTGCTGAAGAGAGATACACATATAATGAAAATGAAAAAAGAAGTCAAAAGGTTAGTCTATTCTTCTATGTGCTTTCGATTTCCGTTTTTTTTCTATACATTGACTGAACTGTGAAATGACCTTAATGTGAAATTTGCTTAAAATGCCTTGGAAAAATATTGTTGAATATTATTTATGTGCGCTGAATATTTAGGTAACTATAATATGAGAGGTATCTTTTCAAAGGAACAGTTATATATATTTTCACTAGACTAACGTACTTACCATAATTTTAAATAAATTTTTAGTAAATGATTCACCTACATGTAAATTTACTTCCAAAAAAGTTTTATAAATTTCATCATTGAATATGGCACAAAAATAAAAAAAGTATAAGAAGCATCCCTTCTATATATTTCATATTACCATTTGTTGATATTATTTTCTGTAATGATTAAATATTACAATGAGGTTTATGAGTTTCAATAAGTTATTCCAAATAAATTGAATAATTAATCCAGACTTAGATACTTACTATAGATAAGTCAATCGATGTTGACTAAATAAAATCGGATAGGTATATCCGAGAAACCATCCATGTTGTGTAGAACTTTCCAATTATATCAAAAGTTGTGAGCCAAAAAATATGACAAATAATTGAGGATAATATTAGTGATTCAAATTGGGAAAATGAGATTGATAAAAATGAACGACTGTAATATGGTCTCAATAGTTCATTTGGTAGAAACTTTGATCCCGGTTAGATCTGGGTTCAAGACACAGTTGCTACCGTTTCCTTTTTATTTTCAGTGTTTTGAGAATTTGATGGCATAGAAATATCATAGATGATTGAATTAAATACCGCAAGTAGAACCTTGGCCTTTCGTTTAACAGGGAAAGTTTTTGGTGTGTTTTTTTTTATAAGTCTAGAAAAAAATAAAGTATCAGACATTAAAAAAATGCTTAAAGCTAAAACTCTCCTACTTAAGAACCCCTTTTCCGATATTGGCGTATTGTTCATTGTCGTAAATTAAGTTTTTTAGAATATGACCGTAAAACATTTTAATAATGACGTCTGAGTTTTACAGAATAGAATAAAACAAGCATTTTGGTGATGGTTTTTTTTTGCATAAATCGAAACATGCGGCCGATGTTAAACGGGACTTTCAACCTTGTCGGCACCTGCATAAGGAGCGCGTGATTTCGTTGGAATTTTAGTCGGTGGATCGCCTTAAAATTTGTGTACGCTTCTAACAAATCTCGAAATGATATTCTGAAATCTTATTTCATTAAATGCTATTTGGAAAATGATACCAACTCTGTTCTGATAGTCGTGCTGCTAAACTTTGTAGATTCTGACATAGGTATACCCCTTATTATCTTGGATTTTTTTTTTGGATTCTTACTTAAAATTTTGCCTTGTATCTGTATATTTCGAACAAGTATCTTTTAATTATGTTAATTTCCTATAGTTTACATATGTATATATTTAAAAAAAAATTTAAAATATTTATTCTGCAAACCTGTTAATGTAAAAACAAATATGTACCAATTAACAGTCCCATAATGAGTTTTGTTGATAACTGATGAGAGTGCAAGATTGTCGTATGTTTTATTTGAAAAAAAAGAAAAAAAAAGTCGTGCGACATTCATTACCCAACATATCACTGAAGAGTTTTTGCTACTTGAGATAAACTAATAGAGTTCTGCTAAAAGTTAAGATTATTCATGAAAGTAAAAGCGATATAAATAATTAGTTAACATATAAAAACATATAGTACCTAATTCAACGCTCAAGTACTGGTCAATATTTGCTATTACGAATGGAAGAGATGTTGTAATTTCTAATGACATGATGTTTTTTTCGCATCGCTTATTTACAGATCCTTACACATGGTAAGCTTACACTCGACATCAATGGACAAACATTTATCGGACGATTGCAGTAAGTAGTATACTCGAATACATGGAATATTTTTCTATAATTCCTACATTATCTAAAGAAAGACCGCCTCGGTTACGAATCCGGAGGCCGCGGTTTTAATCCCGGCAAGTACAGGAAATTTTTATTTCATATAGAATAATATATGGTATGTAGTATACTTGCGGCATATTTCTCTCAGTATCGTTCTGGTGAAATACCACAATTCAGAATTAAAGCGTTGCATGAAGTGGCTTTAGTCGTATTTGGTGAGCAGATCTGAATAGTCAGGTACTCCCACGCTTTCCTTATTTCTATCTCCTCCCCCTCCCCACACCTTTTAGCCTAACAATATCCCCTATTTGGAAATGCCATAATATCATTGGCTCCGGTTAGCAGGGAGCAGTTGGACTCTTGTGTGGTATTCCATAATTAAAAAGAAAACTAAAGAGGTTCTGCATTTGACAACATTTTTCTTTAAATTGGTTTCTATCCATTTTAGGCTCGACACATTTCCCTTCCTCTGCTACAATTAATAACCTTTCAATATATCAGTGATGCACATCCCATTTTGTACAGCCTACGACCCTTTTCGTAGGGCTAACTTTTAAATAAATCTTCAAATAGTTTGAAAACGAGTTTAAATGCAAACTTTAGTCCGTCTTCAAAGTTTTAAATCTGCCGAATATTTTTTATTTTATTTCTTCATATTGATAAAACGCTAGAATTTTGTGGTTCGACCTTCATTGTATACAATTCTTTTGCTTCTTTTTTTATATATATAGACATGATGCATTTTAAAGAATTTTCTTTTATATACGTCCAAAATGACAAATTTTTTGGGCCTCAAGGCTCGATTCAAATCAAGCAATATTTCTTCTGTGATGCTTTATTTAAAAATTTCAAGGGATTTTGTATTTTAAGAGTAAGTATCTAAATGTTGTTTTTGAAAATATACGAGTAACGGAAAATATATTGATATCTCTAACTTAACAGCAATCGTTCGGAAATTCGGATATTGCTATGATAAAATATTTAACGTTTGCTGTTCTGTTTTACAAAAGATGAAAGGTATTGCGACAAGTATATTGATATGTCTTACTTAACAGCAATCGTTCGGAAATTCGTATATTGCTATGATAAAATATTTAACGTATTCTGTTCTGTTTTACAAAACATGAAAGGTATTGCGACAAATATATTGATATCTCTAACTTAACAGCAATCGTTCGGAAATTCGGATATTGCTATGATAAAAAATTTAACGTATTCTGTTTTGTTTTACAAAACATGAAAGGTATTGCGACAAATATATTGATATGTCTTACTTAACAGCAATCGTTCGGAAATTCGTATATTGCTATGATAAAATATTTAACGTATTCTGTTCTGTTTTACAAAACATGAAAGGTATTGCGACAAATATATTGATATCTCTAACTTAACAGCAATCGTTCGGAAATTCGGATATTGCTATGATAAAATATTTAACGTTTTCTTTTCTGTTTTACAAAACATGAAAGGTATTGCGACAAATATATTGATATCTCTAACTTAACAGCAATTGTTCGGAAATTCGGATATTGCTATGATAAAATATTTAACGTATTCTGTTCTGTTTTACAAAACATGAAAGGTATTGCGACAAATATTTTATCTGTCTATTTTATATCAGCCGCCTAAAATTATAAGAATTTTATTTTAATGTTATTATTAAATAAATATTAATTTCAGAATGGTACAAACTGACATCATATATTGGTTTCGCCTTAGAAAAACTTCAATTTATAAAGCCAAATTGTATGTACACTATCCCCGCTTCCCGCGAATAAATTGAAAACGGATAAACTGACTCTCTGTATTTAAATTATAAAATTACGATTAAACTACTTTGTACAGAATGTACAGCTGTCACAATATGAGTTTTCCCCCTTATCATAACCCAAGCAAAAGCTTATGATAAAAGCATAGTTACCTACTTGGAATGTTCAGTCAAATAATGGCAAGCCATATTTCAACTGCTTTTTATGAACATGTATAAAAAATAAATAACATGATATTTTTTCTCGGAATAATAACTCTCAGATACGACATTTAAGACTTACCTCCATTGATTTCACATCACAACGTGCAGATGGGTCCGTATATTAATCTTTTGTGGACAAGTCAAAGAGCAAAAAATCTTATGTGATGTTTGGCACTTAACTTTCCGTTTCAAGGCTCGGCGAATTTCTTTTCGCGTCTGACCCCCTTTCCTCTCCGTGGAATATAAGTTTTTGATTGATTATTTTAATTAAAACCGCCTCGCAGACACCATGGCCAATTCATTGACGAGTGTTGAGTGGAACTACCTGTGCTTATATGTCCAGACGGTAGATTGAAGGAAAAGTGGAGCACTTGATATCACATTTGTTGTAAACGTACGTAATTATAAAAGCGTGGTCCAAATTATCACTGTAAACAGATGTATTGAACAGTTAATTACAATTAGGTGGAAAATTATTTATGGGGATTGTTTTAGTTTTCGTCGCTCCTATGGTGCTTATGTCTTGTAATTGAATGTTGGGATGCTTTAGTAAAATAGCGCTCCCCCTTTACTCGAGTGCTATCCCTTCGCAAAGGTGGATTGTAACGTGAGTTTAAGTTTGATGGAACTTGACGTAGTTCACCACGTTTGGTGACTTAGCAAGGTTCCAGTGTTCATGGGGTGAGGTTTGTCCAGGTCTTGGAGGCGGATGTGTCTGCCTAGCAGCTGGGTGGCGGGTCGGATCGGGAGAGACCGGTTGAGGGAGACCCTTTGACCTCTCCAGCCGGACTCTCTCGTCTCATCGCCTTGCACTGTAATTGGAGAGATATCTTGGAAAAACTACCACATTAATACCCATCTTTCATACCCCCTTTCTTTCCCAGAACTTCTTCTCCATCCTTTCCTTATAAATGCCCTCAATACAGTATCCCCAAGATGACATAGGCCCATATCCCATAGATGGCATAGGAAATTGTTTTCCTCATGGCCTCCTGTCAATTTAAAAAAAACTGTCTTTAAACACGCGAACTCTCATTTCAACGATTAGCTGGATATTTTTTTAATGGAAATTTTACTCGGTATTGTAAGATTATTGACATTTTATGCAAAGGGGAGAGAACACTTAATTAAATCTCAAGCAGCTTTCGATTTTTCATGATGGAGGTGGGTGAATCAAACTAATGAATATATTTTAACTATATAGATATCTACAACGAACATTCTGCGCTAATTACTATGATCAATCATCAAACACGAACACCGTTCATTAATCTCATATTCGGAATGGTTGCAAAGAAATACTAATAGAATGGTGTTGTGTTGACACTATCATTTAAATCGAACATTAAAAGATTTGCCTGTTGCACATAATACATATAATTAAAATAAATTAACGGTCCGAGTAATTCGCTTATAAAAAAAGTCCTAACGAACAACTAATGCGATTGTAAAATATGTGTAAGTAATTGATATTCCTTTACTTTCGAAGAAATTATTGAAAACCACTCAGGATTCGCAGGATTCTTAAAAAAAATTGATTCAAGATACACACTCTTATCTAGCAATATAAAACAATGAACAAAATCAATTACTTATTTTTTTCTCCAGACAGAGGCTATTTACTAGCTTAAGTGATGCGAGGACTTTCGATATTCTAAATCTTTCACACTTTAAGTTCGTACTCAATACTTCGTACTAAAAATGTGTTAGTTTTTTTTATTTTTCTGTTCCTCTACGTGTAATAGTACTATGTTTATGGGATATATTCCGTCCTGCTGATTAGAAAATACATTTAAATAATTTGTTGAATACCTATGATAATAAAATATGTGAAGTCAACTTAAACCGAGCAAAAAATTATTGTTTCTCTACCCAAATATTTTACGAGTTTCATTAGCACCTATTGAAGATAAGATACGGTAAAAAAGGTTTCGTGTCGCTGCAGTGTCATTTTTTTTTCATCAGAGCCTTTTAGCCACAGCTATTGTTAATGAAATCGACAAAAAAAAACAATTTTTAGTGTTCTGGTTATTCCCGTGGTCGCATAAAATACCTAATATTATGACAACGATAGTCTATCGTATTCCTCATATTTTAAAATTATAATATTACATCACCAAGTAACCGCTTCATTTGAAAATACCTCACATTGTTTGTTATGTTACAGGAGCGATGTCATGGTGGTGGGCCGTGCTGGTGGCGCTGGGTGCTGCGCCCCTGTGGCCTGCTGCCGGCCAGGCGAGACCGCCCGGTAAGTCCCCTTCTACATTTATACCTTCCCTATATATTTTTATTTCGTCCCCTCCGCTCCCAGGTGCTGTTTCAGTTAAATAATATTAATTAAATAGATTTCCCATTCTTGGGGTATGCGAAAAATTTTCCCATTGAGAAACTAAGAAATTGATTCCATTGGGCTTTAGCGATTCCATTGATTTAGGAGACCTACTCAAGGGCTCCATTGTACCTACTTAACTATTATAATATTAATATAGTATAAATTAATAAAAATGACTCTAAAACTAAAAATAATTTGTACGTCTTGACATATATTATAAACTATTCATCTAAAACGTAGGTACAGGTCAAACTGCGCGATGGGACGGATCGGGAGAGGCCGGTTGAGGGAGACCTATTGACCTCTCCAGCTGGACTCTCTCGACCCATCGCCTTACACCACAGTGGGAGGAATGGATTCTGTCACTCCAGGACACAAAAAACCTCCATATAGCATCACCAAAGATAACATAGGCACTGAAAGAAAATATTTTATATACGTCCTTTTGTGTGGAGTTAATATAAAAATAGGTCAAGCGTAAGTTCAAATAATACAACCTCTCTAAAATGTCACAAATAAAGTGCCAAAGCACATTTTCTTTACGTAACTTAAACACCAGAAGAAAACTGCACATTAATTTCAGTCAGATCAATAAATTGGTGAGTTTACTATTTTATTGAACAGTTGGTAAATCGTTAAATAAACGCTTTAGATATTATATACGTGGGTATTACATCCAAATAGAGTATAGTTCAAAACGTTAAGTTAGTTTTAATAAATCCAACGAATTATTATTACATTATCACACTTTTTTCGATCGTCATCGTCAGTGCTAATTGTTGATAGACAAGCTCTTGTCTAAAGAACACATGTTGCTACATACATTATTCTACAATTTGTTTGAACTAGGCGTTACTAAAAAAAACCTTAAGCCCGATGTAACATTTCAGCTTGATATATGGTGCACAAATGATTGATTGCTCGGTCCAGCGGGCGTGTGGGTACATTTGGTACAAACTGAAATAATAAATTCCGTGCACACAGATTTAGAGTTTGTTTTAAGGCACCATGTGAACTAGCTCGGGAGACTTCTTGATGGAAAATAAATTGTCTGACCACAATTTAAATATATGCATGTCCAAGAGACAATTTCCGGTTTGATTGATGTCGCAATAATAGGCACCTAAATGTAATTTTTGTTCGCTGTGAAAGATCAGAGTGCCTTGGAGGATTGGCTTGTGTAATATTCTCAATATCAAAACGCAATTTTTTTTGTCGTTGGTTTTCGTGGGGTACCTACCTACCTATTGAACCCGTGATAGCCGGTTAGCAAGTGTAAGTCTTTTTTTCTGCCACGGTGGTTGCAACAATAATTGTACTGGACGCTCACGCCAATGACATCGTCTTTAGGGACCTTAGATAAGGATTTTGTTAAATAAAATACAGGCTTCACGAAAGTCATTGGACAACTGGCCGGTCGAACCAGTCGTGTCCCCATTTATTGGAATAAATAATGCAGTTTCAACAGGTATTATTCAGCAATAATTATTTTTTTATTTCTACAGGAATGAATGAGATGCTAAACTAAAGGAACAAGGAACATATTTGCAAATGCATCATAGGACCTAAAATTAATTGATATGTGCAATTAGGTTGGGCGAATAATTCCATCTTGAAAGCTATAGACAGGTGTAGGGTGATTTCATGTAAATAAACGACCTTATCAAATAGGAGTTTTGTAGATATGTTTGAGAACAACAACCATATATTTCTTAAGTATTTCAAATGAAATATTTTGGTTAATAAGCCTCTGCTGTCCGATACAATAATAATACATATTTTGGTGACTTCCGTTATAGAGCGTTAGCTCTTTGACTCTGAACCCAGAAAATGTCGGTGTAGACAAGAATTTCTATATCTTGTTCCCAGAGTGGAAGATACCACAATTTTTAATCGAAAAATCGTTGCAATACATTTTATGACTTAATGTGAATTGCTAGATGCCTACCCACTTCCCAATCATCATCTTCTTCTTATCCTTCCTGTCGTCTTTCTTCTTACTTATTTTATTTGTTTTATTTTGTTCATTTTTCACTGACGGACCATTGTCCAAATACACAAAATACACAACACGAAATGAAATGAAGAAAAGCTACAGAAAAATAATTGCACATAGATAATATGTTACATTGATAAAGGAATGATATAAATATACATTTGAGGCAAAGCCTGAACAAGTACACGATTTTAGACATTGAAAATGATAATCTTCGAATTTTAATTTCGTAAAGTCTGACAAAATCATTTAGACTGGTTTGAAAATTTCAATGTCCTAGCTTGAGTTAACAAGTCTCGATATTTTGGACAGTGAAGAATGGCACACATAAATAGTGAAGCGTTGATTGAGGAAAGGCAATTAATTCTTTATTGGCTACTAAACATAGCTAAAACACCAGAATTGTCAGAATGCTTAATGGTGGTTTCTCATCAGGGTGATACTCTCAGTATCCTCCCACCCAATGACTTCTCAATGCTTCATTTATATTATCGGCCATAAGTCTTTACAATGGAAACAATCTCTAGTAAAAATATATATAATACAAAATAGCGACTTGTACGAAAGTCGAGAACTGCTATAAATATAGGAATTGCCTACATAAATTACATTTTTCAACATAATTAATTTTATACCTAGAGTCTTTTACTTTGAATCGTAGTACAATAAAACTGTACATTAATTTATTTATATTCCATATGTGATTACCGTTGCGTCGAAATATTTTCTCAAGCGTTCCATATCCGAGTAGGTTGTGAAATCTTCAAAAAATCTTCATGCAAATAGCTATGGTTTCCATCTCTACACCGGTCACAAATCACAAATAGTTAACTGCAAAAAATAATTACAAAAACCGACTCATACTTGCCAAAAAAATTAATGGCACTGCGCTACTTGAAAAGTCTGCCAGGTCTCGCCAACCCATTTCGCACGTTTTTCTCATAAACCAACCAGATTAATAAGCCAGTGGTTGCTAACTAGGCACTACCGACTCCGCTGATATAAATTCTGTGGTTTGGCCAGAAATGGGTTAAGAAATGTGTGCTATGTTAGGCTAGGTTCACTGTTAACTGCTGTTGTGTTGTTCCCACTGTACGTGGATTTGGTTATAAAAATGGAGAAGATGCAAAAAGCCATGTTAATGGTAACAATATTATATTTTTCAAAGCAAAACCATTTTTGCTTATAATTTATTAATATTATAATGATGATATTAATGTTATCTTTTGTTATGTAACTGCAAACATTTCGTAAATTGTGATATTTTACGAATTTCAAAATAGGAGAACAGAAGTAGAGGAATTTATTGAGGAGCAATAATTTATGAATAATAATATTCAAGACAAAGTCATTATGTTTAAAAACCTTAAAAATTTATTGCACCAAAATACTAAATTAATTTTTATTAACAAAAATGACATTGATACATTTATATAAAAAAGTTACAGTGTCAGTTAATAATGTTCCATCACGCGTTACATAAAGTTACTTACTTAAGAAATAAAATATAAATTAGTTATTTCATCATTGAAGAAGTATGAGCAGACCGCTGCTGCAAATTTGCGGTCAAGAGTGAGTTTCTAATTCGGTAACTGAATTATTGTTCTGTTTGGTTGGCAAGAAATTATCTTCGTAGGTTCTACCTAGTTCTCACTAATACTTCGGTGCACAAATATAATGTACTAGTTGTTACCCGTGAAAAATCATTGAATTCAAGTTTTTGTTTTGCAGAATAAAAAAAAAACATTTCAAATATAGAATGCAAATAATCACCCATAAAATATATTACAGGTACCTACTTAATCATTTGCGTTGATTAGAAAAAAAATCATGTTATAATTTTTTAAATTCGTACATCAGTTTCAATTTGGAAAATGTCACACTTGTACGCACAAGGAAAATAAATAGTTTAATAATATGACAGTAGAGAGAGGGCTTTCAATGGTGTTGTGTCGATCCTCGTTTAAATATCGCATAGTCCACTTTTCTGGAAAGGCGTCGATCATCCACGTCGGAAGAGACAATAAATTATTACGGTGACAGTTGTGACTTTCATTGTTGTTTATTTGAAGAAGTGGACACTGTTGAAGAATTTACACAATGTAATACCTAATGGTAGTGATTTGTGGCGATTCACCGTTGCTGCATTCTTTAATATAGATACTTGTATGTTCGTTTTGATTCCTTGCAGATAGCCATATGAATACCGCAGTTCAACAATATTGTAGTATTATAAAATTTCCAACAATATCTTTGTATGTTTTATGTTAAGACCACACAGGAGTTCCAACTGCGTGTAGTCAGTTACAATACACACACAAACCATCGAGTATTTATTCACTCTGTGGAACATTAAAGTACTTAAACAACATTATTTATCAATACGTGTTATTATTTATCGATTTAAACTTCGAGACTATTAGTTAAACATTGGATTGCTCTAAGCTACTGAATTATTGAGGAACATTTTAGGCCGTTGTGAAATGATAATACTTAAATTGTTAAATTGTTATAGTAATATAGTTTTTCACATACGTATAATTAATTGGATAATTGGAAATGTTTATATGTATAAAATAATGATGCCCAACGCATAAGGAAACTTTGTATGAGCGATAAATACAATATCAATGTTTTATTTTACATAATGGTTAATCAGCTTTTCTAATGTTTTTTTTTAGTTCATCTAATCACTTAAATTCAAGTGGAACAGAAGTACGCTGAAGGTAATTTTAAGTAGGGTTTTAAGTTATTTTTCAGAGTGGAAGATACTCCCAGTATCGCCCTGGTGAAAGACCACCATTCAGAATTGAAATGTTGCTTGAAATGGCTTTTAGCCATGTTTGGTGACCAGATCTGAATAGCCAGGTATTTCCCTACCTTCATCTTCCCCTTCTACTTCCCCTCCACAATACCTTCAGCCTCACAACATTCCCCAATTGAGGATGGCCCACTGGCTCCAGACGGTTGGGAGCAGTTGGGACTCCTGTGCGGTATTAATATAAAAAAGCTTAATTAGACGCCCTTAAACGACTTTACAAAAATGGCGATGTAAAAATTAGTCAAGCACCATACTATGTTCATTTTACCATTTTAAAAGATTTAACATCTTAGGTATAGTTAATATTCAAAGTCCTTTTATACTCTTTCTAAAGCTTTTTCATAACCAGCTCCTTAAAGTAGTATTGCAAATTAAGTTAATCGGATTGACAAAACGCTATATTACCTAAGATGTTTTATATAATAGTAGATGATAAAGCATCATAGTATTACGTGTGTTTTCCGTAGTGGTGCAAGCGGTGATTTTATTAAGGTTTCCTCAAAATTAAATAAATTTTACTTTCATACGGAAGTGTTTAAGTATTGTTATTGTATACGGTATGTGTTTACTATGGCTTTGTTTCCTGAATTATTATGCCAGAACAATGGCTCCAATAATGATGTTAGTTTTATGTCATATGTCGTGAGTGATGTTGCATTCGGAGCAATTTATTACAAATTTTAAGTATTTTATTGATATTACGATTGTTTATGTTGCAAATGTTCAAATTACCGAATTGAGGTAAGTACGGTATACCCCCAACAATACGTATATTTAAAAATTAAAAAAAATGTGTTTGGTTAGGTGTCTCAATTATTTGATCTATAGAAAACCATTTTCGGCTTTAAATAGTAAAATTTACTGTGATCTCAAATACGTTTGAATAGGTTAGGTGTGCTTTGACTGATTTAAGTAAAGTTCGGTTAATAAATGAATTAAAAAATACTTTGTATTCACCACTTTATTAATATACACATATCAACATGTTTCGAAAGCGATGCTTTCTTCTTCAGGAATATATAGAATACTATGTGTGATAATATAATACATATATTAATAATAGTTTATATTAATACTGGTGAATAAGAAATATTTTTTATTAATTTATTAATAATGACGCCACAAAGCGAATACCATTCTTTTGATGATATTATAAAGTTAGGTTAGTTTAGATTATGTCAGATTAAGTTAGGTAAGATTAGGGTTGGGTCACCGGGAAAAAGTGTTACGCCAACTTTAAAATCGCAACAATTTCTGGATGCATAATTTCCAAATTTTTTTTTTTTAATATTATATACCGCGCAAGAGTCTCAACTGGTCCCAACCATCTGGAGCTACTGAGACTATGGCATCCCTAATTGGGGAATGTTTTGAGGCTGAAGGTATTAGGGGGGGGAAGAAGCAGGGGAAGAGAAAGGTGGGGAAATAATGGGGATTCTGAATGGTGGTCTTTCACCAAGGCGATACTGAAAGTATCTTCCACTCTGGAACGTGCGCAAATATTCTATATATTATTTTTATATTAATAATTTGTGAAACAGCACAAATTAATTAAATAAAGTTTACTTGCGCACGCCGGGATTTGAACCCGCGACCTTCGGATTCGTAGTCGAGAGCCTTACCCCTCGACCATGGAGGCTGTCAAAATGGATTAATTAGCTGATTTCCATTTATTTTATTTAACATGAAAAAAAAATCTTTAAAGCAATAATTTGTTGAGGCGTATTTTGTAGCAAGAAATCGGCTATCGGGATTTTAGTCATTCGGGATTTAGGCTAAGTGGATATTAGCCTCATAGAACACGATCCACCCCACTTCTGTATTTCGGCATTATACTCATTATGTAAGCAGTATAAGCATATTAAAGTCATTGCAGCTAACATTTACTATAGCATGCTTCATCTTCACAGGGCCGTAACGAAGTAGGAAGTCCTGATCATATTATATCCATATAATATCAGTTGCGGCTGGTGGGCATTATACTCATCATCTCATCACCATTGCTAACGTTACGTGATGTCTCGTTAGAGCAGTGTTGCAAAACGGACAAATTACGTTATTTGAATTTCCTTTCGTAAAATTTATTATTTAAGGGCGGGTATGAAACTGGTAAAATTATTAATTATGGTATTATTGGCAATACATTTTAATAAATTTAAGCAATCGATTGAACCAAAATGGAACGAGGAAGGAATTTTTCTGGTAAATGTAACGTATATTTAAAATTCCGGAAATAATGCTAATAGAAGGTAATAAATAATGTTACGGAAGG
Organism: Halesus radiatus; assembly: GCA_022606495.2. Lineage (NCBI taxonomy): Eukaryota > Metazoa > Arthropoda > Insecta > Trichoptera > Limnephilidae > Halesus > Halesus radiatus. The sequence goes on from JAHDVE020004029.1 coordinate 101,430, forward strand.
AATTTTTCTGGTTAATGTAATGAATATTTAAATTTCCGGAAATAATGTTAATAGAATGTATTAAATAATGTAAGGGAAGAAATTTTTCTGGTAAATGTAATACATATTTAAATTTTCGGAAATAATGCTAATATAAGGTATTAAATAATGTTAGGGATGGAATTTTTCTGGTAAATGTAATGAATATTTAAATTTCCGGAAATAATGCTAACAAGGTATTAAATATTCTAGTATGCATAGGTAAAAAGAGTGAGTTTTTGCATTAAAATTAGTATTATTTATAAGAACGATGTATTTATGTATGGACAGACCTGTCAATAATTTCTAAATGATATTATCTTGTTGACCTAACTGAGCGATCTAATTTAAGACATAAATTGCAACAATCGGACTGCGGAACTCGATCGAAAAGACGAACAGAAGCCGATTAAAGCATCGTTCATCTGATTAACTTTTCAACCTGATAAAAAGGTTACCGCTTGAGACAATTAATTAAAAGGCTATTGTTTCCACAGGGTACGTAGGTACGAGTAGCCCGATCAGATATTATTGTATAGAATTTTCTGTTACTTCGGTGTCCTCGATATCCAGCTGTACTGTTATGTGAAATTTATTACAACAGAAGAACTTAAACAATTTTCTCGTTTGGATTTTAGCATGAACGCTTGCAATAATTTTTTGATAGGAGAAACATTCGAGTTTACCGGTTCGAGCTAAAATATAGTTCTTTTTCTTTGTAATTTAATTGGATTCTGATAATATTAGGTAGAGATGATGGACCGTCACACAACTAAACTATCGCACACACACCTTGCATTATCTAAGTTCATACATTCATGGTCACATGCATAGGCTTTTGTTCTCCTTGACTCCTGACATGAATGGACTTAATTATTTCATTCACTCAATCGTGCCACTTATGACTCTCGCTTATGGGTAAGGGACTTATGGGTATCTCTCCGTTATATACTCTCCTGACAATCCTTTCGCCATCGCTTTTCATGTTTAAATAATTTTCTTAATATTGTTCATTTCGTTTATATTGAATCTCCACATTCATAATATGGCCGTAGGTAGGGGAGAAGTGGCAGAGAGGAGCATTTATTTATTTTTCATTAAATTAAAATGATTTTTAATTAAATAAAATTAATTTTTTAGCAAATTGAATTTCTTTTTTATAAAATTTATTTTTATTTTTAGTAAATTTATTTTTATTTTTAGTAAATTTTTTTATTTTTTTTTATTAAATTTACATTTTTATTTTATTTTACTGTAAATTTATTAAATTTGTTGAATTCATTAAATTCGTTTTTATTTTTATTAGAAACACGTGATTAATAAGGTTAGGTTAGATTAGTTATTTTTTTATGGAATTATAATGCGTTTATATCACTTTTAAAAATTGTACCGATTTATACATGTCATTGACCTGGAATCTTTATTATCATATTCTGCTAATTGTTATGGCCAACTGAATAAACGAGATTTACAGTTCTTAGACATTTTTCACAAATTTGTCCACATTTAAAAAAATGTGTAATTCATCTAATTTTTTCTTATTGTTCCGTTGTTTTCCTAGGGAATGCACTGCTTTTCAGCCTTCATTAACTGCACGCCATTTTTATTTCTACTGCATTCAGTATTCTTTCGTTGTTCCTTTGTCAATTTCAGTTCAGACAGGTTTCCAGTAAAACACTCAATACTTACACACGACAAGATTTACAGGAAACCCACTAATACCACAAGCCAACAAAATAACATTTCAAAAAGACCTCACTACATGGCAATTAAAGCATATAACAACCTTCCACGTACGATCAAACGAACACACGATCTACTTCCATTTAAATCATTACTAAAAACGTTCCTTCTGAACAAGTTTTATGCAAACACCATAAACGAATATCTTGAACACATTGATTGAACGCACTTAGATTGAAACTCTCTATATTTTACATTTATTTTTTATTTATATAAATTTTTATTTTATTTATTTTTTATTTTTTTTATTTAATATAATAATTTTTTTTACAGAGAGTATATAAAAATAAGACATGATTCATATAGTGTAACAAAAAATATAATATAGCTATTCCTCACCATAAAGAAACAAGGTTCTTGTGTTTGGTGAGTGATTATCGCTTAATTAATCAAATCATAACTTAAAATATTGTTGTACAATAAGCAGGAAAATATGAATTTGTCGTGTAAATTTTGTAATTTATCACTAGTAATAGTATTAATGAAAATGAAAAGAAAGTAGAAGAAAAGAAGAGAATCTAATAATAATAAAAATTAAAATTTTTTTTTTTTTAAATTGTTAGAGTAGTTTGAGGTAATTTTTTAATCTATGTTTAAATTCATGGATATTTTCTATAATTTTAAGATCAGATGGCAGATTGTTAAAAAAAGTTATTCCTAGATATAGGTATGTGTTTTGCGTATGCTTAGTATTGAATGGCGGGATTTTAATGTTTTGTTGATACCTTGCGGATATATTAAATTGTAATTTATTTAACGTTTTTTCTTTAAAGATTTGAATAATTGCATATTTTTATAAATTTTATCTACTGTAGGTACATTGAATATTGTAAAAAGCTTTTCAGTGGAAAATGATGATGGTTTTTTTAAAATTACCCTTATTATCAATCTTTGAATTATTTTAAGTGGACTTAAAATATTATCATATGTTCCCCCCCAGCCAATAATTCCATATTGTAAAATAGACTGAACAATAAATAAATAATAATAAATATATATAAATACATATTTATTTATTTTATTTTTGTAAACATATATGCAATTTGTGGGTTAACTGTAAGAAAGAAGATGAACCTATAAGATATACTGTTTCTACTTTTTAAAACTTTTATTCGTACAATAAATATTTGAATTCCTCGCTGCCACATATCAGAGTTGGAATCAAAATTTTATTGTGGCCTCGTTGTTAGCTACTGTTGCATTTAGTTAACTAGTAAACGATTTTAAATTTTTCTGTTAAGTACAGTACACATTATCTTTTAGTAACTTAGATAACTACTTTAGCGTATCATAAAATTTTCCTCGTTTTTTTTCTTTCCATACTAAAATTTCATGAAAGAGGTAATTAAAATAATCGCGAATGATGCAACGCTTTTATAATTTAAACCGAATACTTTACATTGTATGCGACTGACCATTTTAACACTTTGAATGCATCGTAAAACTTTTCAGTTATGCTAACAAAGAGAAATAAAGAATTACGATTGATGGGAACATTCGTTATGTACGATCGTAACTTTAAAAGAAACTTTGACAGTTATTTTCGGGTGCCATAAAAATACGTTTATAGTGTTCGCGAGTTTTAAATTTTGCAGACAATATGGCACTTAATTCTGGCAGACAAAATGTCGCTAAAGAAAATACCACGTAATAACGGATATAAAATAATCATACATTATTGTTCTTGTTACATCGTGACTTTTGAGGCGATTAAGCGAGAAAGGAAAATAAGTCGTTCTAATCTTCCCGTTGATGTGTTAAAAACTGTTTAGATGTTTTCATCATAAAAATGAATGAATCATTAGAATGAATGGCTGAAGGAAAAATGTGGGAGTAGAAGGGGACGAGGATAGTTGGGAAGAATCCGGCTATTAAGTAATCATTTTAACCAACGTTTCTTCTCTTTTTGATGCTATCCATCGGTAAGCATTAAAAAATAAACACTTTGTAGCCTGCTAACTCAAGAAATACTACGACTGATTTATCTATATTTTCTATACGGGTAGTTAGGTAATATATAGGGGTTTCAGTGAAAAAAGTTCTAAGATTGTATAAAGTTCCGTATGAAATATGTACTGGAATTTTACGTCAAACGTTGGAAAATGATTTTTTCATAGAATTTAAAAGATTACAGTTTGAGAATATTTGTCACTGGAAACTATATTTATTTTCTAAACTACTAATACATATAAAAAATTTACAGTTAAATCATTTATATGTTTGCCTGAGATAGCAGATTACAAATATTCAGAGCCGTTTTTAGTGCTGTACCTTAAATTGGTTCTAGTAATAAAAATTAACTAACGAGAATTTAACGTTATCACTTACAACATATTTTTTTATCGATTTATTCAGAAAATTCGTAACTTCTCTAATTTAATTCTCGAATGTTATAAAGTTTGTATAAATCTTTTATACTGCCCTTTAAAAGATATGGATGTTTACAATACCTGGAGGCCGATTCTAGTTATCCTTTTCGCATACTACAAAAACATTAAAAAAAATTAACTTATAATTGACATTGTTAACTTATAATTAACATTGTTAACTTATAGTTAACATTAATACTTATAATTAATATTGTTAACTTATAGATAACATTATTAACTTATAATTAATATTGTTAACTTATTATTAACATTGTTAACTTATAATTACAATTTTTACTTTATAATTAACATTGTTAAATTGGTGACTTACTTAATATTGAGTTTTTCTCTTGTTAAAACTACGAAAATATTGATATTTTTAATGAATGTCATTTGCTGAATAATAGCTGACAGTTGACATCCGAGAGAACCGGAACCGCAGTTAAGCAAGAAGTCTTTAAACTTAAGGAAAGGGATAAAGAATTTCCCTTAAAAATAATCAGAATAGGACTCCTACTCCCTTTTTACAAATGCGTTAGTCGGGCTTTGAATCCGTGATATCCAGGCAACAGGTCAAGGTGTTCACCGCTTTACCATGGAGATCATTTAACTAAAAGGATGAACTTCCTTTCTAAACTTATCTACTCGAAATAGTTTGTACCTAGATAGCAAGCAGTTACCAAGGCATGTGCAGAGATGGTTGAGGCATTTAACGATATGGAATGCATAAACAATATTATAGCCAATAAATCAATATTAATTAAATAATTTACTGTTTTATTTCAAGGTACTCGTAATTCATTCTCATTGTTGGCATGAGCAAATTATCTACAGCTGTATCACAATTTAAAAAAAAGTTAATTACAGATCTCGGGAAGAGTGATGCACTCCCACAAGTTCCATGAAATGTAATATGTATATCAACATATGATACAATATAAACATATTGTAAGGGATAAATTAAAAAAAAAGATATGAAAATAATATATATATATATATATATTTTTTGATACCTTAACCATCAGGAATCGACTCCATCGCTTGTAAACGGGACCTTGCCAGATGTCAAGGGTATTTTCGCTCTTGGCAAATCGCGTTCTGTACTTGGCGATCCGTTTCTTCATTAGAGCTCGGAATCCGTGAACGCGCCCTTTCGCAAACATCTCAGTGGCACTGCAGTACTTGACCTCAGATTTTTCTGATGTTTGTATTGTTTAGGCTGACTGGTAATATTTTTTAAGGTCCTGCGCTCGTCTTGAACCCTATCAACACAGATTTACTTGGGTTATAGACCATGATGTGTTCAGCGGCATATTATTCTCATATCTTTATCAGTTTCCTCATGGCTTTGATATGACATCCTACATTTGCAGAGGTAAGTTTTTCACTTAAATTGTGAGTATAAATATTAAATAGGATCGGTGAAAAACATTCCACTTATCTGACGCCACATCCCATGTTCACATGTTTGGACATTTTATTTTTCCATATTACTCTGTTTTCTTGATAATAACGTCAGACTGTCAGAATATTAGTGATTGAGGAGGGCACTTTTTTTTGTTTTTTTTTTTCAAAGCAGTGCATGCGGCACCCGGTCAAAAGCTTCACCGAGATCTAGAAAACGAGCATACACAGTTGTCTTTCTAGCCTTGTAATATTCTATGGTTTATGTCATGGCGAGTATTGCTGTCTGTTAACAATTTAGGTTTAAAATTTAGATGATTTTCTGCCGTTAATAATTTGTCTTCAATATGTATTTACAAAACTCTTCTTCTAACAATAATAATATGAAACATAATGTGTAAAAGCTTATTTTGGCTCAAGAGGGCTCATAGGTGTCCAACGTATTTAACTACACGGAATGTAGTATACAAGCAGGCTATAATGTAATATTATCTCAACCATCAGATGAATTACTACTTGCGGAAGTAGGTAGTAGTCTAAATGTAGTGTTGCCTCACTCTCATAAACGGTGTCCCATTGTGATTACAGGGAAAGCGACTGACAATACGCTCGTTGCCTTGCCATTGTGTTATGTCTTGTCATGTGTATAACATCAATACTCCACTTCAATTAAAATAACTATCGTTTGTCTCTAAAGATGTATCCACTAGGAGGTGTTTACGAATTGCTTCAATGTGCGGTATGTACAAGGAACTATGTGAAGCATACATTGTTTTGTAAGTTAATTAGGACGTACATAATGCTTAGAATACATACATTGTGCCGAGCATATCAACATATAATTAAAAAAAAACTTAGCTGTGACGCGTTTTGTACTAATGTATTAATATTAAAATCTCTATATATATAAATGAATGTTGTTTGTCTGCGTGTCCTCGATTTTCTTGAAAATTACTTGACCGGTTTCGCTGAAAATATCAGCTTGTTCTTATTAGTGCCGGGAAGGTATAGAGAGTAGTTTGAATGAAATCCAATATATAAAAGTGTTGTTCGAACGTTTTAAAATTAGTATGAAAAAAATTGAACCCGCCATGTTATATTGAGGTTAGCCTATAGATATACCACTCTGGTTAGACACAGATCACACATTCAAAAGAAGAAGGTTTGTTTTGGTAGAATATTTTCAAAATGGAAAACACAAGTACTACTTTATTATTTAGACATACGAGTATATTGAAAAAATAAACCTTTGGAATGAATCAAAATTTTCAAATGAATGTTTCTTTGTTTCTGTTTTAGAGATAGTAATGGTCGAAATGGCTGAAAAATCAATTATGGCACCCAAATGACAAGTATGAATTCACAACTTCATAACTTTATTAAAAAAGGTGTACCCCGCCTTGCTCAGGATTATTAATTTAAAAAAAAATAATAATCCCGAACAAGGCCGGTTACACATTTAAATTTTTTTTTTTTTTAATAAATAATAATAATTTTAACTTGTCGTTTGGTTGCCATAAGCACACATTATGTATTTTTTTGTTGTTGTTTAATTTTGTACTCTGATGAAGCTTAGGCTAAACAACAACGAACGTTTGTTAAAACTTCAAATAAAGTCCGTGATTTAAACAAAACAATCATTTTATTTAATTTAATATGTCAAACCACAGAGTGATTGGTTTCTATGAAAATATAACCCATAATAGTTTACTCTCAGATAGTTATAGAAGCCCAGAACTTTGAAATCATCAATTACCTGATGTCTCTATAAGTAGATTACAAGTGACCAATACGATTTCTGCATCTTAATTTATTCGTTCGTTCGTTTAAAACGTACCGTAATAATAAAGTAATATTAGATTTGTTTTGAATGTGCAGCGCTACATAAGGTACGTATTTAGACAGAGAAAGGCACACAGCTTGATTAGTATTCGGATTCAATGATGAATCAACGAAAAATATAATGAAAGCATAAATCAGACAATTTTTTCCAGAGCCGGACCTTCAACGTTTTGCGTAAAGAATAGTCGGGTACTTCCAAGCCAACATCTTTGTAACTCCTCCTTTTAACTTAATTCAAATTAACGTCATTCCACAAAATTGGTGTTGCTATAGTCCCACTGACTCCTGGCAATTGGCGATAATAGTATAAAAATTCCTCCTCCAATTTACCATTTTTTTTTTGTTTTTGCTAGCTTTTGTATTAAGGTAATAATTGTTTTTACCCATATTTTTCTTTTTTATTAACTCCACAGAGGAGGCCCTGAGTAAAATAAATTTTCCTCAGGGCCTACATCATCTTTGGGGATGCCGTGTGGAGGTTTTTTTTTAAGTGGTTTTTTTAAAAGTTTTTTTAAGGAAGGAGAAGAAGTTCTGGGAAAGAAAAAGGTATGAGAGGTGGGTAAGAATTTGGGGGTTAGTGTATCCAGGAGTGACGGGCGTATGAATCCACCCCCTCTGTACAATGCAAGGCGATGGGTCGAGAGTTTTGCTAGAGAGTTTAAAGAGTCTTCCCATACCGGTTTCTCCCGATCTGGCCCACCACGCAGTTGGTGGGTAGACGCATTAGCCGCCAAGATCTGGACAAACTTCATTCCATGCACCCCTACTAAGTCACCAAACGTAGCGAACCACTTGAGGTGACTTATGGAAGAGGTGTTGGTTATTCAATAAATGGTCCCAGGGGCGGCGTTACTCATACCTACCCCCGAAATTGTATAGTGTGCAATTTTAAATGCTACACTTTTTTTAATTTCAAACAGTGATTTTTGAATATTGCCTTTATGCACATGTATAATAGAGTTCAATCAGATTACCTACGGTGAATTTATTCCGATATTCCCAGAAGCGCTCTGCTTATATAATTGCACGAACGCCCGAATTATAAAATGTTTTAAGCAATTCCACTAATATTTAAGAAAAAGTCTTTGTGCCTTTTACAATTTTTGTATATTTTTTGACGCTTCACTGCACCAATTACATATAAATCCGGCGCTGGGCATCTCCAGTAGATATGCGAGAAAACATACATTAAAACATGTCAGACTCGCATCAGTTGTGAATTAATTGGAAATAAAGCATCTGGGTCAATATATGTAGCCGATATGTCGTAAAATAAGACCCGGCGTGCCAACAACATTCTACAAGTAAAACAAATCATGTAATCGATATTGGTTGTTCGCCACAAAGATATCCTTTTTATTGGGTGAATAGCAATTTATTGGGATACTAAAGGTTGAATGATATCATTGTGTGTTGCAGAGTTTTGGTAAGGTATACTTTTTGTATGGTAGTGCAATTGGAAAGAAAGATTTATAAATATTGGCAAAGGTTAAATTCATTAAAGTTAATTGTTTAAAATACGAATAAATAAAACACAAAAATCGTTTTTGCTGTAGATAATCCCTTCCCAACCAACTCTTGTTTCCGCTTGAGCCAGGTATGCTTTCTTTTGGAGTTGTTTTACAAAGGACGTAAGCTACCTGTTTTGTTTCTTTCTCTCTTGGACAAAATTGATTTTTATGTCTTATCACTAGATATCCTTTTTTTAACTATGTTACAAATAAAATACATGCAGATGTATCTAATAGTTTAACCATTGAAGTAGATGATATTAACAAATCTCATTGAAATATAACACAGAAAAATACAACAAAAATATAAAGGTAACGGTCACAACTGGGACCCTAAGACCGTCTGTCTTACCGGGACAACACTCTCCAATTAATCTATTGAAACCGAATTATATTCCGTATGTATATATTTCAATAGCTAAATTGGAGAATGTTGTCCAGGTAAGACAGAAGATTTTTTCTGTTTCATATTTCATTTAGATTTGTTAATATTATCATCTTCAATGATTTAAAATATTACATATTCATAAAAAAACATTTACTTTGTGGTTTGCCATAATTATAATATAAACGCATTAATTTATTTTGAACTACTTCAATTTTAATATAATAATTGATCAGTTTCAAAGGTACCCTTTCTTCCCTGACGAAGGAAGGATACTTCCGAAACAAGTCGATTATTATATTAAAATTGAAGTGATTGTAAACAAATTAATGCTTTTATATTATAATGATTTTTACAATGAGAATTGTAAGCTTCAATAAGTTATTCCAATAAATTTAATATTTTTTATTATGTTCATAATGCTATTATCCCATTTTAGTCCTTTCTTCTATAAAAACCATTCAGAAAAGAACATTTGTATACTTTTCAGATCAGATCACACTCGGATCAATAATAAGATTTTCAGTAACGAAAAAAAAAATTGCTGTAAAAAATCACTAAATGTCGAAAACGTTCTTAATCCGCGGAGATAAAACCGGAAGAGCCAAGAAAAATAAACTTGTCCAAAACAGATGATCAATAGCATAATGACCAATTAATCAATAAAAACCAAGTAATTTTTTAACCGCTGATAAAAATACAGTGAATTAAATATCATTAAAAGTGTTAAATGTATTCGATATGAAAAAAACACATTAAGAAACTAATTACTTTTTTCTTCTTCTAACGGAAAAGTGTGGGTATACTGCCAATTTCAAAACACATAATTCAAGTGCTTACTCAGGGGAGTGTATGACAATTTCTTTTTCAAATTTTTGCTATTTCAATAGAGGTAAAGCCAATATTTACAACAACAAAATGCATTTTAATTTAGTTAGCACTTCGAGGAATGCCCTGTTATGTTGAAACTATTACACGTTCATAATTGAAATCTATATTTTTATGAATAAAAACTATTGTCGCTAATGACTATAATGAAAAAACACGAACAATTTGTTCGCATTGATTCGATAAACTAATAGATTTGTTGTTATAATGTCTTCAAAAGAATGGTATTACTTTGGGGCGTCATTATTAATAAATTAATTAAAAAATACTTTGTTATCACCACTTTATTAATATATAGAGTTTTCGTCATTGGGACATACAGGATATTAAAAAAATAATAATGTCAACTATAAAATGATAAACATAGAACACAATAAGAATAGACAAATTATAATCATAAACACAAATCGATTAAAGTGGGTAAGTAATAAATCAAAAATGTCAATAAAAAAATTATTATAAAACGTTGAAAAAAAAATTTACATTATAAATTAAAAAATAAATTATTTTTATTATCAGTATTAATATGAACATAAATTCAAGCTATTAAAAAAAAGATTATTAATTATGTTTAATTGAATATTAATAAATTTTCTAATTTATAAAATTTAAAATGTGTCTGATTGTAAACCGGTTGTATTATAATGAAAAAATTTTAAACATTCATTTATACAAAAAAAAAAAATTGTTTCCCAAATATGGTTGAAAAATTCATTAAAAATTCTTAGGCGTTCCTTAACTCTAATATTAATATTTCTTGTAGTCTTTCCTACGTAAAAAAGTTGCAATCGTTACAAATTAATTCATATATCCTCGATTTATTTAAAATATCGCCTTTATCCTTGTTACTTAAAATATAATTTTTTTATTTATTATTAGTATAAAAAACTGATTGGATAGTATTTTGAAAGATAAGATTTGCTATTGTTTGATTTCCTTTCAGTTATTTTATTGAATAATATAAATGCATTGTTTTCAGTACTTTTAAAGTGTAAATGTTTAACGTAAAAACGAAATGGCGTTGAAATAAGATAGTTCTAATAGATTAAGTTCATTAGACCATCTCGGACTTGAAAAATATGAAAATGTTTGAAAATAGAAGAAAATAACATTTGAAATATAAAAATTCGTAGAATCGTATATACAATCGTCGCTGCACGGCACTGCTGCTGGTAACCTACTCGTATACTCAGAAAATAAATACATTTTTTTGCAACACCCACGCAGATGACTTAATTCGATGGCTACTCTTAATTGCCCCAATTTATTGGTTTTATAGAACTTGATATGGGTTTATACTGGTTTCAGATATCAATCGCAGTAAATCAGTGCTTTTGGCCATTATTAACGACCAACAGGGTGCTTAATAACTCTCGAGAAAGACCACCAAATTTTTAACTGTTCCTCACATAACTTTTTTGGTATTTTAAATATTAAAATGCCATAAGGTTTTTGTATTTCATTCATTCAAAGACAGCATACATAGACTTATAAATGAATATTTGTAGGTTACTGTATTTGATTCTTTTTTAAAATCGCTTCTATTGATATATTTAAATACGTAAATTTATATAATGTCTATCCATTCAACTTTAAAAAAACACCCTTTCAAATTTTTTTGTGAATAGTTTAATAAAATTAAATACTTAAGGACAATAAATAATTTAACAAAAATATTAACTTTTAAATGAAAGATTTATTACATAAAGTGGTTTAAAACAACAAAAAAATCATGTAATAAAGTGGTTTAAAACAAAAAAAATCATGCAATAAAGTGGATTAAAACAAAAAAAAATCATGTAATAAAGTGGTTTAAAACAAACAAAAAAACATGTAATAAAGTGGTTTAAAACAAAAAAAAATCATGTAATAAAGTGGTTTAAAACAAAAAAAAATCATGTAATAAAGTGGTTTAAAACAAGAAAAAATCACGTAATAAAGTGGTTTAAAACCAAAAAATCATGTAATAAAGTGGTTTAAAAAAAAATCATGTAATAAAGTGGTTTAAAACAAAAAAAAATCATGTAATAAAGTGGTTAAAAACAAAAAAAAATCATGTAATAAAGTGGTTTAAAACAAAAAAAAATCTTTCATTTAAATCATAATGTCAAGCCACAGAGTGATGGCTTTCTTCGATAAAAAAATATTAACCTTTTGTTAACCCTTACTTTCTTATGAGTTCGCATTATGTAACCAAGTTTTTTTTCCAGTTTTCTGATAATGATTTTTTAAATTTGAGTACAATTTTATATCCACATACCAAAGAACAATTTATTTTTATTATTTATTACATAGAAAAAAAAACTATGTACATAAAATTATGTTTTCAATGGAACATGTGGTAGATGCAGAATTTCAATGGAAGACGCTCTGAGGAATTAGCTTCATTGGTTATTAGGTGGTGGAGCATACTCGAGAAACACGCCAAACGCGCGCCCAATATTTGTACACGGTTGACATTGAGTTCAACAGCCCGGCTGTGGAACGATTTGCCAGCCTCTTTGTTTTCTCCCTCCTATAAGATGAGTCTCTTCATGACCCATGTTTACTCCTCTCTCTCGTCAAAGTCCTCCTGTGGGGAGATAATGCTAAAAAAACCTTTTTTTTTCTAAATCTTCGTATGAAGCCATAACTTTGTGATGTGACGTTATAATTTTAGAATAAAACAATTACTTTGTTTGCATCGCTAAATAACTTTTAATTTTAATATAGGCGTTAGTGAAGATACGCGAATCAAATTAATTTCCCTCTTTACTCTCTCTTATATAATATAATATTCAATGTAATTTTTTATGAGTTTTTAATAATTTCATGACATATAAAATATTAAAACACCACTAGGGTGTAAATAATTAAACCAATCTCATAAAACCCCTCGGACCCCCTCCGTCTCCGCCCGAATTCCCTCTTATACCCTCCATTACCTTAGTGAGCGGCCTTAAATATAACATTGCCATCAGCAAGTGCCGCTAGCACATAAAACACAGTTTAAAATTCCTTCTTATAAAAATAAATGAAAACCCTACAGTAGCAATATTCAGCCCGTTCACTGGGTAGAGAAGATTATCTCCACATTTATGCACCTCTAACCACAGTTGACACAGGAAGAGGGAGAAATGTTCCCTGGCACTGTACACAATTTTTTTACAATACGATATATATATATCATGTCAGCTATTAGATTGAGACGCCATTATTATGACAGTTTTTTAGTTACATAAACAATATTAACACCCAATCAATCAATAAAAACATAAAACCAAAATGACAATTTTTTTTTTTTAAGTTAGAAACAACTTTTAATTAAGTTAAAATCTCTTAATGAAATATCTATGTTTGTTTTATGATCTCAAATATACTGTTATCGATACTTTGATTGGTTGGGTGAACTTATTAAAAAAAACTTGATTTATTTCGAGTGTGTAACATTCGGCGAACGTTTCATTACCGCAGCAAGTTTATTAATTATGCAAAGAAGGTCAACGTTATTATGGTTAGTTAAATGGAAGATAAGATTATAGAACTGTAGAATCCATGAAATTTATGAATATGCTTAGTCGATAGATAGGTACCCACTCCTTCGAAATAACTGATTTTTGAATTTAACATTTCAATTCGGTAAAGATTTGATATTTTTCTAAATAGCCGCGCTTTTTTTTCCAAAATTCATAGGTATTCCTCATAAAAGGGGAGGTGTGACAAAATAAGGAAAGGTCACGTACAGGGTGCTATTATTTTGTTAATTAAGTTAATTTTTTACTTTATTATTTTGTTTATTTCTAAAGCTTTCACATTTCTGAACGAGTATCAAAAACAATTTAAAAAATTGAGCGCAAAGCCAGTAATTCTAGGAAAACGAAAATCGACAATTTTTATTCTCCATAGATAAGGAGGATAAATATTCTGAAATCCATGTTTTTTTTTTTAATAAACGTATGGTACGAAAGTGTTAATCATTATAACAAAATGATAAAAAATCAAATAAGTCCATTAGTTGCAATAAAGCATCAAATATGTTTTATCACTGCAAGTTTTAATCCAGGTCTGTGAGGGTTAAGGCGGTTTAAACTCTTTACAGGAGTAACAACAATAAAATTTTTGAATTATCTTAAATAATCCTGTATTTATTTTTCAATAACAAAACGTAGAAAATAAATCTTTGTCTTGGCGGAGAATATTTGAATGATTGACTTGGGGAGCTTAGAGTTAAATTTCTTTTTTGAAAACGATGTTCGATTAAGCTTTTGCAACGAGTTGACCCATATCTCCAAAACGGAAATGCCACTATCCAACAGTATTATACCACGTCAAGTACCTTTTTTAATTTACATTTGAAAACATGTTTATTAGAGCTGAACCGCCTAATAAATTTGAAAATGATTGTTTATGTGACAAGAAATTAAAATAACGCTTACGGATAATAAAACTTGATGGCCTAAATAATGTTCTGGTCATATTACACTAAAAAATATTGATTTGTTTTTAATTTAATGGTGGTTAATAAAAAGGCGAATTTTATTGCAAACTTTTAAATTCAACGGTGTTTTATAAAACCCATCTAAGTTCCGCCATTAAGGTCGTCATGGTTATCTTTATTTCACTTCTTGGATTTTAAAGCAATTTACTTTATGTAAGACTAGTAATCAATTATGACAGGATTAAAAAACCATTTTATTTGATTTTAAATTTACTAGCGTTTGACGTATGAACTAATACACAGGGGTAGTCAATATAAAATATATTTTGCATGAAATAAAAAAAATAAAAAACATATATATGGAAAGATGAAAATTAAGATTAATTGATTTTTTAAATCGTAAAAAAAAAATTTTGTAGCTACCTTAAATCAGCTTTTATAACAAAAACTTTTTGTCCGGTAGATTTAATTAAACTTTTATGTGAATACTGCACAAGAGACCCAACTGCTCCCAATTAGCCGAAGTCAGTAAGACTATAGCATCCACGATTTGGATATGTTGTGAGGCTGAATGGAGAAGGGAAGGGAAAGAGATTGGGAAAAAAGAAGGGAAGTACCGGTCTTTTAAGTTTTAACAATAAAACACAATAACAATTAATACATTAGAATAGATTGATTGACTGAAAAATTATGTAGAACCAAATTAATGTACGGTGACCTATTGGAATTTGAATTGAAACTTTTATTCATACCTTCCCATTACTGATCGGTATAACATCTCGGACGTAATACGGAAAAGTGTATTTACTAATTACTGATAACCTAAAAAAATTCGCGTTATTTTAAGGCGAAAGTCGAGCTATTTTTGGAAAAAAAAAACCGTTTTATTTTGTTGAAAAGCTGTGATATATTTTTTTAGGATTAAAAAATAAAAATAAAGTGTCTGAAAGGCGAGAATGAAACGTTTTTGAAAGTACGCGGCGTTTTTGACGTGAAGCTAGCTGCTTTCCATTTTATGACTATTCTAGTCTGTCCAAATCACATAACTACAAATAAATATTTTTATATTATTATATTACTTTTTACTACAAAATAACTACTAGAAAATCGTGTGAAAAATACAAAAAAATCGCATTATTTGCCAGAAAAATTGAATTATGCGTTATTTTTGTAAATGGCGAATTTAGCGTAAAAACTCGCGTTATCGCAAACGTTAATCTTTCGGGGCTCCATTATTTAATAAATTCATTTTCATTTTTTAATTACTTATTAAGCAGAAAGAATCAAGACTTGGTAAGCTCTGGATTCAATTTTACAAAAAGTACTCAACATGACCCGCATGATCATAGAGTCGGTTTTGCAAAAGCAAATTACCGTAGAGTGGATTATGGGAACGATTCTAAGATGCATCAAATTAATAATGTTTATCCATTAGTTTTGCATGTCCGAACCACATTTCAAACTTTTTGCCTTCAGAACGATTCATTCACGTTCATTAGGCAGATGATTTATTTGTGTACATACGGCTGAAATGTATGCGAAATTCAGGTAGGTACCCAGTATTCACCCACTGGGCACATTGCCTATTACGAAGTAAAATGAGCGATTTAATATGCTTTTTGGATTTATTAGATAACGGTAACAGATAAATGATTTGGAAGCAGACTGCATTATTTAATTAATTTACCTATTTTATTGTTTACGTTATTAGGAGCCTGTCCTAAGACTTAGCCAAATTCAAAGCTTAAGTAGCAATTTTTATTTTAAAGGAAATTGGCATTTAATTCAAATATAATGCACGAATTTATTTTTTTTTTTTTTTTCCTTTTTACGTGCCGTTGGCGTTCTTTGAGATGGAATATATTAAATATAATCGTATATTGCCATGTATCTAAAATTTTGCTCTTAAAAATAATATTATTCAGATATCACGTTTTAGGAAAATTTGCGAAATTAGACAACCAGTTTCGGAGATTAAAAAAATTGAGAGAAATTTTTTTTCTACTAAAAAATGTATATTATTGCTCTTTTACATATTACATATTTTTTTTCCCAAGATCTGAAGGAATTTCATCACATCACTACGCCTGAAATTGGCGACTTAGTAACAAGAAACAATTTGGCGATTTATTAAAACGTTCGTGTATAATTAATTATATAATGTTGAATTGTTTTAAACAGGAAAATCACAAGTTACATAAGAAATTTTACTGTTCGTTATTTTATTTAAAAAAGTATCATCTTCAGTAATTAAATTAATCTAATAACAACTTAAAACAATAAGATCACGGAAAAAATTGTTGGTTTTTACAAAACACTATACTACATCAAACAAATTTGTTATTAACGCAGGTGCCTTGTAGATTTCGTACGATTGGGCGCTCGGCACGGTATTCGGCCAAAGCGCCACCAGAATGACAATGTATGAATTATTTCTCAGGACAGAAAGCCTCATAGACGCTGAATTGATAAAGCAAATATGGAATTCATTTCGAACTAACTCTCGGGCAGTACCTAGTATTATTATTTAGTAAGTATGGTTAAATTTCACACTTAAGTTAAATTTTAAAGAAAAAACCGCCACTGTTAAGCACATAATGGCATTAATACTAGCAATATTAAAATCATCGAGAATTAACGTAATTTCGCAAAAAATAAATTGTTTTATCACACTTCTGCTAGATTTAAATAATATTTCATTTCACCTCATCGATTTGACACCCTTTTACAAAAACCAGCCCAATGGTATTTTAACCCACTATTAAAATTGACTTTTAATGCGTATCGGTAATTTGCATAAGTCGAAGATGAAGTTATTTGAGAATGAAGCCTCCACATGTGGTCTCCGTAAATATTTTCGTATTTAATTGCTTAATTAATTCGTTAAACATAGCCGCAATCAAAACAAGGCTCGAGAATTCAACCAGTTACTTTAATTATACGCGGATGCCCAATTTAACCAAGTTCCAGGTGAGATTTCGATTCCAAAGGGTATACCAGATACCTATTATATTATTTTTGATTGTGGTAATTATTACGATTATTTTAGGCATAACTACTTTTAAAAATGCCTCCTTAATATCAATTGTTGGTTTGTATTAAGAGGAACGGCTGCGCGGCCTGTTTAAAAAAAACCTAATTTTGGATTTGAGGTCTACGTAAACATAATGATATATATTTTTAATTAAAGTTTTTGTAAATCTGGATGGGTATTGTGGCCTCAAATCCAAAATTAAGTTATTTATGAAGTATGCAGCGCAGCCATTCCTCTTACGATGTTGAAAATAATTCTTTTGATATTCATATGAAGATGCTGTGGTAAAACAAACATTTCAGTTTCAGAACTAGATTCGAAATAATATTGCAGTAATTTAACAAATACGTTCTTTGAGAGATTTTTGATTTTCTACTATTGAATTTTAATGATGATTTTAGTAACGTACAAATAAACTGGGGAAAGCCTGTCCGGACTAAAATGAATCAAACCGTATTGTTTTCATTGTATTTATTTCACCCTTGCATTATTGCGATGAACGCATACACATTTTCAAAATTGGAATAAAATGGTAATTTCCCTGGAACCATCTTAGTTTGCAAATTAGTACGGGTTCGAATCTTCACTAACAAAATATTTATTAATACAAGACGCAATTATGCGGTGAAAAGTGTGAGGCGCAAAGACACCGTTCTATTTGTATAAAGAACCTCTAAATTTAGAGACAGTAACTTTAAATGTTTCATCACTTCTTGACTAATAAGAAAGTAAGAAATCAAAACAATTATTTTTTTTTCAGGAACAATGCCATTGACGGACATCCGATAAATGGAAGATTTCGAGAGAGATTCGAAGTTGCACCCAAATCATTTATCTTTTCTATTTGGATTCCAGCTTCAAATTATTTGAGGTTTTAAAAATTAAAATGAATATAGATATGTTACGTTCAGCCATAATTTTTCACATTAATTTTTCCTTCGTTTAAATTTTTTTTTTTTTTTTTACATGAAATACCGCACAAGAGTCCCAACTGCTCCCAACCGTCTGAAGCCAGTGAGACTATGGCATTCGCAATTGGGGAATGTTGTGAGGCTGAAGGTATTGGGGAGGGGAAGGAGAAGGGGAAGAGGAAGGTTGGGAATACCTGGCTATTCAGATCTGGTCACCAAACAGCTGAAAGCCATTTCAAGCAACGTTTCAATTCTGAATGGTGGTCTTTCACCAGGGCGATACTGAGAGTATCTTCCACTCTGGAACGTGCGCAAATATGTTACATATTATTTTTAAATTAATTAATTGTGAAACAACACAAATTAATTAAATAAAATTTAGTTGCGCACGCCGGGATTTGAACCCGCGACCTTCGGATTCGTAGTCGAGAGCCTTACCCCTCGACCATGGAGGCCGTCAATGCTACGTATTGCTAGTGAGTGGCGTGGCTATTTGTTAATGCGAATACGTTTGCGCACACAGCAACTAGACACAATGACGCGGTTGAAAAAACCACTGCACTTAATTGGGTCGTTAAAACTAGTGCAGTGAAACCGATCGGCGGCATATCTCTTCTTTATCTCGCACTATCGCAATGCTTTCCTTCCGCAAGAGGAACTTTCCACAAATTCACGCAATTCTCGCATTTTTCCTCTTCCGCTGTCACGAGTGGCGTGACTTACCGCTTGTGAGAACTGGGAACTACATACTAGTAACGATATTGCGGATGATAAACGATGGTGTCATACGCGATATAAAATACCTTATCTCGTGGTAATATAAAATCATAAAATGCAGTTCCTACGTCTTCCGCCGCCGCTGTTCCAGCAGAGTACGAATATGATCATACAAAACTTCTCCGCGTCTTCTCCGCCGCCATAATTAGGTTTGAGTATAAATAGCATCCTCTTCGCGAAAGATTAATATCTCTCCACTTATAATATAATGTGGAGGTTATTAATGATATGCGGCATGACGGGTGAGCATTACTTCGAGTGTGTTTTCAGGACAATCAACATCCTATACTTTCAAGATTAAGGAAGAAAACCTTTTTGTATTGTTTGTTTTTGGACACTAATAACTGACATTTAATGATAAATACAATATTTTTGGTTTGACAATGTTAAGGAACTTTTTTCTTGCTTCAAAATCTCTAAAAAAGTGAGAATCGTTTGAAAACTACTGTTACCTTTATGACATTGTTGTCATTTTTCGTCTCACGTCTTGAACTTTTCAACGAGCTCCTTCATTTTACGCTTATGGTTGGTTTCCACGCTTCGCCATTCAAATAACAAAAATATTGGGAAAAGAATTTAATGGATTTTTTATCAACAGCTTTCTAAACCAGTTATACTTTCTTTAATTTTGTTTTTGAAGAGTTTTAATTCACAATGTACATTTGTTATCTAATATTAATAATTTGATACCGACACTTCCGTGCAATTTACCATCGTTTTTAAAATTAAATTAAATTATGTAAGTACCGAAGTGTGGGTAGTGTGGTTGGTGATTTGGAAGGGAGGGGGTGGGAGGAGTCAAAATAAGGTAATAAAGCTTTAAGGCGCACAATTTAGGCTTCAGAAATAAATAAATAAAATAATTTAGTTAACCAAATAATAGCACCCTGTAAGTTATCTTTGCTAACCATGTTTCCTTATTTTGACTACTCCCATCCCCCCCACCCATTACCCCCACCTAATATTATTTAATTACTTCTGTACTTGGATACTTTAAGTTAATGAAGTGAGAACGCTGGTGAATGACACGGAAGTGTCGAAACTGGTAGCAAATTAGTCATATGAAGTGACAAATGTAGGTAAATTGTGAAATAGCACTTCAAAAACAAAATGTCCATGTCATGGTTGATGACCAGGAAGTGCAAATATATTTTTTCGTTAGAACATAGCAGTTTTAACTTGTTTGCATCTTTCTTCGCATATTTTCTCTCTCTGTATGCTTTTGAGTATCTATGTACGCCTTTCTTCTCTATGCTGTTTCTGTGTCTTCTATTTCATTTTTATATGCTTCTATAATTATATTTTTCTACTTATGTATAATGCTGTCTTTCCGTAAAGATTTTTTGAAACTTATTGGGAATAATATATTATGAGCAATGTAACTTTTATGTAATAAATAATCATTTAAAAAAAAAGTATTTGCGATTTACGTTTCGCTAGGTAATAATTTCACGAATGGCAGCGGTTTAACCCTCAGTAGTCAATATCAAACTCATTAAAATAAACACATACTATGCAGTATTTTGTAGGCATGGTTGCATACATACATACGTACGTAAAGATGAAACATAAAATTATTTTGAAAATTTGCGATCACAGATGGCGTTTATTCTTAATATTTAAAAGAAACACTTTTAGCATGTAATCCTTTTAAATATTGCGGAGAATCATTTATTGTATATGGAAAAATAAATGGAATAAATTATTATTGTAGGTTTAAAACTCAAATTATTTAATTAGAAACTTATAAAAATACAATACGCAAACACACACATAATGTTTGTAACAATAAAATATAAATTTTTACCAAAAAAAAAGTAACGCCATCTATGAGCGGGTAGCGTTAAAATCATGTGTCGAACGCCCTTAAACTAGAATTTATCAGTATTTATTCTTGGACTAATATAACAATTAAGTTACAATATAGGCACAGATGAGTGTGCTTCATATAATATGAACTATATTTCGAAAATCGTGTTATAATAATAGAGTGAATCACTTTTATGAATAGTGTTCGGTATTATCGCCAGGTGTCACGTGCCGGACATGCTGACTTCAAGATGTTGAAGAACACCAGTAAAAAATATCATTAAGTGTTTTTTAGGTTTAATCTGTTGTGTGCTTATAAGAAATATGAAAGTACCTCGTAAACATCTTTCCGGCGGAGCCTAATCGAAGAATCTAAGATTCCTCTAGGGGTAGAAAGTGAACCTATCTTTTCCAAGAAATTACTTCTTGAACTGGTATGGTGACACAAACGTTCAAAACGCCTAAGGACATATATTTTGATTTACAAGATTTTAGATCCCTATCAATAGTTAGAAATCCGCAGCTACTGTGATTGCTTTCGTTTATTTTTTGTTGTATAGAAATCATTATCACGATAATCAACACAATATTAATTATAAATTCACTCTGCTTCTATTTGTCTATCCCCGGGCTGTTTATCGTCACTTCTACTACAAGCTCTACTCTTTCTAGTACGAAAGTGGGCTGCCCTGCTTAGTTTTATGTCAAAGTCGTATACTTTGGTAATGGGCCACTTGCATGTATTTTTAATCAATTGTTTCACCCAAGAAAAAGAAAATACTAAAATACACAATGTTTTTTAACATTTTATTTTAATTGTAAATAAATTCAATTAAACTCCACATTGAAATGTTCATTTTATTTTTATGTGGCAACACCGGGTAGGTCTTTAAAATTTGATGTCGGACGTTTCTAGCTTGCGCATGTTGTTTTGACGAATGTGTTAATATTTCTTGGGTTATTTGATTTTTTCTAATACTTAATAATGCAACTTTTTGATGTTTTGGACGTTGAAATAAAACGCTCTCATGAAAATAATAATAAAAAACAAACTATGGCTGTACATTACCGCTAATATTAAAAGTGTAAATTTTAGAAAAATAAAAAGGGTAAATTTATTGAAGATCTTGCAGAACCGAATAAAATATTAAATCGTATTGTGACATTTGTAAACCGTGCCAGGGAATATTTCCCACTCTT
>JAHDVE020004030.1:0-52685 GCA_022606495.2 Halesus radiatus
TTAAAAAAAGTATGGTATTCAATAAAAATGTAACAACTTGGACAAACATAAATTAATTTTAATGGCTTTGAAATCGTACAAGTAAAAAATGAAATTTTACGAATATATTTAGTTCTAATTAAAAAATAAAACTACATATTTACAACTACAAAAAATATTTAAGTAACACAAAATTATAAGATTGTTTCAACTCAATTGTGTTTTCCCATGGTCCATCAAGTCTCTTTTTACAGCGAGCGCATATGAGATTGGATCATATCTCATTTGCTTTGCTGCACACATTCATTTATGTAAACAAAGGTCTCGTGGTCCGTAGTGCCGCTATCATTTGATACATTACGATCATCCGCAATAGAACTAACTTCCGACATGGTGAAAAATATCGATTCACTTCAGGGTGTATTTAATTTAACCGGATAAATAATAAATACAGTTATCAAGACACGCGCCAACCGCAATATACTACGCTCAAATTGAACACGCGCTCTCCCGAGGACGACGAAAAGCATACTGAAAATTGCAGTGCTATAGAGCTGCGTCGCAATTTACGTAACTAAAGCTTACAGCGCGATGGCGCTGGGCCGCACTCTAACTGTTCATATTGTCCTGAAGAAGAAAGGGTACTTCCGAAACCGGCCAATGAGTATATTAAATTGAAATGGTTTAAAACAAATTTATGTGTAATTTAAAAAGATGAAATAATCTTACAATTTTATTTGGAAATGACTGCTCTAGTTGTTCGTAAGAATAATCAATAATTCCTAACCTACAACGTGTTAAACATACTGCTACTTTATAATATTTCAATACTCTAATCTTGCATTTTACTTTTTGAAATGTTTTTGAAAACTTGTTTTCACGGTTCATGACTTTATTGGTTTATGAAACTGTACACAAGTTTTAAAGCCCACGAAAGCGTTAATAAATAAAACTCTGGCCTATAAATCCATAAGTTTGTTTAAGTCCAGAGGGACATTTTTGCCCAGGAGCTTACTAATATATTTTTCTTGTTGCAAAATCACCAACCAACGCATTTTTGCCGCAGTGTGGGCAGAACACTATACACTATTCGCTTTACCCACATTCATTTATCATTTTCATTCCTTATTTCTTTTATTTATTTAATAAAAAGTATACAATACATTATGCGTTGTATTTCCATGAGTTAATTCCCGGGATCACACGCAGAACCTGCAATACAGTTTTAGAAACAAATATACCATAAACATTACCAACATTTACAATACATAATTTGCATTTATAATAAAGACATATCAATGGTACATTATAATATAAATGGACAGTCACTTATTAGAAAGAAACACATCACTGGTACATTATATAGTTATACTTATTACAGAGACAAATCACAGAAATAATCCTTAAGGTATTCTTTCAAATAATAGAGTTTAATCATCTTACTTTGAGACCTTTCACATCGGCTTGCATAAGAGGAACGGCTGCGCTGCCTGTTTCATACATAACTTAATTTTGGATTTGAGGCCAAAATACCCATCCGAAATGAATGAAATATTTTTTTTTAATTAATTTTTTTTTTTAAATTATGAAGTACATGCCATGAAAAAAAAATATTTTTAATAATTTTAGAGGCAACTTAGAAAATTATTTGCGGGTTTATTGTATTTAAAAAAATATATATCATATTTGCTATGTAAACGTAAATAAAAATATGAAAATAAAACTTAAACAAAAAATGTTTTTTGGGTCGATATTTTAAATTATGTACGGAAAATTTGTGTTCCAACGTAAATTGGTCCTTTTTAATTTAATTGAAAGTCCACCATAATGCTTTTTTAACATTTCAATTATTTTATTATATTTATTTTATATTTCATTTTATTTTCAAGGTAGATGGGGTAAAACCTTTTTTTAAATCACCGTTAGCCCCCCAACTAATTGTTAAAGATGCCTCTAAAATCGCGAGAAATCGATTCCTTTAATGGCCTATATTTCATAATGTAAAACAAAAATAATATCGTTGGGTAATTTATTGCATTGTGTAAAATTTTCAATTCAGAATCATCAGCCTCACCCATTGATTTGCTGTTTATGAACTGTATTGTTGAGATGGACCGTGTTGTTGTACTTCTTTTTCTAACACTTTTCTCCTGTCTCTCATTTTTCGTCCATCAGCTCTACGAGCCAAAACCGATTCATTGTCTGCTTCGAAATAATATTAATTATGTTTACATCGATCTTGTATACTTTAAGATGTTAATTAAATAATAAATTGCTTTATACGCATACCTACTACTCCTCTAGAGTCTAATTTCATATAAATACAATCGACTTTATCCTTCCCGTGATGTCCATATCACACGTTAATTAATTTACACATTGACATAAAATTAATTATTCAATTTATTTAACCTATTAAAAAAAACAAAGCTGACAACCATGCGGATATTGTAAGATTCGTGAAACTAAACAGTGACCATAATAATGCTTTCATATGGCTAAACAGTAGTTATTTATTTTTAACAAAAATTATGTCGATTTAATTTGAAGTTCGACATTTTTTTAAACAAAAAACTGTCATGAGTTTCATATATATGAATGACTGCGTAAAAGTAAATTTCCGCATTTGATTTAGTTAATATTTGCAATTACTTGTCAGATTATATTATGTATATTGAATGATTAACCAGCGTGAAAACAATTAACACATTTATCAGAAAAATTAAACATTTCAAATATTTTCATGTTGATCGAATTTGAAACCATTCGTTCCTTCACTTTCAAAATATAGCACAGTTTCGACAATGGGTGAAATTAATGACGATTTTGTGAAAAGACTGGAAGCGAATTTTTAGCAGAAGAAAATGGCGTCATCGATTCTTAGTCCTACCCACCCTGAGCAGCCAGCATCCAGTGTATGAATCTTCTCAAACTATCAGTGGGTAAATAAAGCAACCCTACAGTGAACGCGTTGAACTAAATAGCAACCACTGAAGTAATGAACCGATAAAAGTACCTTCTGGGCATGTCTATATGTTCGAAGTAAGGTGAATTTTCCCTTACTTCAGGAGAAATTAAACAAACATTTTCTAATATCGAACATCCTTTCCTGAACAAATAATAAAATTCATTTACCTGTCTTTTTTTAATTTTTTTATATGAATACCGCACAAGAGTCCCAAACTGCTCCCAACCGTCTGGAGCCAGTGGGACTATGGCATTCCCAATTGGGAAATATTGTGAGGCTGAAGGTATTGGGGAAGAGAACGAGAAGGGGAGAGGGTGGTGGCGAAAAGGGGAAATACCTGGCTATTCAGATCTGGTCACCAAACACGGCTAAAAGCCATTTCAAGCAACGTTTCAATTCTGAATGGTGGTCTTTCACCAGGGCGATACTGAGTATCTTCCACTCTGGAACGTGCACAAATATACTATATATTATTTTTAAATTAATTAATTGTGAAACAACACAAATTAATTAAATAAAAATTACTTGCGCACGCCGGGATTTGAGCCCGCGACCTTCGGATTCGTAGTCGAGAGCCTTACCCCTCGACCATGGAGGCTGTCTGCTCCCCAGGAGTCGAAAGTTCATATGTATGTTGGCGACGTTAGTTTTCTTTCACGTGGGATTTCATATCACTCTTCTAAAGATATTCTGTTCAGTGAATGCGACCAATCTTAAGGGGGATTAAATCCCTACTTGTGTCGTTCAGGACTACCTGTAGAAACTTCTGGAATTCTCGAGGAATTAGAGATGAGATAACATTCAGTGGCCTCATATGAGATATTAATCACACGAATGGTGGATTACTGTCAGCGTTTACAGTAATTACCAACCGCATCCTTGAACCTTTATTCCAGAGTTTCTCAATCATATTTGTGGCATGCCCCCTTCAATGCTTCAAAAATCTCCATGCCGCTCCTACCAAAGAAAACAATGGTTTTAACGCCAACTGGCAAGGCGCTTACTTTTAAAAAAAGTCCTATCTTTAAAGTGAAAAGTTTGCAAACGCACTACGCGTATAATTAAATAATATAATTTCCGATGTGATGTGATGTACATAGCATTCTGATTCAAAAACCCTTATTTTCAGAACATATAATCAATTTGTGCCGCTGTTTTTACAATAGTTGGTGGTATAACAAATAGAATATCCCGTGATTTTTCACAGGTCTGCCCTAGTTAATTAATAATAATAGACAGTAATGCAAATACACAAATTAATTATATCCCTCAATGTATTAACATTTGCACTAGTGTTGTCATCTTTTTTTTAAGTGAATTTTTTTAACAAAAAAATCTTATAAACAATTTTATTTTTTAAGAATGATCAAATTCGGTTTGTCCACCAAAATATTCAAATTTCACCTGGTGGGGCGTGCGCCCCACTTTGAGAACACTTGTTTATACAATAATTCGGTATGATGCATGGGAACCTTAACACCAGTGGCGTTGCGACCGTTTAGGCATCCTAACTGTTTTATAAATCATATCAAATTTATACAAATATGTGGTAAAAACTGTGCACATTGTAAAAAAAAATTATCAAACTAAGAAGAATTTCCCGTTTTTGGGGAGACAAATTTAAATTTAATTCTAATGCAATGATAATTCTATATAATACTATAACCCCAGCACAGAATAATATCTATTTGAAAAAAAAACTTTATCTTATTGAGAAAAGAAGTAGGTTTAGAAGAAACGAATTGAAGTTTTGTCTATTTTTCAGTAAATTATTTCAAATCGGAAATGAAGTTGCTAGGAAAAAATGGTGGCGTAGATAAAAATTTGAAAAAAGTCTGTTTTATTTTTTATTTTATTTAATTTTACAACAGAAAAAAAATACAACTCAAAAAGTCCCGATAAACTACTTTATTGTATTAATTGATAAACTAAAGTTTTTAAGACAAGATTTTTGTGCATAGCGCAAAGGGTAACAATTATTTTTATAAACAATAATTATTAGCCTGAAACACTGATGGTAGAGCATCTGACCAGATATTAGAAGGGTGTGGGTTCGAGTCCTGCCGGCGACATTTATCTTTGCTCGGAAGGTTTTTTCAATTTGGATGAGTGTTTCAGGCTAATAATTATTGTTTATAAAAATACTTTATTGTAGTTTGTCTAACGGGAGCTTGTTATCAAAAACATAAAATTTACAGACAAGGTAACAAAATATGTAAAATAAAAACATTTAAAAATTTAAAAAAAAAACAGTATATAAAATAAAAACATAAACGAAAGCAATCAATCTTAAATAAAATAATATTTCCTTATTTCTAATACAAATAGCTTCTTTCAGATAGCCAAGTTTTCAATCTGTTTAATGGTTTAGATTTATTACAGTTTTTCATATCAGCGGGTAACATATTTATACAACTAGGAATCATAACACCGGAACATGCCGTTCTTCAAGCCTGACACGGATAAGTTTTCTTATTTATGGATGGGATTGTGAGAGCATCTGATATCTTTAGCGCATTACCAGAAGGCTAAAAAAGAGACATCTGCTTCGAAAATAAAAACAAAAGTCAGATCATTCTACCCCCGTAGAACATGAAAACAAATATCATGCAAGTATTAATATGCATCTTTTGTATTCGTTCGGCATTCACAATGAAGCAATCTCTAGACATTTTGTTTGGAAGTTACTTTTGCTACTTTTGATTTATTAATTTCGCGAATTTAGCGAATAGTATTCCCGTCTGGAGAACTCGCCGTTCCTCAAGTCTCATGCAAATATTTTTTCTGCTTTATAGCAAATATTGTGAGAACAAAATTTAAAAAAAAAACCTTTAAAAGTAATACATCATACGAGTACATACCACGAAAATATATTAATACTAGCTGATTTTTTTTGGAATAAAGTTGTGAAGTTGTGAATTCTTGCTTGTAACTGGGGTGCCATAATTGATTTGACAGCGAAAGTAACTATCTCCAAATAAGGAAACATTCATTTGAATATTTTATTTCATTCCAAACGTTTAATTATTCAAAATATCTTAAGTAGGTACCTACTCATGTTTTCCATTTTTTAAATATTCTACCCAAAAAAACATCTCTTTGAATATGCAATCTGTGTCTAACCAGAGTTTTAAATCTATGGGATAAACTAAATAAAACATGGCGGGTTCAATATTTTTCATACTAATTTTAAAACGTTATAGCAACTACTTTCTAAACCTTCCCGGCACTGATAAAAAACAAACTGTTCTATTTTCATCGAAACAGGTCTAGCGGTTTTCGAGAACATCGAGGACAAATAAACTTACAAACTTACATTGATTTTTACATATACGAGAAAATTATACATTGTGTAAGAAAATCATTAAAATGGTAGATGAAAGTGATATCAGTTTAATGACACGCAGCGGCTAACATTGTCACGATTTTAGTTTTTCTAAACACATTATTTATTAAGTTGACTAAGGGATAGGTATAACAAATCAGAAGTCGGAATTCTTCGGATTTTGTGCGTGCCCTCGGATAAATTAATGTTTTGTGTGGGTGGTTTTCGAGTGCTGAATACTAAGTTGATTATTTTGGGTATGGGTATTATAAGGGACAGTGGATATATGAATGAAACTACACTAGTATAATATACACTTTAACGTGACACGAATGTGCTGAGATCCAGTTTAAAAGCTTGCCTCGGGGCCGGAGTTTGTCAATGCCCCACTGTTTACAAACCCTTTTCCAATTACCAGAATATAAAGGTTATTTTGCGGCTGAAGCGATTGCGGGGTACAGGTTGGTGAAAAGGCAGTATAAACCTAATATTTTTTTTTTATAAAATTACATTTATTACATCCGCATTCCCAATATGAAAATAATGAACGCCTACGAACGCGAGATCATTGAAGTGAAGTGCTTGTCCGTTAAGAGGAACGGATGCGCTGCCTGTTTCATACAAAACTTAATTTTGGATTTTGAAACTTAAAATACCCATTGAAACTGAATGATATTTTTAAGAAATTGAATGTTTAGTAAATATCTAATACGGATGAGAAGTATTTTATTTATTTTTGTTTTAAATTATGAAGTATACGCCATTATTAATAAAATACATCTTATAAAAATAAAAAAATCCGCCAATTTGGTAAGGAACTCAAACGCTCGTAAATTCAATTGACCACAACAACAAAATGGTCGTTTTCAAATATTCAATGTGCAATAATTCATACTACAGCTCGAAAAACTACACATCGCCAGACTTTGGCCAAAGAGCAATGCACGCCACTGATGCCATAGTACGGTCACACTGAATTTTGAACGTAGCCTTCATCAATATTGATTTATCGCATATATTTTGTTGCTTGGACAATTTTTTACAATTAAAAAAAATAATTTAAATAAAGATAAACATTTCCGGGCTAATATTTGAATCCTCCCTACTCCTGACATTATGTTGACTCCAAAAATGTAAAATCTTGGTTTTTTCGGACAAAATTACTATAGTATAGCTGTATTTCA
This sequence comes from Halesus radiatus, assembly GCA_022606495.2. Classification (NCBI taxonomy): domain Eukaryota; kingdom Metazoa; phylum Arthropoda; class Insecta; order Trichoptera; family Limnephilidae; genus Halesus; species Halesus radiatus. The sequence continues at coordinate 7,457 of JAHDVE020004030.1, forward strand.
TAATATGTATAGTATTGAGTATATATTATTGTTTTTATAGTATAAAATACACAGTGTTATTTGTGGCTAAATAATTTTTTTTATCTATATTTCGTTCATGTTGTAAACACATTATTTGAGATATTTAACCGTCAGAGTGCGGTCCAGATCCATCGCGTTATAAGCTTTAGTTACGTAAATCATAGGGCTGCGACGCAATTTCAGTGTGCTTTGTGTCGTCCTCGGAAGAGCATGTGTTCAATTTGAGCGTGGTATATTGCTGTTGGCGCGTTTCTTGATAACTGTATTTATTGTGTATACTGTTATAATAAATACTCCCCAAAGTGAATTGATATTTTTCACCATGTCGGAAGTTAGTTCTATTGCGGATGATCGTAATGTATCAAAGGACAGCGGCACTACGGACGACGAAACCTTTGTTCCCATAAATTAAGACAGTGACGACGAAAGTGACATTATCGTACTTCGCAATAAAATATTGCGAATAGAAAGTGAATATTCGTATTTGTTTTCAAAAACACAATTGTGAAGTGAAATAATCTTATATTTTTTAGTTGTAAATGCACTTTTTTTTATTAAAACTATAATATTGGTAACATTTTATTATTTACGTATATAATTAAAAAATGATTGTCCAAGTTATTGAATTTTTATTGAATACCATGTTTTTTTTATTTTAAAAAAACACCGAACATCTGTAACAATTTATACACATACTTACATGTACATAATTAGTTAAGAAATATTTGTACAGCGCCCTTGAGGTGATTTTTCACAAAAACGGCGTTATACAAATCATCCAATTATTATTATTATTACAAAATAAGCATATCACTAAAACGGTTAAATGCCGTTTGTAGGTATATGATTTATTTTGTTTGATCTTTTTTATATAAATATTTTGTTTATGCTTCAAATAACAATAATCAAAAAAGCGAGAAAATTGTTCGAAGTGTAAAAAATGATGAAGGATGGCTAGCAAAGGGAGAATCGAAACAACGGGAACCCAATGCTTTGAATCACTAAATGAATTAATTAATTTTCCAATATCAATGACGCCGTCTATTATCATATAAAAGGTGCATAATACAAAGTTTGTTTGCAATATGAAGCATCAGTAGATAAGCTCAATCAATAACTGAATTCTGTGAAAGTTGATTTAAATTACCACGCTTTTATATTATTCATTTACTTCTAATTCATATTTATACTTTACATTGTTATAAGTTTTTATACTTTATATTTTTACAAGTATTTTTACTTAACATTTTTACAAGTATTTTTACTTTATATTTTTACAAGTTTTCGTACTTATATTTTTAATATTATTAATACTAATAATTGAATTACTTCAACAGCGCCGTTTTCGTGAGAAAATCACCTCAAGGGCTTTTATACTTTATATTTTATTATACTCTATACTTTTTATACTTCATACTTTTTTATACTTCATAGACTTTTTATACTTTATACATATTTTGTTGCTCTATGTTAAATCATTTTTATGCTTTATACTTTACCTTTTTTCAGAATTACTTTATACTTTTTAAATGTTTCTTTATATTTCTTAGACATGTTTTTTTTATTGCCCTTGTATTTACACTTTTCATATCTTTATGTTAATGACACATGAATTGCGGTATATATACATAAATAGACGGTTGGACCACGATCATGGACAAGGCGTGGTTTCTTTTTACTTGCAAATAGAAATGATATATTTGTTTAAAAAAAGTGTCTATTCATAATTATTTAAGATATAATAGAGAAGAAACTTGCTTTTGAAATTGATCGTCATCACAATTCAATTAAATTAAAATAATCAGCTCACGTTTCCGGGAGTGTTTGGATTTTCCATCGCCCGCACTTTGCTGGAATATAATAATAGTGTTGCGTTTTTTCTCTGGCGTGGCAGAGAAAACAAAAAGCTTTCAACTGGAAGTAATGGACCAACACAGAATGTGAGTCTATCCGAAAGCAAGGTAAAAGCGTGTCCATTATTAAAATATCCGAGCGCGTCAGTTCTAGAGAACTATCAACAACAAAATAAGAGTGCTGCCGCGAACTAAATGGAAAATTATAATTCCTACGTGGCCTTATTGTTTGCAGTATAATATTGAATTTCATTTAAAAGCTAGCATTATACAATTATGGCGAATATGCATTTATATTTTCTTACTTCGGATCAAATATATACGTACATTTTTTAAAAATTATTATTAAACCAAAATTACATAGTAAAGTAAATTTTACAGTAAGTGTTTGAAAATACTTTGTTATTTTGTAGAAATTTTGAGAAATATGAAAAATAGTGAAAAATATAGGTACGTAGTTTGTTGTTCATTTAATTGGCGGTAAATTTAAACATTTACATGCACTTTACCCGTCTCAATAGACGATGTCTGTTCTGAGACGGGTAACAATAAAAATAAATATATAGATATATCATTGAATGAAAATGCTTAAAAATACCTAAGGAAAAGTGTAAAACATATAAAGTAAATTTTAAATACAAAGTTGTAACAGTGTAAATGCGAAGCTACAAAATAAACATTAAAATATTAAAAAAAAAAAACATATAAACAGTAATTAAAATAACAATATCACACTAAGGAGAGTTTGCAAGTAATTTTTAGATGCAATTCCTTTGACTGTTATATTGTTGTTGTTATACTGCAGATGTTCTTAATACCTGTCCGCAATAGATAATGCCTTTGTTGGCTATCCATATGTGAATTTTGTGTTTGAGATTAAAATAATTTATCAGGTGAATGTCGTTGATGTATTTTTAAATTAAATTAAAATATTTGGGTGTCAAATGATGGTAATGTCTTTCTCCGTACGTGGTATTTATCTTCGAAGACATGTGTTCACGTCTATGTATGGTTCCGTAATTGTGTTGTGTAGTATGACGGTTTTCTTTGTCATTTTGATAGTGTATAGAGATACTTTCGATATATAGTTGCTCTATATATAGTACAGCGAAGTCCTTAAGAAACTCGAGTTGTCGAGAGTCTAAAAAGTTTTTTGTAATAACTTAAATTAAAACTTTTTGCGCTTTATCAGGAGGGTCCATATTAGTTTTGGCATCACCACCCAACTAATCATATCAAGGGTGATAGTTGATTCGGCTAATGCGTAGTATTTATATCGTTTTTACAGTCTTCGTTGACATTATATTAGGAAACAAATATATTAGTTTTCCGTCTTGGCCATTTTATTTATTTGTTCATTGCATCAGTAGCTGTCAATGTAAATACCTAAATATTTGATTACCGGAGTCCTCGTTAGTGGGTTGCATAGGGAGTTTTATTTTCCAAATATGCAGTAGTGTATACTTATGTTTTCATCGAGTTTTATTTGTCGTCTGGGTTCTGTGTTAAATGTTATGTACTTTGTTTTGTCAATCTTTAGTGTTTTGTCAGTGTTTAGGAGGTTATTTTCCAGCGATTTTTTAATCCTGTTCATTCCTTCATTAGCTTTATTATATGCACTTGTCTAAGAATCCGAAGTGAAGACAAGAACAGTGTCATTCGCAAAGCAAATAATATCTCCGTAAATGTTTAACTGACACAAGGAATTGATCTACAACTGAAACATGATGAAAACGGACATCAAAACGGACCTAGTGTACTTCTTCAGGGAACTCCATAGGTTGTCTATCTGTTTAGGCTTGTTACCTTAATATATGCAGGCACCTAGCTACCGTCTCCCACTCTTTTTTTCAATTTATTTAATATTATGTTTAAAAAAATTCTATTTGGTAATTGTGTAATTATCGTAGGTACCTAAATACTACCATATTATGTATTAAAAAATCACACAAACGTTTAGGGCCAGTTGTTTGACTTACCACCATAATTAAAATCGCCAAAAATCGACGATCAGGGCCAATTTAATTTTTTTGACGTTTGAACGGTCCCATTAACCGTCAACCGAAACATAACGGTCAATAAAATAACGTAACTAAGCGCTGACAAGCCGAAAATCAACCGTAAATGATGACCCTTCAAATGTAAAAATATTCAAAATGGCGCTGATTGTCGATTTTCGATGATGTCAAATAATGTAAATATCAGTCGAACAATTGGCCCAAGTCACTTCATTCCAATTCGCGAATGGTCTTGTCGATTTCATAATCATAATTGAAGGTTGGACATTCATATTTGGAACTTGCTCGGCATTATTTTCAAATTTAATTAAATTTTCAACTTTTCGTGGATCGAAGTTTTCCTCCGGGTTTCCAACGGCACAGACAAGTCAGCTTTAATAAACGCGTTATGCAAATCAAAACAAAAATGTCTGAAATTCAATAAAAAAATTCAATTCCTTTTTCGCAGGTTGTTGAAACTCCGGCGTAAATGCTTGATTACTGATAATGTATACGGTAATATTCCCCAGGGAAATACACAGGAGAATTTTACCTTTATTGGGTGGTTTTTTTCTAGGATGGGAAAATTGATTTTCGACATGTTTGAAATATCGAAGTTTTCTGCTTGACATTTGAATGCTTTCGCCCTTATGGGATTTGAGATTAAATGGCCTTTACAATAATGTTAACGGAAAGATGAATAATAAAAAAAATCGTTCGTTTTATTCATCCAAAGGGTTGGCTTTTTTGCATACTGAATGGATTATTTTATTTCTTTTCACTTTACCCAGCATTTACATTCATATGATTTATTACTGAGGTTTTTTAGAGGTCATGAAAACAATTTCTAATATTTTTAAGCGCGAATTTGTACGATGGTATATCGAATTTAATAGTTTTATTATAGAATTCTCTAAGTGTTTAAGTTTTTATTATTGTGATTCATATATTTTTTGTGTTTAAAGCCATTTTCAAACTATGAACTTGAACGCCAAAATCGCTGTCATAATAATAACAAACTAAAATTCTTGGTGAACTTTATAAAAACATTATTAAATTTGTTTAACTTAAAATTTTGATAAAATTATAAAATGGAGTTGTACAAAATAAAAAAAAAAATAATTAATACCCTTCACGGAAGCTAATACAACTTCTAAGCTAAAACCATTGTGAGGAGCGTTATTTTATAAAACCCACCTAAAATAGGTTAAGAAATGGATTTTAAGATGAAATTCTACATCTGTTGCAGACAGCTCTTTTTCCATTACCACATAATTAAAATAAATACTTCCCAGAAGAGTATCGAATTTATGAAATTCAAAAATGTTTCATGTAACCTTTTTCAGAGGCAAATTGGTATTTTTTAACCCTAGAGTAGGGGCGCTATGAGCGTTTTGCCGCCCATTATCGAAAAACGTTAAGTTTTTAGTTCGTGAAAAATGGATGAAGGTACACATCCCACCTCTTTGCAGATCTCCACACCAACTTTCATTCCGATTTACAAAATAAAATAAAAAAATCCCAACTTTTGGAAATCAAGAGCCTTTTTATGTCTCTTCTGACTGGACAAATATTTTAAAAATATATATGTGTATATTTTATTTTTATATGAATACCGCACAAGAGTCCCAACTGCTCCCAACCCTCTGGAGCCAGTGAGACTATGGCATCCCTAATTGGGGAATATTGTGATGCTGAATTTATTGGGGAGGGGAATGAGAAGGGGAAGAGGAAGGTAGGGAAATACCTGGATATGGTCACCAAACACCGCGAAAAGCCATTTCAAACAACGTTTTAATTCAGAATGGTGGTCTTTCACCAGGGCGATACTGAGAGTATCTTCCACTCTGGAACCCGCGCAAATATACTGCATATTATTTTTAAATGCATTAATTGTGAAACACCACAAATTAATTAAATACAATTTACTTGCGCACGCCGGGATTTGAACCGCGACCTTCGGATTCGTAGTCGAGAGTCTTACCCCTCGACCATGGAGGCCGTCAAATATGTTTGCTTATGTAAGTATATATATAAGTACACTTATATTTGTATTGTAATCTATTAAAACTCAAGCGCCCCTGAGGAGACTCGCATAAAAACCGATATATAAATGATCTAAATATTTTTCATATATACTATCATACCTACAGAAATTATTTAATGTAAGTGCCAAGTTACTGTCCAAGAAACACTGCTTTACTGTGTGCCAGGGCTGTTCAGTTCAAGTTTAGCTGAAGATTACCTCAAGACCAAAAAGTAGGTTAGTTTTTGTCTGCAATATTTTTATCGTTTTTTTCGATTTTTTATCGTATGATGTTCCGAAAAAGTTGTGAAATTATTATGAAATTATGTTTTTTTTTAAGTATATAAAAAATAATTATAAAAGAAAAAAATCTTCCGGTTAATTTTTTATTTATTTTATTATATACATTCATACCCAAAAAAAACATGTCTCACAAGACATTTGTAGTATTGTGTAAAAAAAACATTTTAATTTTTGCGGCAAAATGCTCATCATGCGCCCACTCACATTTTACAATATGGCGCGCCCATCCTGGGTTAAATTTGGATGGTTTTACAATTCATATTTAGTATAAGTCATATGTTGTTTTGTCTATATTTCATAGAACTCAAATATTTTATGTATTAGTAATCCTTTTTTAGGTTCTGCTTATTTTATTTATTACAGAACTCTTAGGTGTACTCGTTTGATAACTTATTATGTCAAGATAAACCGGAATAATCCCACAACGCGCGATAATAATTATTAATAACGATACAATAAAAATGATTTACATTTGCCATTCAGGCCCCTTATATCTATATATCGGTTATCCATTAATTTTAATGTTTAAAATGTTTTACCGATTGCCACGTAACGCGCCCCAATCAGGGGGCGATTATAATTCCCCTGGCTTTACACAGTATAAACAGGGGAGCTATAATGAGGAAACACATAAAAAATATCATTTTAAGATCTAAAAGATATTATTTAAAATTGAATTTGAAATTAAATACGATACTCACTGAACAAAAAAACTCCAGAAGTGTGATCTGTACCGATTTTGAAAGATTACTGAGTCGCCAATTTAGAATGATATCTATCGACTCCTAGGAGGGAGACCGCTTGACCACTCCAGTCGGACTCTTGACCTATCGTCTTGTGCCGCAGTGGCGAGGGTGAATGAATATGTCCGTCATTTCTGGACTCACTGACCCCTAAATTATCACCCACGCGTAATTCGTGGAACTTTCTCTCCCTCCTTTCCCCTGAAAGAGTCTCTATACTTGACGGCCTCCATGGACGAGGGGTAAGGCTCTCGACTACGAATCCAAAGGTCGCGGGTTCAAATCCCGGGGTGCGCAAGTAAATTTTATTTAATTAATTTCTATTGTTTCACAATTAATTCATTTTAAAATAATATATAGTATATTTGCGCACGTTCCAGAGTGGAAGATACTTTCAGCATCGCCCTGGTAAAAGACCACCATTCTGAATTAAAACGTTGTTTGAAATGGCTTTTCGCCGTGTTTGGTGACGATATCTAGGTATTTCCCCACCTTCCTCTTCCCCTTCTCATTCCCCTCCTCAATAAATTCAGCATCACAATATTCCTCAATTAGGGATGCCATAGTCTCACTGGCTCCAGAGGGTTGGGAGCAGTTGGGACTCTTGTGCGGTATTCATATAAAAAAAATACAGCACCCTCAAAACTGAGATAGGCCCTAAGAAAAATTATTTTCCGCAGAGCCTCCTGTATAGTATTTATTAAAAAAAAACGTATATAAATAAAAAAAATATTTTAAAAGGCCGCAGACTAATGAATTTGCTTATATGTTCAAGAAAGAAATTTGATGTTTTAAAACGTTTCAATTAATTTCACCCGAAATACGAAAAAATTAAATTAGTTCGAGCACACGGAGATACATAGACTTCTATCGGTTTATCTCCTCGCTGATAATACCGCATTTTATGCAAAAATAACGTAATAACGCGCATAAGTTTTTTCTCTCCAAAAAGGGGATTTTTAAAACATGTCCCGAGTATTTAATTACACTTCCTCGAACGGGCTATGAAAATGCGATAGTTAGCCTTCGCCCTTTTAGCTGAAATGCCTTTGAAGTCTGACGGAAAGGTAATATGCCCGGCACGGTGCCCTCGCCCACCCAAAGCAAATATTGCGCAGGAGTGGAATTATTTTTTTCCACCCCAACAGGACACCCTACAAGCTTATCACCTGATCTTTCCAGTGGTCGCAAAGTTATCAATACTAATAGAATATTAAAAAATAGCTATTTCTGAAATTTATTTTAACATTTATTAAAAAAATATATTATTATTATTGTATTTTTTATGCCCCGATTTGTTTAAAAAAAATATCATAAAAATTTATTATAAAATTTTGTGAATTTTCTTATTTTTCAATAATTTAAATGAATTATTTCTTTGCTTTTATCAATTATTGTTAATTTTCGTATAATTTGTCAATTCTTACGTTATTACTTTTCTACGTTTATTATTTGTATATTAATTCTTCTCATTATTTCCTAGTATTCAGTTTATCCTGATAAGGGAACCTTCGCTTCCGTAACATTTTGATATTTATATATTCGATAGTGGTTTAAACAAAACATTTTCTTTCATTTTTCTTCAGCATTTGAAAAATCTCATTGGGGTTATCAGCGTCAAATTTTTGATGATGTGTGGATGGTCTTTATAATGAAAATAGAGAAGTAAACCTTGGTTTTAAAAAAGACCCGTGCTATAGGCGGGAGGATATACAAAAGCCAGCATGTTTCTAAAGCCGAGCTGTTTAGTAAAGAAGAACAACAAAGCAATTTAATTTTGCGAGAATCTATGAGAACACACCAGTATATGATGGTTATATTTTTTTCTAATTTTACTGTTCTTACATAATCGCAAACACACAGCTACCTGTGTGCAAAAATTCATAAAATATATTATGGGTAAGTACTCTTTTTACATTTTCATTTGTTAATAGTTTCGTGATCAGAATTTTACGATTCACATTACACATAATTTGCACATTTAAGTAGGCTATACACCTACAATAGCAAAATTACACTCTTCGAATGATCTGATCAGACTATGGGTGAAATATTATATTAAATGTGCCTATATTCCAAATTTATGTTAAATTTACCCGCTGAGAAAATATTCTCGTAGTTTAGAGGGTTCTTTTTATAATGAGGATTGAAAAAAAAAACAGACTAGGAAAGCTAGTGCATACTGTACACCTGATAAAGTAATTCGGGTAAACACCGTTTTTTCTCCTCAACTTAAGGAAATGTTAATTAAACAAAATTGGTCGTTTACAAAAATCTAGTAAGAACATGTACAGTAATGTCGTTGTCTAATAGAAAAATCAACCACGTGAAAAAGCGGAAAAAAGGAAAACCAGGATTATGCAAAAAATACGAGTGAAAACAAACAAAAATGCCTTTAAAATTATTATTTATACAAAAATGTTGGTTCAAGCTTGGGGTTGTTGAATAAAATTCGCAAGCTTTTCACCCCCTAAAAATTGTAACGTAGAAAGCAGCATAAACTACAGTGCATTGAAAAAAAAATGCATATAAATATTAATGTGAAAATGTAACTCTCTCGTTTAATGATAGAATTATATAGGCAAATTATTTCAAAGATCGCGCTTTTAAATGTATTAGTGTACAACGATAGCTTCGCGAGCTCGCTTCAAGCTGGTTGAACTAGTTTGGAACATCTACGCGCAGTCCCCTCTTACCCCGGAGTACTAAAATAATGGGTGCGTACAACGTTCATCATAATCTTCAAATATTGTTGAAATTTGATTAATTCGCGGTTATATCGGACATGTTAGAGTTAAATTTAAATGTATTTTAAGTTTTAAGTACCATCATTTATAATTTAACTATATCTTTTTGTTTGGCCCCTTATCAACCGGGGCTCAATTCAATTGAAATTGGTATGTTATAAAAGGATACTTTTGTTATAAAAGGATTACTATACAAGAATGAGAAAATATATGTCGTTATGCAGAGAGGGGGGACAGTGAAAAGGATGTGATATGGTTTTAAAACCGCTCATCTCAACAAAGGACTGTTCTAGTGAGATGAGTGGCTAATGTGTTTGCCTTGTTTTTTAATTTAAGAATAAATAAATACATAATGTATACTACAATTTAGCTAGGTGAATCCTCCAATGAATGTTTGATCGAAGAGGATGAAACCAGCAACGACTAGTGTCACGGGTGGGATTGTTTGCATCCAAACGTCAAGCGTTAAAACGCTTGTAGAAATTCCTAGCAACTAGGAACTTTTTCTAAAAAGCAAACAAATAGCTTACAGATCAAAAAGACAGATGTCAGCCTTAGTATTGATTATAAATGTATTGAAGCGCTCTCCTACAGACAGAAGCGGAATCTATGTTAGAAAAGACGATAAAATAATTATTCTTCCTCTCTTACTACAAATTAGTCAGCAAAAATAATTTAGAATCCGTGTCCGTCGGGCCGGGTATTTTGGGATGTAGAAAGGTATAAATCAATTACGATATTATAAAAAAATTTATATCATTTCTTGAATGGAACCTTCCCGTTTTAAGTCTCCAAATAATATACAATATAAGCCTAGAAGACTAAATATTCAAAACAGTGGTAAATATTCATTCTTTTTTAACCATCTAGTACACCATTACATAAGCAAGAGTTTCTTTAATCTGAGTTATATGTATTACGTGACAAATATGTTCAAAATAACTACTTTTTTGTTGTTGTAAATACGTAGATAAAACCAAATGTTGCACAACTTTGTCTTATTTATTTTGAAATGTGAGTGACATAAATTATATTTTTAAATTTAAAAAAATAAAACAATAACTTTGTTTACATCACTTTTATTTTATACTTTGCCGACCGGGTTTCGTTGAATACTGCCCTGAAGAAGCTACGGTAGTAGCGAAGTTACCGCTTCATATGAAAATACATAATTTTAAATGTTAGATATCAAGTGGAAATTATCTAACTAATGAAATATTTTACTGACAACATTATCAAAAGATCTCTAACTTTAAAAGTAAGTAAGGTTTATTAATTTAAAAAAGTTATTCTTAGTGATATCGAAATAATCCCTTCCCGTTGAATATCCGTTCTTGTTAATTATCTCTACGATTTAAATAATTAATATAATTTCCAAACATTTAAATACGTAATTTGTATTCATTAAAGTTTGCTTCTTGTTTGGGAGCCCTGGTCCGCGATAACTTCATGACAAAGGCTCGCAGAAAGTTGAACTTTGACAATTTTCCGAGCTTTCCAATTAACACAAATTCGTCAGCTTCATTGGCTTGTACATAAAGTTTCGCCCGAAGTGTGTATTCACTGGATTGAATTAAACGAACGCTGTGCGAGCGATTGGAGGGATTGAGCAGACGCAATCGCATGTGAAGCTGTGAAATACTCTAATTAAAAACAATATTTGTGTTTGAACGCTTTTACGGACTAAGTATTTGGACGCGTTATAGGGGCTGATATTATTCGGGTGGTGGGATATTTTACGCCGTAAGTAAACACTATTTTATAACTTGTGGCGTAATGTGATTTTTACGACTAAAACCAAAGAAATAAATACAACAGTTGTTTTGTAAAAATTGAGTGTCATACACCGGTAAGTCTCATGTTATTTTTATCGTAGTTATATGCATACTCAGTGCGGAATTAGATCACAGCAAAAATATAGAAATGTATGTATTAAAAAATATACATATTTCGAAAGCATTTCTAGAGACTATTGTAATATTTTTTATAACCCACACATTGAACACGATGAGATTCACTGGACACGGTCTCACTGGACATTTCTAAGGATTTTTACCGGGTTTGAGACCGAGGATTTGTCAACAAATTGCCTTCTTACAGACTTCCAGTATCTTTGTGTACGTGGATTGCCGATTTTTTGAGGGAGAGATCGATTCAGACGGTTACTGACGGTTTCACCTCTTCCTCGCATTCAATAAATGCTGGGGTCCCACAAGGATCGTTTCTGTCTCCGACACTGTTTTTGTTTGCACATCAATGACCTTTTGGCAAGTGCACCAATCCATTGTTACGCGGATGACAATACAGTCCATGATAGCTTTTTTGTTTGATAAGCCCCCAAAAGGTACACAAACTCCAGAGACTCGGAGGACTTTGAAGCAGAGAATGGACGGTTACTTCGAGAGGGTCTTCTCTTGGGGTAAGAATAACCTCGTCGAATTTAATGTTTCAATGACCCAATTATGTCTGATTAGGTCCAAAAGGGATTGAAATAACAATCTAGTCTCCTTTAATGGAAGAAATCTTCCCAACAAGCCCTCCATTGATGTGCTTGGTGTAACCTTAAGTGACCAGCTCAGGTATGGGGGCTCCATCGAAGCCAGAGTAAAGTTAGCCTCTCAGAAGCTGGGCGTATTGTACAGAGCCCGCAAATACTTAAATAATATGCAACTGCTGACCCTGTACAAATCGCAAGTGCGCCCCACTGTAGAATTTAGCAGCCACCTCTAGTCGGGAGCCCCAAAATATCTGAAAAAAACCCTCGACCCTGGGCAGAAACGGGCGGTCCGTTTGATAGATTCGTCTATCTTAACAAACGGATTGGAATCTTTGGAGCACAGACGTCAGGTAGGAATGCTGTCCTGGTTCTACCGGTATTTTAATGCTCTGAGGAACTAGAGTCATTAATCCCTTCGGCACCGGTGCATAGTCGGGAAACACGCCAAATGTGCGTCCAGCATTTGCACACGATTGAAACTTGTCACATGAGAACGGGTCGCTTCTACGACTCGTTCTTGTGTTCAACAGCTCGTGTGTGGAATGATCTGCCGGCCTCTGTGTTTGCTCCATCCATCCTACAATATGGGTCTCTTCAAGTCCAAGTTCACTCCTTCCTATCCTCTAAAAGACCCTCCACACAGCATTCCCAAAGATGATATAGACCTTGACGGAAATTATTTCCCTCAGGGTTTCCTGTGTGGTGTTGTCGTAAAAAAATGCCACTTATTTCCTTATATTGAAGTGAAAAAATAATATTTCAATAAAAAAACACCATTTTTTTGGCACTAAGACTGACACCACAAATAAAAATAGGCGCCTAACATAAATATTGAACACCGTGTAATGGCAAAAAAACGTTCTCATGGTATATATTTTAGCAGCTCATCTGCCATATTATGTATTAAAAAAATAAATACGTGACAGTTTTCGCCTTCCGCGGCATTTTCAAATGGTTTAATAAATCCGGTGGAGAGAAAGGCATCTGCTGAGCTTGAAAATAAAGCAAAAATTTTATATCGTTTTATTATCGTCGTAATTCCCCCCCCCCCCCATTACAGGTCTGGGGACCAATTGCTTCGACAAGCCCTCCAGATATCTTGCGTTGAATTGTTAAACGTTACGTTGAAATGTAACGTATAAGTGTGAATAAAAGAATTGAAGCTAACTTTTTCAGTTATGTATTATGAGGAACTCCAATTATCAACGTTGATCTTCTAATTTAAGTATCAGTTTTTAAAAAATGTTATTTCTCTTTCGTAGTTAAATTAATTCTCAAATAAAAAAAAATTAAACCCCCCAAAACGGCCGGAATCCTAACGTCAGAAAGAAAGAAAAAAAAAAGAAACAGACACAGAAAATTAAAAAATGGTTCAGTAGCATCTTGGAATCGAACCCGGGACCTTCGTCTTACCGGGACAAAGCTCTAACCAGCGCGCTAATGAGTCCTGTTTATTTTACGTAATTTTTTTTATTACATTGAGGTTTATAAACTTCAATAAGTTGAATAATTGAATTAATCTTTCAAAAAACGTAATTAATAATAAATTGAATTATTATATTAAAAAAGTAATTAATAATCAATTGAATTATTGTACTAAAAATGTAATTAGTACATTTAACGTAAACTGTTCTGCCTATTTTTTTGAGGATTTAAGTAAAATGCAAATACTGCGAAGTAAATACTGCTGTGGGCATGTCTATGTGTCTGAAGTAAACCCAATCTGATCATACGTCGGGTTGAATAGATTAAAAAAAATTGTTTGGCCTAGGCCTATGACCAACCTGTCTGGGCCCTAGGAATCTTAAGGTCTTATATAATATGGTGACATCAGTTTTCTTTGAACGTGATATAGTTTTGGTTTGACTGCCTCTGTGGACGAAGGGTAAGTTCCTCGACTACGAATCCGGAGGTCGCGGCTTCGAATCCCGGCGTACGCAAGGATATTTTATTCACTTAGATGGTGTTATATCACAATTAAATCGTATACTTGTGGTACGTTGCAGAGTGGCAGATACTTTCAGCATCGCTTTGGTGAAAGATCAAGAAATGTTGCTAAATATGTCTTTAGCCGCGTTTTTTGACCAGATCTGAAATATTAGGTATTTTCCCGTCATTCTCTCCAAATATTCGTCCCCTTTCCATACTCCCCAGCATCACAACATATCCCAATTGAGGTGCCACTGTCTCACTGGCTCCGGTAAGCGGGGTGCAGTTAGGACTCTTGTGCGGAATTCACATTCAAAAACACTTTTATTCGATTTCCCGTGTATGAAGCGCAACGTACGCGAAATACACGCGCAGCATATTCGAACGGTCCCCGTTGATTCGCTGATTCTCGGTCCGCTTCACCTTTTGATCAAATTATAATCACGTGTGTAACATTGTAATCGACAACCATAAAAGAATAACAGTTACGCATGAAATATGATCGAAACCTGAAACGGACTGAGAATCAACGTTAAACAAGAACCTTTCAAATGTCAAAATCTAAAATGGTGGCGATGGTTATCAAATGTTTTATTTTTATTTTATTTAGTTAGTTACAGTACATATTTTTTCATTTAGTTATAAAAATAATAAGTCAAAAAGCTAATAAGACAATATGTGATGTTTTTCTCAGTCCTCCTTACTAGGGGTTCCTGTGCTAAGGCGGACTAGGTTTTATTTAAAAACTGATTGTTTTTAAGCTCCTACAAAGTTCTTTTCAAGATGCTGGATAACTCTTCTTCTTTGATTTCTTTGAGCCAGGTTTAAATTAGATTTTTGAAATCATTTGCCTTTTCTGTTTCCTTTTTTTATTTTTTTTTATGGCTGGTGAAAGTGAATTATATAGCTTAGTGGAGAGATATTTAAAATTCCTTTGTCCAAAAGCAGTTTTAATAATGTGATGTAGTTTGAAATTCGGCAACCTTATTTCTTATAGAAGCGATTAAAGTCTCAAAAAACATATTAAACATGAAATCATATTAAAAAAAATAAAAATTGGTTTTTAGTAGTTGTTTTATATGGTATATATATAACACTTGATAGCTAGTTAGTACTTAAAGTTGTTGTAGGTCATGTAGAAAATATCCACATATCCTGCGAGGCAGTTAATTAACCTACTAAGTCTTCCTAAGCGCATCACCGTATTACATCATATATCGGGCCTTTATAACTTCAGATACCTACTCACCTCATCATTCTACCACCAGTCTATTAACTTTCTTCATTATAATATTTTCTTATTCTTTTATTGATATAAATTCACACACATACATTTCAACTAGATCGAGCTCCCCCGCTACCACCTTCCTTTCCACATCCCATAACAAATTCCATGTAACTTTTAAATTTATATTTCTTCTTTATTTCGTATAATTACCCTTTTAAATTTTATTTTGGTTTCTTCGAAAATCACTAGATTCACTCATATATAATACCCAAGCGGAAAACTGTATGTGGACAAATTTATATCACTTATTTATTATACTTAATTTTTTTATGTAAATTATTGGGCTCTTAAATGAACAAAAAAAAATTTTTTTTCATTTTATTTACGCCCAAATTGGGATTTAGACTTCACACACCGCCCTTGAGGTAATTTCTCACAAAAATGGCGCTATAAAAATTATCCAATTATTATTAATATTACTAAACTTTTTTCCAATACAGTACACAATTTACGCATATGTTATATGGTAATGCAGAAATGTACATATAACTAACTAACTAACTAACCATCACGCCGTTTCTCCGCAGGGGTACGCAGAGAGGAGGGACCGCCAAACAACTCGATCTTGGCATATACTTCTTGCTTCATTCAATTTCATACAGCGTCTCATACATTCTCTCCTGTTATTCCGACTTCTGACATCGCCCGACTCAAGTATTTGATTCACTTGATCGTACCATGTCTTCCTCGGACGTCCCCGGCTTCTTCTTCCATTCACATTCGCGTCATATATTCTCTTTACACTCCTCTCTTCGGTCATTCACTCTACATGACCAAACCATCTAAGCGTCCCTTTCTTGATCTTGCTCACTACGCTTACAAAATGTACATATAAATTCTAACAAAATAAAAGTATATGCATATAAACAGTGGCATGGAAAAATTATAAAATAATATTATCGTACATAATCGATACCAGTCGTACAATTTGAATTGGAATGATTTAAAAAATACTTTAATGGCATTCGCAACTTGTTAGGAAAAATAAACCAATCGCGTTCGGAAACAGAAAAGCAATTTGCTAAAAAAGTGGTATTAATTGATTGATCGAGTAAGCCGAAAAAAGCAATCAGTATGGCGCTGAATATTCCATGAAAAATGGAGTAAACACGTGAATCTTCCAATGACCGCCATTTATTATCAATTTTGTTTTTACGCTGATAAATTACAGTTGATTTACGCCGGCGGGAAAAACTGGAAATGCTTTTAGGAACTCGAACTAAAATGGACAATCGAAAATATTTCATGGGTGCGGTAAATTTTTATTTTACTTAATAAAATTTGTATTACAACCAAGTGTGGGTTCTAGGTACGCTTTACTATGATATTTTGTGTAGTGATACGGTTTCAGAATGGATAAAAACACAGGCATTTTTAAAATAAAATCATAAGTATTGACGTGATTTCCAAAACAAATCAATTCTGCTACTCGATTGGTTGAAAGATTGACAAAGGGAGAATTGACAATAAATCTGCATAAATCTCATTCTTTGGCCGTCCATGTCATGTGGTAGCATTTATGATTAATTGATTTATCGCAAGGATGGTGTGAAATATCTGTGTTTTGTGATCTCCTGTTTAAATAATAACGGCCAGTTGTGTGATCATCTGTCGCATTTGACATCGACAATGTTTTGACAATTATCGTTATGGTTAAATTATAATGACCGTTGCGCCGGGCATTAGAAATATGATTATAACGCAACGCGCTCACAGATGGCGTTAATTTAAATTTTATAGGTTTGAATGCCCTTAATCAACGTCTTATCAATCAACCCTTAATAAAATTTGAGAAACCGCGGTCGGGCCGAGAATTTACGGTTAACGGGGACCGTTCAAATGTCAAATGGTGCTGTTCGACTATTTGTGACGATGTCTAATCTGAGGATTGGTCAAACTACAGGTCTAAATTTTTTTTTTTAATTTTTTGTAAATCAAATTTAAAAAAAAAAACAATTAATATACTGGTCCAAACACTGGAAGACTTCTCTTTCACCCAATAGAGTTGTTTCAGGTGTTGTATTTTTCGAAAATATGTATTTAACCAACCATTAAGTTATTTAATTACCTTGACGGTCTCCATGGTCGAGGGGTAAGGCTCTCGACTACGAATCCGAAGGTCGCGGGTTCAAATCCCGGCGTGCGCAAGTAAATTTTATTTAATTAATTTGGATTGTTTCACAATTAATTCATTTAAAAATAATATATAGTATATTTGCACACGTTCCAAAATTGAAGATACTCTCAGTATCGCCCTGGTGAAAGACCACCATTCAGAATTGAAACGTTGCTTGAAATGGCTTTCAGCCGTATTTGGTGACCAGATCTGAATAGCCAGGTATTTCCCCACCTTCCTCTTCCCCTTCTCCTTCCCCTCCCCAATACCTTCAGCCTCACAACATTCCCCAATTGGGGATGCTATAGTCTCACTGGCTCCAGACGGTTGGGCGCAGGTGGGACTCTTGTGCGGTATTAATATAAAAAATTTAAAAAATTTAAGCGCCAGAGTACGAAAATTATAACATTAAAAAAGCCATGCGAAATAATATATCTCATCTCTGTTTTTGTAGTTATTATGTAATCGAGTCAATCAGAATCAAAAACCATTTTTAGTTAAACATTAAATTAAACCCTATTCAATAAAAAAAAAATCCCTCGAATTCCTTCAGCGCAATTCAAATAGGTCCCGGTGAAAAGTCGTCCAAAGTCATTTTAATTTTCATAAAATTTTTCAAGCACTTGTACAGAAAAATTTATGATAAATAAATTATTCGAGTTTCTTATTCTATACATATATATAAATAGGCACTACTGGGTTAAAAAGTTTCAGAGTTTTAATTGAATTTGTTACCGACGTGAATTTGTGTTCGTTTGATTGGTTCATTTATTTGAAAAAGGCCGATTCAATCAAGTAATGTAAATATTTCCAGCCAACAACGTTCAATTTGACGTTATTCGTAAATATTCAACGCGTGACATGGAATTAATGCCGCTACAACAATTTTTTTTTTTTAATTTTACGGTTTGATCAATATACGTAATAATATGAGTATTTTAACCAGTGAATACATTAACCGGCTTCTGTGAGAATGCCCGTTATTTCATATAGTCATGATGAAAAAGCAGTTACTTCGGCTGTGGTGGGAGTTACAGTTAGTGTACATTAAAATTAAAATTAAATTATTCTTATTTTCAGCACACCTAATTTACATTTTTTTATTTTTTTATTCAGGTATTTGGGGAGGTTAGTGCAGTCCCACACATTCTATACAAAATATACATACAATAGTTATATACATATACAAAATATGTACATGTAATAATAATGATACATGACACATAAAAATAAATAAAAAAATAAAACAAAAAATAAGTACACATAAATAAAGCCTGCGGTATTTAAATTGTGAGAGTCCACCATCTTTCTCCTGTATGCGTCGATGTTGGAGGCTGAGGCAGGCCTCCATGATGATATTCCTGACCTGTTTATTATTTCCATCATTCCAGCCACCCTGGATCTTATAAGGGCTGTAAAACTGGAAACTCGCCCCTTCATGAACATACTGGAAGCGCTGTAGTATTTGGGGAGGCCAAAAATATACGGAAGGCGTTATTATACTGTACACGAAGTCTTTCCATATTTGCCCAGAGTTCGCATGTGTACAACGTTGCACAGAAGGCAAGGAAGAGAGTCCACAATGAAGTCATGCCGCAGTTTACAAAATAGTTGGTGTAACGGACAGCACGGTTGCTTTCCAAGCAGTTTGTCTGGGTATTATTCCCGACCTTGGCAATCATTTAAAATATTAAATTTTAATTTTTGGCTTAACGTTTACTTTTATTAAAAAAAAAAATATTTTTATTATTTATGAATTATTATAATAATCGGTGATTTTTCACAGGTCCTGCACTAGTCAGAAAATAAATTGTTTATTGTAACTTCTAATTAGCCCTTTTTGCGGAATAATAAATAAATAAATAATCTGCCCACTCGTTACCTACTTATATATAAGTCCAAAAATAATTTTCATTAAAAAGTTGAGTTAAACATTGCCAAAATTTCCGCAACAAATTTAAAAAATTGGTTTCATCCTGTTAGTCCTGAAAATATTTCCTCCGGTAACTTTATATTAAAAACCTTTTACGTCGATCAATCAAAATTGAATTTTTCCTTTGAGGCGATGTGTTGGGGGACGTTTAATATCGTTAAGTTTTCCCTCAAAAAAGTTCATGGAAATTATTGTAACTCTGGGAATATTGACAAAATATCTTTCAAAACAATATTCCAACTTATTTTTAGTCCATCAACAAGATTTTAATACAGTACAACATTAATCGAATCATTGAGAGAGACGCAGAGGCGTTAAGGACCTGTTGTCATATTTTCGGAAGCTTAAATTGAATTGGGCTAAATATAATAAGAAAGCTTTTACTAAAAACTAAGTTTTTTTTATAAGCTTTAAAGGTTATATTTAGTTTCTTTGTACAAATTCATAAAGATATGCATTAAAGATTTTACTGCAATAAAACTTCTTTAAATAATGGAAAAATAAAATTACATTATAATTTAAAACCTTCCAAATACTATCCTATCAACTTTTTATACTAATAATAAATACATATTTTAAATAACAAGGATAAAGTTGATATTTTAAATAAATCGGGCTTCTATATATATATATATTTTTTATATGGGAAAGACAAAAAATTTCATACTATGGTTAAAAATCATCTAGGGTGTTTAATTAATAATTATTATTCTAATTTGCCAACCATATTTTAGAATCAAATCATTCTTTTGACATAAATAAAGTTTTAAAATTTATACATAAAGTTTTAAATTTTTTAAACCTGATTAACAATTACAAAAATTTTTAATTTTAGAAATTAGAAAGTGTTAATAGTCAATTAAATATTACATATAATAATATACATATATATGTATTTTAAATAGCTATGTCTTTAATTTATTTTCAGATCAATATATTTAAAAAATTATTAATATAAATTTTAATAGTAATAAGTTTTTTATATTTTATTTTTCATGCCTTGATATTTTATTGCTTTTATTAATAATAAAAATAATTTTGTTTTTAAATTGCTTCATTTCTATTATAGCAATTATTTTTACATTTTTAATTAATTGCTTACCTAACTTATTGTCAAAAAAATTATCTTTGTAATTTGTCTATTCTTAAATTATTATTTTTTCATGTTTATTATTTGTCTATACTTATCATTATTTTTGAGTATACTGTTTACCTTATGAGGGAAGCTTTGCTTCCGAAACATGTTAATATATATATATACATTAAACGGTAGTGTACACAAAGTATTTATTTTTATTTTTATTTTACTTCCAATTTAAGTAAATGCTGCCAAGAAGAGTCAATACTTGATTTAACTCCAGATGGTATTTATCTTTGGTAAGTATATTCTATTTCTCATTAAAATTATATAAATAACTCAGCGGCTCCTTCAGTAATGAGGTTTTTCGTTCAATGAACTTTAAATTAAAATTACAGCGTTTGTGGTTCGCTCCCTATTCCGTTAGAAGAGAGTATCTACATAATTCCGTATTCTAATGAACTTGTCGGATTTTTAAATGAATCCTAGAGCCATTTCCCTCTCCTCGAGAAGTCCAATCGGGCTCATTAAGCAAGCTGAGAGTCTGAAAATTTGTCATCCTTTTTATTCAGCTTCTATTTTTTTTTTTAAATTGAAAACTTATTCCATCCCTGTCGTGAAAAGGCTTATCTAAGAACACAATGGATTTTCACCGTCTCTTAGTGTTTTATCAGAAATTCCGGAGACTTGATTTATAATCTCGGAATGAAATAATAAATTCGTTTTTGCTTATGAAGGAAAGATTTTTTCGTACTTAGAAACACATCTCTAGTTATTAATTCGGTTAAATATTTGAAGCATCCCTGGAAACAGTAATTTTCCCAAGGTAAATTTGAGTGTTAAATAAACTTATTAGATTTATTTCTAACTTTTCAAGGTCGCCTTATGACCTTGAAAATTAAAAATTGAATAGTCGCTACGTGATGTTTTAATCACCATTAACGCGAATGGGAGTACATTTAATCATTGAAGAAGATAATATTAACCAATCCTCAGTGAAATACGAAACCGAAAACAAACCACAGAAAATAAAAAATATATCAGTCGTATCTGGGAATCGAACCCAGGACCTCAGAAGGTATGATATCGATGAAGATGGCGTAAACTGAGCTGATCTCCTTATCTAGTTACAGCGGTTATCCCGGTAAGACAGAGGTCCTGGGATCGCTTCCCAGATGCGACTGATACCTTTTAATTTTCTGTGGTTTTTCAACTTCGTGTTTCATTTAAGATTGGTTAATATTTTCTGCTTTAATGATTTCATATTACAATAGGATTTATAAGGTTCAATAAGTTATTATAAAAAAATAAAGAGATAAAACTTTTCCTCATAATTACCAAGTAAAGACAGGTTTTATAATGATAAGGTAGTAATGTTGTTATTTGCACTTCGTTTAATTATCCAGAATAATGTGTGTAATTTGTAAATTTAAAAAAAATTGACTGCTACGTAAATAATAGCACGTTTTAGAAAATGAGGGGTTTTTTGTGTTAATGGGATGGTTTAGGAATGCAATATCATTTTGTCTCCAAGGTCCCTTTATCGCTAAGGTATATAGTGGGGAAATTTCCTATCGACGTCACGATCGACGCATGCAAATCCGTCTGCCACGCCTATATACTTGCAAGGTGACAGAAATAAAAAGATAGAAACGGCAATATGTATGAAAAGTCGAGATGACGAATATTTGAAGTAAAGTTTTGGAGTAAAGAATTAGATGAAATTTGAATTCCGCATTCATCAAGAATATTGTAGGTATTATTTAACGTTCATCATAAAAGTTACCTTTTTTCCCAGAGACACATCAGTCCAGTTGTCGTCTCAGATATACGTTCCGCTGTTTCTCTTATTTTACCTAAAATACCTGAAGATATGTCGAAGGCAACTGCAGTTGACGCTAGACTCGGATTTCTAGACCTTTAGAAATAATAGTTCGGTACGCCTCATTGTGACGTCATTCTGGCCACGTCAGGCTTTTATCAATTATTCATATCGATTGCCTTCAATATTGAAAAAAACAGCTCTCTAGCCAGCCCCATTTTCCTTGTTTCAACGTTAGTCTTTATTCCGTTTGAACATATTCAGGAAATACTTTTACCCAATCATACCTTTATTCCCCTCTTTATTATGTTATTCGATATTTCAATCATACCTTTATTCCCCTCTTTATTATGTTATTATGCCTAAGCAAATAATTTTGTGGAAGATTTGAAAGTTCGTAAGTGCAGTAAACCTTAATAAAGGATTTACCCTAATGTTTTTTAATTAGTTTGATTTTTATTTTAACGCCCGGTGGCTCTTTATTGCCAATTTTTGCATTTGTTTTGTCGAGAAGATGTTTCATTTTTTCTTTAGAAGAAGCTAAAAGAGCAGTAGATTATGAGAAGTCGCACAAGATATCTCAAGCGATTCTGTTATTGAGTTGTAAAATTACCCTTGCCAATATTTGCCCCTTGATTGTCGATACAGAGATGCAACCCCTTAACACCTCATATTTATAACGTATATTTTTGTCGCCAATATTCAAACCACCTGCCCACAAAATTCTTTCCTGCTATTAAACTTTTCTAAATTGTCTTCCTTTTAATCTTTACATAATAAGAATTTACTTACATAATAATTTGACCTTGATTCGTTTTAATTAATAAACATGGTTTCCTCTTCTCCCTCGTGTTTTTTTTTCTCTTTGAAGACCAAAAACTGATACTTTTTACATCGACACCATTCCCGAAGATTTTTAGCCTGGACGTTTTTCAGTTACCGATTCTCAGTATCCCATATATCTTGCCTTGAATGCACACCTATTGCATACACACACCGCTGCAACCATATTTCTAATATGATGTATGCACCCGACCTTTACGGTTACGCGATACATTATGCAGACTCAAGTTAGGAGACCAACGTCGCATGTACATACATTGTGTACATGTTGTACAATCTGTTCATACTGGGAAATACGGTTCATGGATCACATTGTAACATGCGGCTGGCATTTCCCCATCAAAGAGAATCAGCGAGATATGTACATGACACATGCTCCGAGCTTGAAATGGATGTTTGGGAATATGTTCCGATAGTAGTGAAGGTAAAATTATACATTTTTAGCGGATTTATTGCGAGAAAGGTTGGCAAAATAAAGTTTTCGTTTTAATCATTGAAAATAATATCTATCAATAACTCAATGAATATACGAAACAGAAGAACACAGAAAATAAAACCACACTATGTCTGGGAATAACATCTCTGCCATTTCGGAATGTTTTGGTGCTTAAATTAATTAAATAACTTATTGAAGCTTATAAATCTTGTCGTAATATTTAATCATTGATAAGAAAATATTAAGAAATCTTAAAAATATATGAGAATTAATTTAGGATAATATTAATAATACTTAAATTGAAATATGAGACCGATAAACATGACAGAAAATAATTAGGTCTCGATAGCTCAATAATAATAAGACAAAGGATCTGATTTCGTGTCCCAGTTGCGATCGTTACCTATTTATGCGATTCATATTTCGTTGGAGATTTATTAATATTATCTTCTATGATTAAAAATATTATCTCTTTGATGTTATCGGTTGTTTTAAGTTGTTAGTTTTAAATGATTGCTGAGTTTTTGCAAGTTTTTTGTCACCTTCTCATAATATGTAATATACATAAAATATATATCGTACTTGCTCAGCTTTAGTGTATTTATTCACTAAAAGGTTTTTTACTGCATTATAAAAAATGTATCAGGGAAACATAGAAAATATAATAAAGTTCATTAGAGAGAATATTACTTTAAGCAAAACTTTGTGTCTTTGTCTAAATCACTATACTTCTACGAACTCGTCGAACGGTTTTGGTATAGTCGTACCCTCGTCAGGGCAGATGAAGAGTAAATATTAAAATAAATACATCTTTTTACCAGTTTAAGATATAAAAAAAATATTCAAGCACAAGAGAGACATAATCACAACTCTTGTTTTTCTTTTATCTTCTTGTTTTTCGTTTCATAAATAAGACACCAGTATTTAAACAATATTAGCATAATAAACTTTGTTGGTTTACATTTTGTTTAACTTCCTATGTACATATCTATATATATATAATTCAATGTAAGTTTGTAACTTTGTTTGTTTGTCCTCGATGTTCTCGAAAACCAATAAACCGGTTTCGCTGAAAATAGCACAGTTTGTTTTTATTAGTGCCGAGAAGGTTTAAAAAGTAGTTTGCATAAAATCCAATCTGTAAAACTGTTGCTATAACGTTTTAAAATTAGTATGAAAAACATTGAACCCGCCATGTTTTTTTTAGGTTAACCCATAGATATATCACTCTGGTTAGCCACAGATTGCATATTCAAAAGTTTTTTTGGGTAGATAACTTTCAAAATGGAAAACACGAGTAGGTACCTAGTTACGAACTTTATGATTTCGATATGTTTTGAAAAAATAAACGTTTGGAATGAAATAAAATATTATATTCAAATGAATTTTTCTTTATTTGGATATAGTTACTATCGCTATCAAATCAATTATGGCACCATAATGAGAAGCAAGAATTCACAATATCATAACTTTATATAAACCCGAGCAAGCCCGGATACATATCAGCTAGTAATAACATAAAAAAACAAAGGTAATGAAAACAGTTTATTTATTACAAAAAATAAATCATTAGCTAAGACGCAGGTTGGCAAGTGCAATGGAAGGGCGATGCGGAAAATAAGACATTATTTTGTGAAAGTTTTAAACTGAAAACACAATAATTTCTTCAAATGATTGATAATTTTGTGGCGTCATTATTAATTATATAATTAAAAATACACTTTGTATACACCACTTTAATTAAAATATATAAATATTTCTACATGTTTCGATAGCAATGCTATCATCTTTAGGAATAAATGATTACTAAAAAATAATTTCAAGTATAGAAAAATGATAAAAAATTTTAGAACAATAATTTAAGAATATAGAAAATATGAGCATAAACAAAAATGAATAAAAGTAGGTAAGTAATCGATCAAAAATGGTAATAAGATGATAGCATTGCTATCGAAACATGTAGAAATATTTTAATTAAAGTGGTGTATACAAAGTGTATTTTTAATTATATAATTGAAAACATAATATCTACAATTTTGAAAGTAGGTATTTTGAATGTTAAAAACCAACCTGCTGAACAATTCATACCGGCAGCATAGACAACGATCGAAAATAATGAAGATTTATTGGAACTGAGCGGTTTTAATTTGTTTTTGCATATTTCTCAGTGGCACAGAAAGCCCATAAATTACCGCCGACCCGATGAATTTTGGTAGAAAATGGCACCCAAAGATCTTGACAAATATTTGGTTTCGGTCTCAAGTGATAAATTTAACGGGAAGTTTATCTAGGGAAAACAAAGAGCTTATATTATACGGACTCTAGTTATATCTATATATGAATACCCACTGTTCGGCGACAATTACAAGTCAAGTTGAATGCCATGTCATGTAATTAAAATAAATTATGCGTGCTCCGGTGCTTGCTGAGGTAATTTAAAGCGTTATTGTGTTAATTTTGAATGTGAATTACTCGTACGTAAAAAGGTAACCCTATTAAAATATTTATCGTGAAAAACGCTTGTTTCAGCACGAGCCGTTAAACATTTCACGCAGATGTTGCTCATTACCGATAACCGTATAGTTGATTTCTTTTCCATTAAAAAGGCCTGAAAAAAAAACTTTTGTACTTTTTACTAATATTAAAAGAGAAATTAGAACGGGCGCCGATGTGTATAAAATAAACATTTTAAAATTAATTAGATTAAAATGCTAAATAGTCAAGTACTTCCCAACCTTTCTCCCCCGTCTTCCCCACCCTTCCTTCGACTTCACAACATACCATATTTGGGGATGCCATACTCCCACTAGATCCAACAGTTGGAAACAATTGGGACTCTTGTACTGTGTATTCACACTAAAATAGATGATATAACCCTACACTACTCTATCTTGGAACACACTCTTTGCTTCATTCATTCACACACACACACACACACACATTCTCTAAAGTTTTACTGACTCTTGTCACAACAGTGAGGATTTTTTTTTTAATATTCAATTATAAATACATCTGAACACATGCACACAAACCTATGTGTAATGTATATAATGCAAAAAAACCCACATAGCAAGATTTACCTGATTTCAGTTTGTTGCAGTATATTAGTTTATTTGTATTAATACATGGATGTTGAAGGTAAGTTAAATAAAAATTATAAGTTAAATAAGAAAAAGAAATTGAAAAAAATAAATGAAAATGGGGGAAATACATAATTATAGCAGAAAAATTTTGATATCTTTGGCCTTAATCTAGTTTTTATAACATTTTTGTATGTGTTTTGACACTTACATTCTGTAGATAATAAATTATAAATTAAAAATTTTGAGAGCAATAAAAAAAGCATGCAAGCCTAGTTTTATACAAAGGTACTTCAAGTACGTTATTTATTCTGTTACTAAAGAGATTTTAGTTTTTTTAGAAATCGTTTTTTTCTTTGAAAATATATATTTTAGGCACTGTAGATAATAATTTTTCTTATATCTAACAGTTCAGCCTCATGGAATAATTGTATGAAGGGGAAGGTACTTTCTTTATGTAACATTATTTTTAGTATTCAATTTTAAGATGTTTCAAGTGGTTTAATGTAAGTTATATAAATTCCCCAATCCGATTATTCCATAGGATACTGATTTATTATTATTTATTTATCTTACTCAGAGGCAACTCATACTCAGGTCAGCCAAGACTGAAGCGTCGAACAGACTGGTTGAATCCTATCGTACGAATGCTGCGAAATTTGAGGCTAGAGCTTTTAATATTCTCGGTCCACATTCTTGAAATGACCTTCCATTTTGTCTAAGGTCAGAAAGCAATTTTCAAATCTTTAAAAATATTCTAAAAACACATCTTTTTAAAAGGAACTACACGCTTTAATAAAATATAAAGCGCCCTTTAGATAATTTTAATAAATAAATGGTGCTAAATAAAATTTGATCATCTATTATTATTTTTTTTTTATAATCACCGCCGAACGGTTAGCTAACCCATAGTAATTTTTTAAGACATCCGTCTCAAGATTGACGAGTTTGAATATTTGAAATCAATAAGGCGTCTTCTAGGTGCGGCCTTAATCGATAGAAGGAACATAAATAACCCACATCTTCAAATTCAAACGCACCACGAAATATAATTTACAGCGCGAACCTCTTCAGTATTCCACCATCGCGAAGTTTCTGTCCACTTCATTTTGATTCCTAGAAGATATGCATGTAAATTTCTCGGATGCTAAAATTCGGTAGTCGATAAATTCATTAAAATTACATCACGTATAAAATACCCAATCAAATTTGTGAAAGTGTTCAGAGCTTAAATAAATAACTGGTTAATAATAAAATCGTTAAATTGCGGAGGTTTTTTGATGCGGATATTATTAAAAAGTGCTTAGTGAACCCTTAATCGGCCGTTAGCGGGAAAATAATAACCAAACGCCAAAAGATAAATAATAACACATCAAATATGCATAAAGGAAGGTTTTTAGTCTCGGATGTTTACGATATTGTTTAAGGCCATTTAAAGCTCTGAAAATTCTAAAGCTAACGGAATATTTATTGTGCATAAGCTTCTAGATCCAATCGCCGAGGAGCAAGAGAAATCAGTTACCGACTAAGCGCCCATAAAACACCCCAAAATATCGCCGTAGTAAAACGGACGGCAGAATGCCTCGTTAACTGAAACAAACCACGAAATCAATTTCCACCTAATGAGACCAATCACCCACCTTGTTCCAGTTCATGTTAGCAAACGGAAACTATTCTGGGGGGATTCGCATTTCTCCTACTCGTATCTCCTGTGTTCTATTAATATCCGTACCCGTGTATTTCCTCTACTTGTATGTATTTCATACCTCTGTATTTTCTCTACCTGTATATTTTTGCCTGCGATTGTCTTTTGTTCGTGCTTTTATCTTAGTAAAGATGATGTACGGTGACGTATTCACACCATTCACGAATAAAATTCTCTGGAACGAAGATGTTATACTCGTGCAAGACCTCATGTACTATTTTATGCCCCAAAAACGAAAACTTCTGCTTATCAGAACGCCGTAATCAACAGAGCGGTTCAACTGTTTAACGATACTGCGTGGACCGTTGACGTTTTTACGTCACTTACAGACAGTTTATCGACTACCCTTTGACACATGTCACAAAATTGCCGCAAAAATGTCTTCAGGACCCTTTTTCCAATTTACTTTTTTTATGTATATATTGTACCATTTCTTATTTCTGAACTTTAACTAATATTGCAATGTCTGAAAAATAAAACTGTGAATAGCCGTCGTACCGTCGGGTCAATGTCAAATTCGCGAATCAGTAAAAGCATAACTTCGAGATACTGATGTTTGAGCTACTAGAACTGGTATAAAAAAAACGATTTATGTTAATTAATTAAGGAATATCAAGCTGGTTTAGTAAAAATATTCATGGATTTTTAAGGCCAGTTTAGGCAGTTCAAACCTCAATATCCCGAGATGATGTTTTTGCAGATTCGTGACTTTGGCATTGCATATTCGTAAAACCCATTTACTTTGTGGCTTGCCATAATTATAATATGAACGAATATATTTGTTTGAACCACTTCAATTTAATATAATAATCTCGACCGGTTTCGGAAGTACCCTTCCCTCGTCTATAATAAAATAACGATACATTAACATTTAGGTGTTGGAGTGGGAGCCGACCAAAGGGAAAGGGGTAATTTGGGATTTTTCGGAAAAACAAAGCGATTCACTGGAAAAATAACAAAAAGACTAATACACGATAAATTTTCTTGGTTATTTAATGTACTAGAATTAATAATGTTCTAATTTCCAGTGCTTCTAAATTATCTATCTTTTTGTTTTTATTATTACTATAAAGAATTTGAATTTGTTATTTAAACATCTTACGAACAAAATACGACATACTTATATATGCAGTCGGCTTAGAGAAAATACGCTACAGGTTCCTACATGCATATATTACAACTAAATGTCCCCGAAGTGGTAAACAGAGAGGATATACGGCCCTAAAACAAAAGACGACATACTTATATCTGTAGGCGTCTTGAGTGTAAATTCGCCATACAAAATATTTTAACTGACAAGAAGAAATGAAACCTCTGAAAAAAAAGAAAAAAAAATCATAAAGTGAACGATGAATCGGGATTACCTCCCGTCATCTTGGCGCGCAGTAACTCTCCTTCAGGTTTCCGACACTTGCGTAGCGTAAACTCGCGAAAGAACAACTCCAAGGATTTGTGCGGTAACAAAAAGTAAAGACGAAAGAATATAAAGTACTAAGACGCCAAATCCCCCGAAGACTAACAGCGCAAGATTCGTTAAGCCGAGAATTATTTTCGACAAATTACGTTTTTTAACCGGGGTTTAATATTGAGAAGATTGCTGGGAGCAACGTATTTGTACGTGCGTGGGTTGGAATGCAATATCTAAAAAAATATCTTTTTTAATTGTTTTCTAATACATTTTATACATAGAAAAAAAAATACTTAAAATAAGAACCGAAATTTTTTCGATGTAATACGTGATATTTTATTTCACAAAGGATTAAATATCATATGCAGACTTATTGTATTGCGAAAATTTTTGCCAACAGATAGGCACTGTTTGTAATAAATTGAAAACTACCCTGTTTTATCAAGACGCTACAATACGTGTATTATAAAAAAAAAAAAAATTGACTTAACAAGGATCATTAAATGACAGTAGTCGTGTTAGGTAACTAGGTCCGAATAGCCAGGAAGGTCTCAATCATCTTCTTTCCCATCTCGTTTAAAAGGTTTTAAATGACAACTTTAACACAATAGTCGAAGTGCATATTGTTTGACAGCTGAATGACATTCTTTATACGTTGGAATAACATAAAAACTCAATATATTTTGAAGCATTGACTTTAAACATTATTAGTGAGTCATTTTTTGTATAATAATGCTATCAAATGAACAGAATTGACTTGCGAAATATCCTTTTCCTCTCCACTCCCTTTAACCTCACAGCGTACCCCACTGCGAAAGGCAATAATCCCAATGGCTTCGGACAATTGGGACTATTGTGCGGTGTTCACATAAAAAAATAAGTATATCTGGTCTTGTAGTCGTAATTTTTTAATACTACTAAAATTTACAAAGATACTGGATAGAGACAATTAAAAAGAAATGTATGTCACACAGTTAAAACCACCTATTTAAATACTACTAAAATTTACAAAGATACTAAATAGAGACAATTAAAAAGAAATGTATGTCACACAGTTAAAACCACCTATTTAAATACTACTAAAATTTACAAAGATACTGAATAGAGACAATTAAAAAGAAATGTATGTCACACAGTTAAAACCACCTATTTAAATACTACTAAAATTTACAAAGATACTGAATAGAGACAATTAAAAAGAAATGTATGTCACACAGTTAAAAGCACCTATTTAAAATTTACATGCATGAATAATCGACATATTTCCATTTGAACATATGCAATATAATTTAGAAGTTATTTGACGAATGACACTAGATGAAGCAGACAGAATTTAAACTAGGTATGGAAAATGGAAAACCATTTTCCGGATTAAAGCCGCCCGATCCCCTATCGGTGAATTTCAAAAATACCTTTTTTATATCCGTTTTTCCGATACAGCTGCCAAGCATGATTGATTCGCCATCCCCCTTTCATACGCTGTCACACGGAAAATCGTGTATAGTTCAAATATGTCGGCGGAACTTTACCCGCATCGGTGGCCGCCAAAGTCAATTGGGAGCAACATGTGAACACGTAGATATTATCAACAAGTGACACCGTATCTTCTCTGTCCCCTTGTACTCTGTCAGCGTTGACATGTCTATTGCTTTCTTAAGATGAACGTGGAAGATATTTGTGGTTTTTGCGTTTGACTTGGAGTGAGTATCATATACCAAGCAGAACCATTCACGTAGTAACAATTCACAAATTACGGATACCCTTATAAATGTGTGAAAGATTTAAATTTTATATTTCTGATTCTGATAATCGCACTAAAAAGTGTAATTTTAATATTTTCATTAATAATTACTGATTTAAAAAAAAATCTAATACCGCACATTCCGAAACGTTTCAAGGTGGCTAAAACGTCATTATGATGTACATAACGCTAATGGCTGGACAGGTGTCACTGACATTAGCCCCCGTGACGTCAACAACGCCACATTCACGAACAAAACGGACGTGTTGGCGGCATATTAAAAATGACATATTTTTAATCGTTATGTAAAATGTATTCGTAAAGATAAAAATAAAATTAAAATGTCCTTTTTGACGTAACTTTTTTTCAAATTTTTGTATACAATTAAAAAAAAACAGTAAAAATACCCTATTCAGCATTATATATTAGACCGTTAGGAGCAAAATGTGAATACCTATTATTTATCATCAACAAGTGAAACTGTAATAATTACTTACGGCCGTTCGTAACGCTTGAAAACATTTTTACCTAATGTTTGGAATACCGCCCGATGTCGCCGTTTTATAAACGTTCGTCAGATTACCGGTCGTTTGACAGCTTTCAGTTGTTGCCCGATGATCTCTTATTTGAAACCGTATACTATTTGAATGAAAAAGACAATATATAATTCGTACTTGTGAAATGGATTTCTCATCGAGCAGTGAAAATGATGAACAACAAATGGCAATTATTCAAGACAAAAAACGGACGGATAACGTATCGTTATGTAATAGAAATTTAACCTTGCCTCACACCTTGGCCTTTCGTTTAACCGTACATTTTTTGGCGAGTATTTTTATAAGCCTAGAAAAAATAAAGTGTCAGACCTAAAAAAAATGTTTAAAATGCAAAATCTCTTACTTACGAACCCCTTTTCCGATATTGTCGTGTTGTTCATTCTGACAAATTTTTTTTTTAGAAAATGATATTAATACATTTTAATAACTATGCCTGAGCTTTTCTAAATAAAACACCCATTTTGGTGATGTTTTTTTTCGTAAATCGAAACATGCGGCCGGTGAAATTTCAACCCTTGCGTAAGGAGTGCGTGATTTTGTTGGAATTTTAGGAAGTGGATCGCCTTAAATTAAATGCAAGTCGACTGAAAGCAACACATGAACATGTATTTATTATCAACTGTGATAGTGATATTGATTCTGTATATTCTTTGTCCCCCAGTACTCTGCTAGCGTGGAGATATTTACCTTCTTTCTTAGAACGATCATGGAATTTTGTGATTTTTGTTTTGAATAGAGGTTTTTTTTGTAAATTACAACCATGCAGTACTTCATGTAGATTCTAACGAAAGAAATTTACAAACCTCTAAGAAAGGTCATTAAACAAATCTATTTAAAAAGGGCAACAAACTTTAACAAGATAATGTAAAGCTCCCTTGAGGTGATGTTAGTCACTAAAAGGCGCTATTAAAAAAATTACCATTTTAATAAATTATTATTACTTTATTTAAATTGACAATCTGGACCATATTGAATTTATCATAGCAATTGATCAAATTGTGGTCAATTGTCAATCACTTGATAAAAAGCTAAAACGGGCCGTAAGCCGTTGTTTCACGTGGGCCGTAACCGTGTAACCGTAATTATTAATTTTGTTATACAACGGAAACTTTGTGAATCTACGAGTATGTTACTCAAAGCATTCATGTTCATCTGAAGCGACCTGCCAGGTAAGTATGTTTTTCTGTATCTGTCTGTATATAATTAGTTAAGAAATATTTGTACAGCGCCCTTGAGGTGATTTTTCACAAAAACGGCGCTATACAAGTCATCCAACTATTATTATTACGTAAAAATGTTATTACATTAATTAAGCTGTTAATCAATTATAGAGTTTAAATAAATCTACTTTAAAATCTCGCTTTAAATGGCTATAGCTGCAATAAATAATAATATTAGAATTACCAGGAATTTATCCGTTTGTATCGAGGTTCTCTCCTTCCACGAATTTGCCTCCTTCTCTCATATTTAGCTCCTTTTCTCATTGCTTAATTTGGAATGCTACTGTGCAAGGAAGTATTCACATAAAAAGGAATAAAACGTGTTTTCCGTTTTCTTGTTAAACGATTCCCACTGAATCCTTTCCTTTCTTAAAAAGAAAGAATACGTTATCATTGTAAGCCGCCACTGAGGCAATATAGATTTCGATTTCAATACCAAAGCCATCAACCCTTTTTAGGGGAGAGACTGAGAGATGTTGACACAAGCAAAAAGCGTTTGGAGGAACAGTTTGGTTTGATAGTCGCATAAGTACATATTTGTTTTATTCAGAGGTTCAAACCCCTGCCATGTTCTGTAGTCTGATCTATGGATTTAGTAAGGTACTCTTTTACACAGAGAGGAAATAGACCTTCAATGGAATAACCTTTCAAAGGTAAACTATTACTAGCAGGAAGAGTAATACCTCTGTTACTCTTAAGAATTGATCCCTAGCTGGCTCTTTGAAATCACTTAGAGTAATCCCGCGTTTAATAGCCTTAGTCTTAGTATTAGTATTAGTGTATAATACGAATACATTTATAAATGCAATATCATTTATTAACCACTCTGATTGACAATCGATTCACCAGTGTTCGACAGGAAGAGGTTATGAATTAAAGACAAACCTACAGAAGTAATCGTACGCAATATCATAGAGTTATTATAATAATACTAACAGTGTACGTATCTAAGTTGCAATACATGGATTACGTTTATTTTATACTCTGTCGATCTTTGCTGTATGGCCACACCTGGCAAAACACGCTAGTAACCAAAACTATATAACGGAATGACAGATTCACGACAATTATTTAAACCACCACCTTCCGTCGGATCACTTACTTCGTACGTTATAAAAAAAAATATTTTGGAGAATATGTATATAGATTATCATCAATCCCTGTATAAACTTTATATTATTCTCACACAACTCCAGCGCCCTGATAAACAAAATTACAGTTAACACCTTTAACAATGTTGGGAAAATTTTCATAGGCTTTTAAGAGTGGATTCAGAACAGATGTAAAGGGAAGCTACATCGTGATTAATGTACGCCGTGTTGCAGCTTTGAAGGACCATTAAAAATAATCAGTTTGGACCAGCGATTACATTCTACGTGTGACATAATGAATTATTAAAAAAAACACGTTATCAAGTAAACAGTCTTTATGGGGAAGATCATGAAATAATTACTTTTTTTACTGCGAATTGAATCCAAATAACTGCAAAATCATCGAGACCATCCCAGAACAACGACGAAACAAACAAGCAATGAGCAACAGTAGAAAATAGTCCTGCTAGAGGAGAAAATGGAGAATCGGAACCCAATACAGAGAGGCAAATCATAATAAAGTCAATGACCAGTGTTGCAAGCAATAAAAACATATTTAAATATTAGTTATAAATATAAAAACATATTAATTTTAAGCCATCAAAATCGGCTCTGCTTTTAAAATGTCAACTTATTTTCTTCCCCTTATTTTATTTGGGTAGGGGACCCATCGCCTAGACAAGACGTCTCCTGGCGGGATGCCTGGAGGGATTTCCTACGCTACTTCGGCGGCCTCCATCCATAGTTAGTTCAGCATTTCCTCGAACGGTCTCTGGAGTTAACGCGGTCATCTTCTCGTCAATCCCTTTCACCTTCTTCATGAACCAATCAACCGAAATATCCTGCTAATGAAATAGCCAAGATTATTATACGTATATTGGGTTATCAGTATTAGAACGTCATATAAAATGTCGCAAAATTAGAAAAAGTACTCTCCTAGGAAAAGGGGGATAAATGTTGCCTAAATCAGAGCAGCCAGAAAAGTGAGCAAACACATAGAATGTATATGGTGTTGTACCTTAT
This sequence comes from Halesus radiatus, assembly GCA_022606495.2. Lineage (NCBI taxonomy): Eukaryota > Metazoa > Arthropoda > Insecta > Trichoptera > Limnephilidae > Halesus > Halesus radiatus. The sequence continues at coordinate 42,914 of JAHDVE020004030.1, forward strand.
ATAAAGGGAACGACCTTTATAAAAATCTAATCCATAGTCTGAAAGGGGATTTTTTATGTGTGACCGGTCAAATCGCACGCGTCACTGCGCTGATTTTATAGCGCTGAAATGTGCGTTATAAAAAATCTGAACGTTTATAAATGTCACTCAGTTTTAATCTTTCAAACGCCTATGCCCGTGAGACAAGTAGACAGATTGGCTAGCTTTTAACTAGGCCGCGGGAGGTCACTATCGTTATTTTACAGTCGTTTCAGTTAACTTGGCTTCCTGAAAATAAATATATGTGTACCTTAAATGTTGGCTCTAGAACTTTTAGAGGCGACAATCTTGCCAGGATATCTACGCATTGCAGTATCAGAAGGTAAGAAGATGTTTCTTTGTTACTAGCCGTTCTTTCTATATTTATATTGACACTTGAATAATCACTAAATAACCCTTGATTGGCGAGATGAAAACTGAGAAATGTTTGTTTCTACAGAAACAAAACGGGTAATTGTGGGTAAAACCTCCCTACAAGAGGTTTAAAAATTAGCTGTATTCTTAATTTTAACCTATTTTTGTGTTAAATATAAGTTAAGTTTTAGGCTAGTTTTTTTTCTGTAATAATGGGTATTTAAAAAAAAATAAACTAGCCTAAAAATCTACCAGATTGGTTTAGGTTTTTTTTTAATAAAGAAATAAACCAGCCCAAAAAATTTAATAAAATAATATGAGGTGGGCTTCTTTCACAAAAGCCGTTTAATGAGAGTTTTTCTAGCAGAGTCTCATAATAGTGCATTCACGGGAATTATACCCTAGCGCCTTTGCCTGTTGTTCTGAGAGACTACTTAAAACTTTGAAGCCTAAAGTTAGTTGCGACTGAATTCACATATTGTAAGAGTGTTAAATATAATCTACGTCTTAAACAAAATATATATTGTGATAATCTAATAAGATAATAAAAGACTAACAGTTTTGCAAAACAAAGTCTGTGAAAAATTTTAAGACGAAATTCCAAAGTTTAAAAAATGTTAAGGGATCTAAACATATTGTCTTTGCTAATAATATACTTAAATATAATACCTTTTCTTTTAAAAATGTTTAATTCTGAATTCTTGAGAAAAATGAATGAACATCAACACAGACATAAACACTCTACAAGAAGAAAAAATGAAATAAGACTTCCCTTTCGAAAGAAAACAAAATCACAAATCTCATTATACCAATCTTCCGAGAAATACCGGCCAATATAAAATAAAACGAAAATGTGTTGAAATTTAGGAAGAAAGTAACGAAATATGTAAAGTACAGTTTTTAATGTCGTAATTTTTAATTGTACTCGTATTTTGTTTGTTTGTTTAGAATACACATAACCATTGTGCAGAATTAAATTCAACAAATGAATTAAATTAAATACATAAATCTTAGCAATCCATCTCTTATCACCTGTTCTGAAAATCTATTACGTAAATGTAAGCATTTTGCATAAAGGCGTAGATAGCACTGAGCTCGATTACAACATATTTCTCTTGTAAAATACTATATATAAAATGTCAAATTTTATAACTTCATAAAATAAATTACAAAAAAATACGAAAACGAGGTTTTAATGCAGTTATTAGCAGCGGGATCATAATCAAATTGTACAGGTCATATGATGGAGCGTTTGTAGTAAACAGCGACGTGTAACGCGCATACGTGCGAATAGCGATAGACGTAGAACTCCCACATAAAAAATTATCTCCAACTTCTTTTAACAATCGTTTGAGTGTGGCTTACATGGTAAATTTCTAAAAGTATTTTTTTAAAACCCTCAAAATGTGACCCTCTACGTTTTGACATTAGAACGGTCCTCGTTGGACGCCGATTGAACGTCCTTCTTTTTTTGCTATTTAGCTTTTGTTCTCGCAAAACGGTCATGCTTTTATGCTTGACAGCTGATCAAAAGCTGAAACGGACCAAGAACAACAAATGACAAAAAATCAAAATGGCGCTGATCGACGACTTGGTGGTCATCAAATGTGGCGAATGTTTAAAACAACCCAAACCTTAAAATTGGCGAAGTAATGAAGAGCAACCAGTCAATTGTTTGCAAATAAATAATTATACATTTATTTTAGCATTCCGTTAATAAACACAAGAAATAGGGATGAAATTAAAAGCTCTTCAAGGGTTCGTTAATATTGTATCCACCATTTCATGCCGCGGACACGCCAACCCTAAATTACCCTCGGTTTATTTACCTCGAGAAATACTAATTTAGTGTCTGGAGCAGAGGCACCCGATCTGTGGGTAGTAGATATTATAAAACTCCATGTATAGGGTGTATCAGAACGAACCGCTAATATTGAGTAAAGAATATAGATAGTGTTTTGGATTCTGGTGAATTAAAAAATAATCTTTCACTTGTCATCACCAGTCACTCAGCCGACTAACCACCCAATCCCCCGCCCTACCCTAACTGTCTAATACCTACTGTTTTTTTTTATGATTTACTTAAAAAAAAAGTCGCCGGAGACAAAAATGCCACCTACATTTTTTACTCCAATAAACTCCGGAATCAGTGATTAAAATTTGTCGGGTACATCCTGATACAACCTGTATGTATATTTATATATATATATATATATATATATATATATATATATACATCTTTTTATTATCAAGTTAAAAATAATTATATACTTACTTGGATTTCCCGTGCACAGGATTTCATTTACAAAATATGACATGAAATCATTCTAAATTGATGAAATTGCAGAAAAAAATAATTGAGGTCAGGTGTTTTAAGTGCAGTTGAGTGGTTTCGGTGTTTTGTTTTTTGGTATTTTCTATTTCAGATCTCCCTATGTAACGTATCCAGCGTTTTATTTGATTTTTAAATTTATTAATGTTTTTGTGATTTTTGACGGCGAGTGGGATTTTATTGTAATTTAGTTTGTGGTTGCTTCTTAGATATGTTTTTGTCTCTGAAATTTAGTGTTTGTAATATTATTTATATTTATAATTTTGCAATGTGGATTTATGTTGGTTTTTATAGAAGTATGGTATTATATTATTAATTGCGAGTGTTCAATAAATAATTTCCTACCAGCTTCTAGATCGTTAGTTTTATATAATGGATCCCAGGTTTCAGTTTGATATTTTTAGTTTTTCATTGTCTATAATATGTTTATTCCAAGACAGATTTGAGAAGATGTATGATTGTTATTTAAATTAATGTTAAGGATTAAAGTATAATGATCAGTGATTGTGGATTGATGCATGATTGTGAAGTATTTTTTTTCGTTTTTCTCATTAAGTGAGAGGGAGTTAATTTATTTAGTTTGTATTCTACTCTTGTTGGTTCATTAATCGCCGCAGATATCCCGTGGGAGAGGCGCAGTAGGTATTCATGTTTGGGAGTGTTGTCTTCCAGTATCAAGTATGTTGAGGTTGATGTACCCAATAATGAACAGATTCCCGATATTTCTTTCTTGATATGGGATGGAATCTAGTGATGCAAGGAATGGTGATAGATTTGTAGATGAAGGTGATTTATATATTACAAAGATGCAAATGTCTTGACTAAGTTTTATTTTTAAACAGTTAGCTTCTTGTAGTTCGATTTCTTCCATTGTGCATTGCATTTCATCTTTAGAATATACAATTTATGAAATTTTGTATTAAAAACTTTACAGTTATTGATATTTTTGTACATATGTGACGAGGAATTTATCCAACATTCTATAAGGATTATTAAATCAGGTTTACATATTCAATTCGTTAATCGGCATAAAATCTTCAAAGTTTTTGATAATACTTCGAATGTTTTCGTGAACTGTATTTAGGATCGGTAACTCATCCTGGAGTATATGATTTAACATATTGGTATTTTTGGAGATTATTAAATCGGGTTTCAGTTTGTCAAGTGTTATTATCATGAAAAAGGCCACGTTGAAAGCATATAGTAAATAGTTTTTTTTTTCGTATAAAGTTTTTTTTGTTAAATCATTTTAATAGGCGTATCGTTCAGATGTCTATTTCGTAACGTTTGAATCATTTAAACGATTTTATGCAAAAATATAAAAAATATTTACACTCCGCTTCACTGTAAAAGCATTGCTAAAAAGATAATGTAGTTTTTTAATTTGAATTAAAATATATTCAATTAGTGAAAAATATGTATTTATATTATTTTTCTTGGGTTTTCTTTTTGGCATTCCAATGAAGATTTTTATGGTTTTATGTTAATAATGCGTTTAGGAAAATATATTGCACTCCTCCTCCGTTGAATTTTTTTATCGGATCGCTGTGGTTCGGTTCGTATTTTCTGCTAGTATGATATGTACTTTATATACAGAGTGGAAGATACTCTCAGTATCGCCCTGGTGAAAGACCACCATTCAGTTGAAACGTTGCTTGAAATGGCTTTTAGCCGTGTTTGGTGACCAGAATCTGAATAGCCGGGTATTTCCCCTTTTCCCCACCTTCCTTTCTCCCTTCTCCTTCCCCTCCACAATACCTTCAGCCTCACAACATTCCCCAATTGGGAATGCCATAGTCTCACTGGCTCCAGACGGTTGGGAGCAGTTTGGGACTCTTATGCGATATTCATATAAAAAAAAAAATATATATATATATATATACATTGGTCAATACTCTAGTATATATATATATATATATCACATCAGAGTTAACACTAACACAGTACTTCATACAGGTATTGCTTGCATACTGCTTATTTGGGAATGAAAATGTCAAAGAAAATGATCAAAGGAGAGGTAGGAGGGTTACGCGGTTACTCGGCTAAATAACAAGTGATTTTATTTAAAAAAAAAATTAAATATACATTTAAGCCAAAAAAGAATTCACCGAAGAAAAAATTCAAATATAATAAAAATAACATTACATGTCATCACTGGATACTAGACATGGGCAAATTCATACAGAACAGTGAATCGATTCAGTCTTATTCCGCATGTCTTGGGAATATATTCAAATAATGAATGCGTTTAATTTGTTGAGGAATGAATTAGAAATTTCTCACTAGTGTCTTGCGGTGACTTGACTAACTTTCGTTTTGAGGACCTAGTAGGGATGGATTCGATATCGACGGACCAGAGACGTAGTGACTACGACGTCACAACTAAACATGGAATACATTTCTGAATTCTGTGAATTAGGGAATACCGACTACGATAGCGAATACGGATGAACTCAGAAATACTGAATGGGTGACTTCTGGCGGTTTTCGTGCTGGATAATGTGTGGGTTGCTGGCAAACGATGATCTATGGATTACGGCGCAAGATACTGCACGTTAGATGGAGTCTCACACAATACTACAATACCTCCAGCGACTTTGCGGCGCCGCCCATCCACGCCGTATTTTTTTTTCCGCGCGTTAGAAATACGGATACAAGGCCTAAAGAATGATGAATTAATTCCGTGTCAAATTGAAAATTAGTGCGAGAATGTCATGAGGTCGATTTTTTTTTCTTCGTTTAATCTCTTCATTCAATTTCGCCCATGTCTACTGAGCACGCAGCCGAGAATCCACCAAATCCCGAGCTTTGACCTTAACTGTTCAATACCGATTGATTTTTTATCTTTTTTATGACTTCAATTAAACTTAGGAATTATTCGTGAAAGTTTGATGGGTGCGTTCTGATACACCCTGTAGAGGAGAGATGCGAAACTTTTTCTTTAAATGTTGGTAGTTGAATTATAAAACTTTGAGAGCCCCTTATGAGGAGACTGGAGCAATACCAAATATTTAAATACATAGGGGCTCCCGGGTAGCATAAGTGGAGGTAGGTAATTCAAGAATAAATATGAAATTTATGAATAAAACTTCTGGTGTTTGAATACCGAGCAAATGAGGTAATGTTTTACTCGCCGTTGCTTGCGTTTTGAAAGACGCATTAATTTATATATCCATTTCCATAAATAACACGGCTTTAAATATATTTCGATGGCTTAAAGAGAATTATTAAAACAATTCCCAAAGTTGAGAATACCACGTGGCAAATGAATAGTAGTTTCGGGGTACTGAGAATATCGCAAAGCTAAAAAGTTTTTCTCGAAAGAATATTTTTAGCTTTTTAATATATTGAAAGAATAAACCTGGAAATATTAATGCTTTAGCTTGAAATGAACATCGTTTAAATTTTAAATACAGAATATTATTTCAGAGAGTTATTTCCTTTTTAAGAATCTGTTCTTCAGTGGCGTGCAGTCCTCAATGGCATAAGAAAAACGAACAATAAAAAATAAAAAAAATAATAGATTGATTGATAGATTTATATTCAATAACATTTTACATTCGGCACAAATCATTGGTTACTAATATTGTTATATTTGGGAGTTTATCGGTAAATATGTTCCGTACTTGGTAGCTTGAGTCGTGTTGTAGCAAGCAAAGCACTTCAGTACCGTATTATATTTTTGTGATGATATTAAAATAGGCCATTTTGTGTACATATGTGCAGTATATGTAATATAATATAAATTGTCCGGTCAGTGGCTGAGTTTATATCGCGTCTGAGTCTCACCCAGGTGTCGTGAGTTCAATTCCTCGGCTGGATAAGTCCTCCAACACGACACAAGCAACATATTCCACTTGCTGTGATGGTAGTAGGAGATTTTCAAATATTGTCAGATTATTTGTAATCCGGGAATATTTGTCTATCTTTTTAGAAATTAAAAAATAAAATACGTTTTGAAACAATAAAAATTAATTAAAAATACTTTTCATAGTCTACATGAAAAAAAATACCGGAGTAGATTTTGATTTAAATTTAAGCGTATGTAATAAATGTAGACAATTAAAAATATTCACATAATTTGTTAAAAAAATAATAATTCTCTTCACAGTCCAAAGTACAATCCAAACTAACATAAAAATAATAGAAAAAACAAAAGTTGCCACAAATATCATTTATTCAGTTGGACTTAACAGTCATCGAAGATTATGATGAAATTGCAATTTTCAAATATTCAATGCACAGTTCATACCCGATATTGATAAACTACACACGGGCTACCTTTGGTGATCGGGCAAAGCACGCCACTGCTATTCTCCATATTGGTATACTACATACACGCTACCTTTGGTCATCAGCCGATGCACGCCACTGCTATTCTCCATATTGGTATACTAAACAGCTAATCTCTAGAATTGCAATAATTATCGATTTGAAAGGAAACTGATGTCACCAATTTATGTAAAGCGTTTCGACTCCTAGGAATTTATTGCTCAAGAAATTATTTCATTATTTGAAAATTTTTGATCAATTTAAGCAGATGTAAGGAAAAGTTGAGCTGACTTCAGGTGTACGGACACACCCACAATGCATTTCTCTGGATTTATCGATTAGTAGCAGAGTGGACAAATGCGTCGAATTCCCATCAGGAGTCGCGGGTTTAATCCTCCGATAGCGACTTCCTCCATCATTGCGCAACAAATATTTTCCGCTTATAAGTATGGTAATAAAATTTTTTCAAATATTGTCTATTTACTCATGATATGGAAAAAAGTATTTTTCTTATTTTGAAAAATCTTTTTTTTTAATTTAGACAGATTGATACTAAAATATCACAGGAAAATTCATTTCTTCAGAAATTCATATTATTCATGATTAGACGTTTGTTTATTTATTTATTTAATTTCATCAAATTTAAATATGACAACAAAACATTAGACACTCATCTCCCTAGGACAGGCCTGTGTTGATATGAGCGGCTTTACAATTTAATAATGATCAGTAAATACTAATAAGTAAATAATAATACATGAATAAAGAGTGGTAAATATTAATAAGTAAATGATAGTAAATATTAATAAGTAAATAATAGTAAATATTAATAAGTAAATATTAGTAGTAGATAAACAATAGAAATTAAAATTTAGATTATAATTGTTAAATAATAATAATAGGTAAATAATAATAATAAGTAAATATTAATAAGCATATAATAATACTCATTAAATATTATGTAAATATTAATAGGTATATAATAATAAGTACATAATAATGATAAAAATAGGTAAATAATATTTAAATAAAAATAAAAATAGGTAAATAATAATAAGTAGATAAAAAATAATAATAAGTAGATAAAAAATAATAATAAGTAGATAAAAAATAAAATTATGTAAATAGTATTAAGTAAATAATAAAATGTAGGTAAAAAAAATATAATTATAAGTAAATAGTAATAAGTAGTAATCAGAAAGTAATAAGAAGTAAATAGTAGTAAGTAAGTAATAATAAGTAGATAATAATGATAATATCGAGCGTATATAATGTTTCAACGTTGAATCTCTTGTTTTTCTAAAGTCAATAATGCAATACTTCCTTTTTGCGCCGGTGTACAAATGTAAATCTACCGTGTATTTTCACTTATAATTTGACAGTCTCGCAAAAGTCCGAACCTTTTAACAGCCCACGACATCTGTAAATAGGTATGTAAATTCGAAGCACAGTTTATTTCATAAAGCCTCGTTAAATTAAAGTGGAATGGCTAAGTAATTTAAAGGTATTTTTCTTTCTTATTGCAGCTAATAATGTAATGCTGTGCTATTTTTATCCTCACTATAAATTAACGCAAAAGAATTAACAACGCGTTATTTTTTTTTTTTAAGAAAACATTACAACATTCCGAACAAAGGGTAGGAAATATCTTGTTATGTTTTCTTTTAATGTGAATCACAGAGCAAATAATTACGTCATTGATGTGAATACTTGTCAAGAAACCCAGCTTCCAATAGGCAGTGGAATTATGGTATCATGAAGATTGCAGTGAGGGGGAGGAGATGGGGTAGCTGGAGGATGGAAAGTACCAGGCTGTTCAGATCTTGTAAAAAACTGGACCAAACATTGGAGGTCTTACACCAGAGTGATACTTTACCATTCTGGCATATGGACGTACAAAGAAGTCGGGAACACCAAATAAAAACATAGAATAATCAAGGAGATATACAAAATATAACATGGGTCATGCCAAGAGTCGGAATATCAGAAGAGTTTGAATGATTGAAGGTGAATACATTTATTTCTAACATTACGACATTCAGACAAATGGTTTACATTATCAAAAAGACCTCCCTGAAAGCCGGATCTATAAAAATAAATTTTGTTCAGGAGAGGCAAAAAACAGTTTCAATCATTATCACATATACGCACACTCTCCTTATAGTTTTCTATGTCGGATATCCGATTTTTCCCTATGTGTGGAGCTTTAATAGCCAGAAATGACAGTTTGACCTTCTGACTGTCCACCATTTTGGGTAACATAGATCTCTATATACGCATAGAAAAAAATCAACCTGAGATATTAATCATCATGGTCTACCAAAAAAAATCCATTACCTGCGTAATGCTATAAAGATCATTATTTTGTTTGACCTACTGTAATATTATAGTACCTTCTTTCGGGAAGGTCTTTTGTCGGAAGTAATATTCATCAATGAATCACGAGTACATAGTATTTGTACGGAATCGATAAATAATATTCTCTGCAAATAATGTCCTTCGTGGAATCCGTCTGGTCTTTGAGTTAGTTAAGGGAGAAAGCAGGGGAAGGTGGCAGTGATGAAGGGTATAACAAAGGGATGTAAGTGGCGGAAACAGAAGTCAGCAGCTCTCATTAACGAGCCTTGGCCAGAAGAGATTGGAGGAGACGCTGAAGTGGATAAAACGAGCCACCTTTCATCGGAAGAGAACATTTTCAAAAGATGGCCTTACAAGGAATTGGAGAAGAAGATCTTTATAATAAATGTGGTTTTATTTCTACGGTGTTTTATGAAG